>CM028378.1:84280175-84317718 GCA_013146195.2 Codonopsis lanceolata | reverse complement strand
AATCCGAGTACACCGTGACAGCTTCTACACCCATGTCTGTTATGAGCTCGAGCCCTGGGCGATCATTGCTTCATACTCGGCCACGTTGTTGGATGTGAAATTTGAACCTGAGAGCTAACTCGACCCGCGTGATTTCACCTGAGCTACGAGAAGATGCCAGCCCGCTTCCGACTTTGCTCGCCGCCTCATCCACATAAAGATCCCAACAAGAGTCGGTCGTGGTCGTGGCAATTGCTTTTGCTCGGCTCGCCGGCCGCTTGATCTCGTGCTCCTCGCGCTGGGTGAAGCTTGTTTCAACCAAGAAGTCGGCCATCTTGCCATGATTGCCGCCTGGGCAAGTAGTCTATGTGGAACTCCGTGAGCTCGACGACCGGGCTGAGCAATCTCCCTGATGTATCGTGCTCAAGCAGACTGCGTAGTGGTGCATCCCGTATACTATGATTATGTGTGTAAAATAAGCCCTTAATTTCTACGACAAGCTTAGTAGGCTAATTTTTCAACATTAAAATAACGACCCTCAACAGACGAGGGCCTTAGATACATAGTACACATGTTTTTGTATATCTAACTCCTCCCTAATCTAAATGCCACTACCGGTCCGTGGTCGCTAGATACACAAATAAAGGCTCACCGGGCATGTGGTCAGCTGAGGAGAGGTGGTTTGCCAAGATATTCCCCCGAGCCGCCGAGGCCTCCTACGCCCCGCATTCCACTCAAATCCTTGTTGTCGCTAACCTTGAAGAAAGGAGGCACTTTTCACCGATCGGAGAAAGAAGGGCCCTAAGGCAATGATTCTCGCCGCTTAGCCGGATGTGCTTGATGGGTAGGCGCTCCATGTCGAGGTGGCTTCAATCTTCTCCCGGTTGGCTTCTATGTCACACAAGTTGACCATGAATCCCGAACTTCCCCGCCGAAAAGCGCATTTACTCCTGTTCATTTTCATTCAGCTTGCGCAGTGTTGTGTTTAAGTCAGCAATGTCTCGCCAAGTCAAGAGTGTGGTCGCCCTTGGTTTCATGACCATGTCATCTATGTAAGCCTCCATATTTCGCCTATTTCGAGCCGAACACCTTATTGACCATGCGCCGTAAGTGGCTCCTCGATTTTGAGCCCGAAAGCGGCATCATTTTGTAGCACAGGCCGCCTGGCCGCTCTAAGGTCATCTTTTCGCTTTATCCTCGCTGCTCATTTTGACTGGTGGTATCCCCGAGTACGCCCAGAAACCGAGCATCTCGAACTCCAGCTATAGAATCGACAAGCATATCGACGTGCTGGGCAATGGATAGCGCTCTTCACGGCAAGCTTTGTTTAGGCCGGTGAAGTCCACGCACATTCGCCACTTATCATTTGCCTTTTTACCATCACCACATTTGCTAGCTAGCCTGTCATCGAATCTCCTCAATGATGTTCCGCCTTCAGAGTTTCGACCTCGCTTTGATCGCCTCATTCTTCTCGTGTGAGTACCGTCTTGGTCGCCGTTGGGCCTATAGGGTCGACATTGAGGTCGCAGGGTCGACATTTTCACCGATGCCCTCATGTCTTCAACCGTCCATGCAAAACACATCCAAAGCCGCTTTTCAACGCCTCAATCAATCTTGCCTCGAAGGCCGAGGCATGGCCTTCCCGATTTTAATTTTTTGCTCTGATATGCAGGATTGATGATGATTTCTTCCAGCTCGCCCCTCCGTTGAATATCGCTCGTCCCCGACCCGCAGTGTCCAAACTCAATATCCCGTGGTTTAGGCGCTTTTCCTTGCGGTCTAAGGGCCCTGGGCCGAAGCTTGTTCGGAGTCTTTTGGAGTTTGCTCTAAGTGAGCGTGTCTCGGAAGGTTCTGCTGAGCTTGCTCTGAGGCTCTATATCCATGGGCTCGCCCATGGGTCTCCCGAGCTCAATGTTGTTGAGAGTGACGCCGGGTAGGCTCACGGAGATCGCAAGTGTTCCGATCGAAGGTCCACAACGGCTTAGGGATTAGAACCGTGATTGACCGATCGGGAATGTCCACAATCGCTGTTTTTCTTCGAGCTTCCCTGACATACTCCCACATTGCTCTGGTTTGCTGCTGAGGATCCCCACTCCATTTTCTCAGATAGAACTTGGCTTTCGGGGGGAAATGGAGGTGACCATCTCGAATTTGGCCATCGCCGAGCACCTAAAATGCGCTTGTATGTCGATTTTAGGTCGATCACCAAGAATGTGATCATCTCAATCCGTGTTTGGGCCCCATCACCCATGAATACCTCCAGCTCGATCGTGCCTTTAACCCCCACTGTGATTGGTAAAGCCTTCAAGCTTTCCCAAATACGGCTTAACATGGTATCCTGAACTCCAACCCTCAAGCAGAATAGTACATGATGTCCCTCACGCCTCCCGTATCCAAATAAAACTCGTGAACTCGCCAGCTTGTTGACGAGGCAGAAATGACCAGAGGCCGCTTGATGCCAATGGAGTGCTTGCTAGCTCGGCCGCGAGAAAACATATGCTCGCTTCCCCGCTCAGCCAGACATTGCCGGGCGCTGACGCCTCGACAAGGAATATATGTGTTTCCCGAGCCGTGTGTGGACGGGAGCTCCTCCCGAATCATGTTTATCACCCCCGAATTTGAGGGGCCGCCGCCTTCTTCTTGGGGGTCTCCCTTGATTATTGTTGGCATTGTTTCCTTCACCCTCGTCTTTCTTGAAGGCGGTCTAACTTGCCCGCATTGATCGCCTTTGAATCTCTTTTCAACACCTTACCCTCGGTGGTGTGGCCTGCCATGGTGGTATTCACAAGATTTTGTGTTGTCTCGAGTATACTCGAGCTCTGGATCAAGAGGATGGGGATAGGCGTGGCATCTCCCACCGAGCATGATATCTTCCCGCGTCGTGTTTAACGGTGTAAACTGAGATTCTCTGAACAACCTTTGCCCGTGGGTGGATGATTTTCTCCTATCCTTGCTCGAGCGGCGGTGGCCCTCCGGGCTCTGGTCAGCTGGCGAGGCCGAGCTGCCATGAGCCTTGTCTTTGCCTTTGGCTTTATCCGCTTGACGCCTCTGTCCGAGCAAAACAGATGAGAGTTCGCCAAAGAATCTCGCCTTAGAAGCCCTCGGTTCATTGCTAGCATAGTCTTCGGTGGCCCCCGCCTCATGTTGTTGAGATAGCGGAATGTTATCTCCGGTCACCGGGTCGCGGTCACTGCTCGAGCATCTCCTCGAACCTTTTCGTAATCTTTGTAGATTCTGTATCTCCTGCTTAATCTTAGCAAGGTCGAAACGATTCTTCGGGGCTGGGGCCTCGATTCTAATTCTTCCAAAACTTCTGAGCACCTTGAGCCTCCCCAATGGTTCCTCGTGGAACTCTGCCCAACCAGGCTTGCGCCTTTCCCTGGAGGGCTCCCTCGAATGCCCGCATTTTCAAGGCTTCAATATCAGTGACCATCCGAATTTGTGCCTCGAATGAGCGGAGCCAATCGCTTGCCCGCGTCTTCCCAAAATATTTGTCAAACTGTGGAAGATGATCCCTTGTCTTGGTGGCGCATTTTCAATCTCTGAGTGAAAGGGCCGCCTCCGCTTAATAGCGCCATAACCGGCTTGGCCACAGGCTAGGCTTGCCATTTGTTTTGCCATGTCCCTTTTCATGGCCTCCATCTTTTCGGACGGCCGTTTTCCACGTCTTACATCGCTTTGAAGAATGGGCGGTCAGAGGCATCGCCACGCATTACGGGGCAAAGGTGGGCGCAGGGAGGACCCAACCTCTGAGTAATGCGGGCTTTGTACCTTGGCCGCGCTACCATTCCCATTCCGCCTGCGGCTGCCATGACTCTCCTCTCGGGCATATTGCTCGTGGTGATGATGGCGCCGGTGGGAATGATGTTGGCGGCTTCTCGCCTTGGTCTCAGCATGCTTTGTCGCCTCCACTCGCTCAGACGGTATGTGAACGATTGAGGGCATGCGTACGCTCGCTTTCGGCAACCTGCTGGGAGGCGAGGCCATCTCCAAAGTCTTGGATTTCAGCTCAGCCTTGAGCATTGCCACATCTGCACGGGGCATGGCCCAAGCGGCGATTCTTTGGTTAAGCGCATACATTTTACTATAATACTCGAACTTGCAGAGCGGCTTGTTGATCGGGGGGTTATGTCCGGCCGATTCATGTGACTACAGGCGTTTCTCTCTCATTGGCGATTAAGCCGCATCCCGAGATCTTGAGAACGAGCATCCGCTCTCATTTATAACCGACTGCATCACGTTGGCTTGCCCTGGCTGGCCGGCATGTTGGGAGATTTGCCCTCCACGAATGGCACTTCATTGCCATGAGCCGCCCGCCCCTGCAGCCCACATTTTGGTTCTGGTTTGCACCGTGCGGTGCTCGGGGAGGGTTGTTGCCGCCTTGGTGGTCGCCACTGTTGATTGCTTGCGGTGGCATGGTGTTTGCTACCCTTACCAGCCATTGCAATAGGTGAATAGTGAAAGAATCTACCGGAAAGATTTAGAAGGAAATGATGAACTTCTTTCCCGGCAATGGAACCAAACTGATGTGGCAAAATGCACAGCTTGGGCCGTCCTTGAGATGGGTAGGATATCTGGGCTTGTAATCAACCTCCTTGAGCACATTAAGATCACAAGAACACACGAGAAGAAGTCTGAGAGGCAAGGCCTCGAAAACCCTCCTGTGAGAGTAAGTATCAGTGATTGTCAAGAAGTAAATTGACGAGTAACGAGGCTCAAGAAAAGTGTGTGTCTTGTTGATGATTATGGAGAGGTATTTATAGGCCCTCAAGGTGATTGAATCCGTCTAGGATTCAGTTTCCATAACTGCCGAGATAATCAAGGAGGAAAATCCCTTGATTCTAGGCGAAACAGGCGGTTGACCGCGTTGACATAGGAGTTGATAAGGCAAGTGTTCTGCCTAAACAGGGAAACCTTTTGACTTGCCTTAGGAAGCAAGTCGTCGGCCCCGGCAGGTGTGCTCGAGCGAGCAAGGCTCGCCCGATTATTCTTTGTATTGATCTCCGAACTTGTCGGTCGAGGATCGGCCCTTGGGCAGCAGGCGGCCCGACCAGTGAAATAAGTATGATTCCTTTGCTAAGCATGCATGAGTCCCGATCATGATCCCTGGTCGGACAGGCAAGGCCCTTGCCCGCCCAGGTTTGAGTGAGGGTTATGTTGCTCGGTGCTGAGCTGTCTCATCTTGCTCGCTGGGCCGTGGGCCCCAGAGATATTATGTCCGTGACCAGCACGTGATGCTAATTCGTGCCTAGCTCGTGACCCGGTTTGGGCCGGGTGTATCATTACCTAACTGGAATACCAACTCCTACAATTCAATTATCTCATTCTCTAATACAATTGTGTCATATCGATCATGTTTTCATCTCATCAAGTAATCTACATCCCGCAAAATATGTCGCCACATAAACCATGTTTAATTTTTCTATTCATGTGCCCAATTAAGGAAATAAGCTAATAATAGAAGTTGTGATGAGTACGCAACTATATGAACTCATACATGAGTGTCTCCATAATGGTTTGTATTGTGTGTGTGTCTATATATTACTCTTTTAACGCTCATATTGGTATTAAATAAGAAATCTTCGAATTGTCTGGAATTATCATGGATTTATATTTCCTTTGAAATTTGTCCTTAATAATCAAAAGGTTTTTGTAGTGATCATTTTATCTTAATTTGAATTGATGGACCTATATATGTATCCTTAAAAAATACACACTATTAAATATTATAATAAAGTTAATCAATTATATAGCACTCCCTCTGTTTTAAAATTATCGTTCTCCTTTCATTTTTCGCCCGTTCTAAAATAATTGTTTTCTTTCAAAACTTTCCCTTTTAGAATTGAAAAACACTTTTACCACTTTACCCTCAATTTTTCTACATACTTTGATTATAACCACATGCTCAAAGGCATTAAACAGAACCACACATTTCACCAATATTTATAATACAATCAATTAATTTTTCTTAAACAGTATACCGGGACAAAGAGAACGATGATTTGAAAATATATAGATGGAATATATGTTTAATTTCTTACTTTTTTTCTCGATCGGGGTAAATATGACACTCTTTTAGGAACGAATGAAGCAATTAAATTTGTAATAAATAATTAGTAATTTCGCATCAACCACCACGTCCATTAGATGCATTTGTAATTGTTTATGTTTTAAAAATAAATTTTATGTTGAATTCTTTATAATCTCAGGTGATGGCACTAGCGATTGTAAAGCAATCACATAAACATAACGTGATTGCGGAAAAAACGATGAAAAAAGCAATCGCTAAAAAAAGATTAAGCGACGGTTTCAAAATCCATCATAGCCGATTCAAAGGCGATGACACTAGCGACTGTAAAGCAATCGCATAAACATAAGGCAATTGAAGAAAAAACAATAGAAAAAGTAATCGCAAAAAAGAAGATTAAGTGATGGTTTTTGAAGCCATCACAACCAACAATCACGAAAAACTATTTTTTTATTTTTTGTTTTTTTATTTTTATTTTTTTATTTATAAATGCGATGGAAAAACCATTGTTCGGTATTAGTCAAATTTTGCGACTACAAATGCAATCGCGTATTTACGAAAACCATCACATTACCTTTCTATTTTCCACGGGGCCTATTTTCTTTGGCTAATTTCCCTCAAATTTTCAAAGGTGATGGCACTGGCGATTGTTAAACAATCGCATATACATAAAGCGATTGCAGAAAAGCGATGGACAAAAACAATCGCGAAAAAGAAGATTATGTGATGGTTTCAAAAGTCATCGCAACCAACAATCACGTAAAACCAATTTTCTAGTAGTGCTTTACCATTTATTGACCAAATTCTTGAAAGATTAGTAGGTCATGAATATTATTGTTTTCTTGACGGTTTTTCTGGATATAATCAGATCCCTGTTGCACTTGAAGACCAAGAGAAAACAACCTTTACATGTCCCTTTGGTACTTTTGCTTTTAGGAGAATGCCTTTTGGGTTGTGTAATGCACCAGCTACTTTTCAAAGATGCATGATTTCTATATTTTCAGATTTAGTTGAATGATGCGTAGAAGTTTTCATGGACGATTTTTCGGGAAATTCTTTTGATCATCTTGTTTAGAAAACCTTACATCTGTCCTAAAAGATCTTTTGAAACTAATTTAACTTTAAGTTGGGAGAAAAGTCACTTCATGGTAAAACATGGAATTGTCTTAGGGCATGTTGTTTCAAATAAAGGAATTGAAGTTGACAAAGCTAAAATTGAAGTTATTTCACAACTACCCCCTCCCACTTCAGTTAAAGGAGTTCGAAGTTTTCTTGGCCATGCTGGTTTTTATCGAAGATTTATAAAAGACTTTTCCAAAATCTGTAAACCTCTATGTAATTTACTAGCAAAAGATACAGAGTTTATTTTTGATGAAGAATGTTTAGAAGCTTTTAATTTATTAAAAGAAAAGTTAACTACTGCCCCAATTTTATCCGGCCCTGATTGGTCACTCCCTTTTGAAATCATGTGTGATGCATCAGATTTTGCAATTGGAGCCGTGTTAGGACAAAGGGTAGATAGAAAGCCTCATGTGATCCATTATGCTAGTAGAACTCTAAATGATGCTCAATTGAATTATACCACTACTGAAAAGGAATTTTTAGCAGTAGTATATGCTTTAGAAAAATTTAGATCATATTTGCTAGGATCAAAGGTGATAATCTTTTCTGATCATTCTGTATTGAAATATTTGTTAAGTAAAAAGGATGCTAAACCAAGATTAATTAGATGGATGTTATTGTTACAAGAATTTGACATACCTATCAAGGATAAAAAAGGAACCGAGAATGTTCTGGCCGATCACTTGTCTAGGTTAGAATTTTCACCCTTGCTTGAACGTCAATTTCTTGATGACCCTGTCCCCATTAATGACAATTTTCCTGATGAACAACTCCTAGCCATTAAAGATTCAGGACCCTTGGTATCTTGATTTTGTCAACTATTATGTGTTTGATATCATTAATCGGATTTTGATCATTATGAAAGAAGAAATTTTAGCGGAAGCGAAAAATTATTTTTGGGAAGCTCCTCATTTATATAAGATTTGTTCTGATTCTTTGATAAGAAGATGTATTCCAGAAAAAGACCAACAAGGTATCATGGAATTTTGCCATGGATATTCTTGTGGTGGTCATTTTAGTGGTAATAAAACCGCTCGTAAAATTTTGCAATCAGGTCTGTATTGGCCTACGGTTTTTAGAGATTGTGAACTGTTTTACAGAACATGTGATAAATGCCAAAGAACAGGTGGTATAGGAAAAAGAAACGAGATGCCCTTACATGTTAATTTAGTAGTTGAAATTTTTGATGTTTGGGGTATTGATTTTATGGGTCCCTTCCCTGTGTCTAATAATTGCGAGTATATTTTGGTAGCAGTTGACTACGTTTCTAAATGGATAGAAGCAGTAGCAACTAAGAATAATGATGGTAAAACAGTAGTCAAGTTTGTAGAAGATTTATTTGCTAGATATGGAGTCCCTAAGGCCATAATAAGTGACCAGGGAACGCATTTCACCAATAAGTTGTTAAATAGTGTCCTCAGAAAGCATGGTGTAACTCACAAGTTAGCTACACCTTATCATCCACAGACATCTGGACAAGTAGAAGTAAGCAATAGGCAAATAAAAGCAGTGTTAGAAAAGACTGTTAGGCCTAATCGTAAAGATTGGGAATCTAAACTCAAGGATGCTTTATGGGCATACCGAACTGCTTTTAAGACACCCATAGGAATGAGTCCATATAGGATGGTATATGGTAAAGCTTGCCATTTACCAGTTGAGATTGAGCATAAAGCCTATTGGGCAATTAAAGAATTGAATTTAGATTTGACATTAGCTGGAGAAGAAAGACTGTTTCAGTTAAATGAATTAGAAGAACAAAGAGTTAATTCATATCAGAATGCGAAGACTTATAAAGAAAAGACCAAAAAGTATCATGACATGGGATTAGCCAACAAAATGCTTCATCCAGGTATGAAAGTATTATTGTTTAACTCTAGGTTAAGGTTGTTCCCAGGAAAGTTAAAATCCAAATGGTCTGGTCCTTTTAGAATAGTACGAATTTATCCTCATGGGGCTGTTGATATACAAAACCCCAAAAAAAATGAAGTGTTTAAAGTGAATGGACACCGACTCAAGCCATATTTTGAGCCAATGTCAGTTGAACGAACAATTGAATTAATCCGTTTGGCTGACAATGAACCACCAAGAGACTAGGCTTGCAGTTTGGTCGAGCCAAAGACGTTAAACAAAGGCGCTAAGTGGGAGGCAACCCACTAGTTTGAAAGTTATTTGTTATTTAGTTAATTTAAATATGTTTTTCTCCGTTAAATTTTATTTTTGGACATTTAATTTTTAAATTAAATATGCCAAAATTCAAGTTTGGGGGAGAAAAACATCTTAGTGTTGTATTTATATGTTACTAATCTAGAATGTTGTTTAGTTTTTTCATACAGGAAATATCCAAGACATAACGGAAGTTAACGGAAGGTTAAAACTGCAAACTGTTGAAAGCTGAAAAGAAAAACAAGAGTGGAAGTTTCTGTCCACCTTGGGGACGCAAGGTGTGTAGGACCTTGCGACCGCAAGGTCCCCAGTAAATACGAATCTCGTGCAGTGAAGTGTCAGACATGGGGAATGAATGTAGAATCCCAACCGCTTTGACTGTCCACCTTGCGGACGCAAGGTGTGGCAGACCTTGCGACCGCAAGGTCCCCTTATTTAAGGCCGCCGGGTTTTCTTCTTCAGAAATCACAGAAACTCTCTCCTCTCTCTCAAGCAATAGCAGCAGCAGCCTAAAATCTTCCAAATTCCAGCAGATCTTCCATTAATCCGGCTTTAATCTCAAGATATTTTCTCTCTCTCTCCCTCAAACTCTTCATCTTCCTCACTCATCTCCCATTACACCCCACAATTTGAAGATTTTGAAGAAGAAGAAGAAGAAGGAAGAACCACCATTGTTGCCGTCGAAGATCAGCTCCACTCCGGCTGCATTCACTCAGATCAGGCTGCAAACAAGTACTCCTAACACTCTATTTAATTTCATACGTAAAATATTTGCATGCTAGGGTGCTAGTTAATTTTTAACGTAGATATATTTTTGCATGCTTTAGATTAAAATTTTTAATTTTAAAATTTTAAAACACATTTTTAAGTGTTAAATTTTTAGTTTTAAAATTTTATTTCAAACAAAATGTTTAGGAAGCGTAGAAATACCGGCTCTTCATCCTCCGGCCCCGCTCAGGAGGAAGAACATAATTTTGACATCACCCGCTTCGTGTCCTACGAAGCATCAGAGAGGTACACCAACAAACTCTCCAAGTCCTTGGTGCCCGAAAGGGGATTTAAGGCTGAAGATTTTGGTATCCGTCCTGCTCTGATGGCTCGTAGGTGGGGCTTTTGTTAGATTCTCCTGGCTAGTCCCCATTGTCCGAGAATTCTACGCCAATGGCGACATTGGCATGGATGGCGGTGTGCTAGACACCGTTAATGTTAGGGGCACAGTAGTTGATTTTTCTGACCAAAGCATTAACATGTATTTCCGCACCTCCAACTTTGCGGTTGGTGCCGATAACTATAGCACACACCTCCACCCCCGTATCCCTGTCGAGGTGGTGAATGCTGTCATTGCTCTCCCTGGTGTGGAGTGGTCCTATAGCCGTACACCACCATATGGACCTCGCACCATGAGAGAGTCCTTCCTCCAAGACACGGCCAAGCCCGTGTATAAATTTGTTTGTGGCCGTCTCATGCCCTCAAGTCACCAAAACACGGTGAATTGGGAGAGGGCTGTCCTGACCTACACCATCATGACCGGTGGGTCTATTGATGTTGGCCGTTTGATCAACGGCCAAATCAAGACCCTTATTAGAGGTAGGACGAATGCGGGGTTCGCTCCCCGCATTTGATTACCGACTTGTGTAGGGGGCAAACGTGAGAATGCCCAAACACGCCGAGAGGTCAAGGTCGGGTCCATTACTAGGCCATTTTGTTTGAACATCACCAGCCATGAGAGTGAGGGTTCCTCAAGAGGAGGAACCCGAAGAAGAGGAAGAGGACCCGCCGTTGGGATCTCCAAGAAGTTGGAGGCATCCTCCAAACCGATATGGTGAGTCGGCCAGAAGGCACCGACCTGAAATTTTTCTACTGGTTAACACCGTGGGACATAATGTCTCAAATCATTATGGGCTGCCACCAGCACGATCCGATCCCCGAAGTTTCGCCCTCCTCATTCGTTATCTCCGCCCGACTCACCTTGAGTCGAGGCCCAAGTTCCGTCCTCGTTCGTTAGGTGGACCCGCTATGTCCTTTTGATATTTGTCCTACCCCATCAATCCTCTCATATGTTCCTCTATTTTGAGGACAAAATAGAACTTAAGTTTGGGGGATTTAAAACTTTAGGTCTTAGCAGTCCCACTTAACGAGGAATGGAGTTGGGCTATGTCGTTAGGGTGGTAAGAGAATTTCTTTATTTGATGACCATTTAACTCTTCACCCTATTTTTCCTGTTTTTATTTTTTCTGATTTTCGGAGGTGTTGCCTTGACCGTAATACACTTACATTAGATACTGTGGTTCCTCTTATGGGGACCCATCATCAATTGTGTCATCGTCATCACCTCCAATTTTCCCAATTTCTTAAAATATATATATATATATATATATATATATATATATATATATATATATATATATATATTTAAATTCAAAATATTCATCCTCGAGTTTAGGTGTGGTAATGCTAGTCGTAGTCAATGAGGAGATTAGTGCAATGAACCGCATAGTTAGTCCGTAGATCCCCCTGGAATTTACTTAATTTTGCGAAACTTTTACTTTTCTCCAAATTCTTCATGCACTCACACCGCCATAACTTTGGATTGATTAGAATAGTTTTATAAAGTTTATAACACCTATTTCACTTCAACAAGATATGCACAAGAATATGATGCATAGCCATTTGAACATGATTGTTGCATTAAATTGTAACTTAGGGTCAATTGCATGTTAGTTAGATCCCTTGGATTTTTCTCATTTATATATCTCAAGCACACTTTCGAACCGTGTCTGCATGTTAGTCTCAATTGTCCCTACCATCTGTTTTAGCGAATGCTTATGTGAAATCCAAAGGATGCTAAACATTCAACCCCAATTCCCATAGTTGATATGATATTTTGTGTTATCTTACTTGCTTTAAATACTATGTGAGCATTTGGCATTAAGAAATGATTTAGGCCATCTTTGGATCGTTAGAGCCTAAATATTCCCTGACCTATACTAAATATATCCCTAGTGTCCCCTTTGAGCCTAATGAAAAAGAATGGAGTGTGCTAAGCACACTATTTAAACCCCCATTCGCCATCGTTTCTTTACCCACATTAACTTAACCCTAAAAGCCTATACACTTTTAGCCTACCCTTTGAGAGAGTAGGATTGGGTGGGAAATTGATTCTAGGAGGACCACTTCTTTCGCTTAGGCTATTTTTCAGAAGACTTCTTCTTTCCGTCGTCGAAAAAAAAAAAAAAATCATGTGTCGACGAAAAATGAAACGGAAGAAGAAGAGTGTAAACAAAGATTCAAATGGAAGCATAGCTTTCAAGAGAAAATATGTTAGAAAAATTCTGCTGATTAGAATGATGATATTTTTAGAAAAATATATTGCCCAAAACAAGTTTGGGGGGGAAAGAAGAAAACTTAAAAGTTACAAAAAGCACCCCTCCACTTGTGGTCTTTGCAGGTCCTAGCCTAAATAGGGAAGACTTCCTTTTGCTTGGAAGTATGAGGGATAAAGGGTAGTCTTACTCTCTCACTTTGAATTCCAATCCCTTTCCATCAAATCCCCC
Source organism: Codonopsis lanceolata (assembly GCA_013146195.2). Classification (NCBI taxonomy): domain Eukaryota; kingdom Viridiplantae; phylum Streptophyta; class Magnoliopsida; order Asterales; family Campanulaceae; genus Codonopsis; species Codonopsis lanceolata. The sequence goes on along the minus strand of CM028378.1, from coordinate 84,304,872 downwards.
AACACCTTGGCCTTACATTACAAGCTTAAAAAGTCCTAATGATCTTCTTGCCAATGCTTATGTTGTTTTTACTGTCAAGTGAGTAACATGAAATTGATCACACACTTCATAATCATTATTATTCACCTTAAAGCTCACTGTGTTAGCATAATCTTAGCTATTACAAGTCATTGGGATAGGAGAGCATTGTATGTCATACATAGAAGTGCATGGGATGGATGTGTAAATCTTTTGAATCCTTGGGACCTTTCTGTTTGTAATTGACCGGGTTTGGATGGTAGATCTCATACTTCTTAATGCATGATTTTCTATTAAACTGTAATTTTCATATGAATGTGGTGTTTAGCTCAATAAAACTGTTTTAGTTAAGATATTCTTTAAGACTGGTGATCACACACACACGGAGAAATTAAAAGTAGTAGCAGTATTAAGAAAAGACTAGTTGGTTTTATATGACTAAGCCTGCATATATGTGGTGAGCACCAAACTGAGATTACATGCATGCCTTACACTTATAACTTGAGATGAAGCCAAAAAGATTTTATGTTTTATTTTTGTGTGTAATTTTATTCGCTTTTGTATTTATTTGTTTTTGTATTTATCTGCATAGTCGAGTCACTCGAAAGAGTCTCCTTGAGTTTGTGGGTTTATAGAGGAGTGTAAATAGTGTCACCCTCACAAAAAGATTTTAATTTTTGTTAATTATATGCTTTTGTATTTATAAGTTTATTTGTTTACTCGTGGACGAGCAAAGTTCAAGTTTGGGGGTATTTGATCGATGTATTTTATACGTCGATTTTATATACTTCGTGACTTAAATTATGCTATTTCACGAGTCTTTTGAGTACTAATATATGTTTTTGGTGAGTTGAGTTTTGTAAGTTTCGTGATTGTTCGTGAAAATACGCGAAACTCCGTGGTTTTAAGTGCAAATTACAAGAAAGAAAAATTGAAGAAAAATGAAGATGTCAATCGGACACCTTGCGGACGCAGGTGCCCTGCACTTGCGACCGCAAGGTAGGCAGTATAGGTCCCCGAAGTCAGCTATCAAAGAATCAAAAGCCACCCACACTGGAGACCTTGCGGACGCAAGGTATCCAGCACCTTGCGACCGCAAGGTAGGCAGAATGCGACCTTTTCGGATTTTCACACAGTCATTCGATCCAATCACAACTCCGAGTATATATAGAAGTCGATGCCGAGCCTAAGCATAAGGAGGGACGGCTGAAGCTCTCTTTACATAGATTTTAGGTAGTTTTAGATTGTATAACATAGTTAGGTTTTGTAATTTCGAGTATTGAAGATCAAATCATGCCTTTCATCATCTCCATGTGCTGTTTATCGTCTATGATGAACTAAATCATCCCTAATCTAGGAGGTGGGAGGTAACTTGTATCGAATTTATGTTTTGATTCATATATATATGTCTATTCAATGCTTGTTGATTGTGTTGTTTATCAACCCCTATATTATTTTGCTTTGAACAAATGAATGTAATCGCAAATAATAAAGGCTTAGAGGTGCGGATAACTGCATGACCGAGTGCATATGTTGTACACTGGCTCACCAACACAATAAATTGGACCTATCGAAGCACGAGAGTGATAAGTTAGGACCAGGTTCTTACATGATCTAGGTGACAGATAGATCATAAATCTAGGTGACAGCTAGATTGATAGTTCATGTGCTTAGGATATAGAATGGGTGAATTTTATGGGATGGAGGCTGAACCAATTGTTCAACAGACTATATCTATTTTTAGTGAACGAACCCAAGCCATTGAATGACATTTTTATGAATTGAACATAAAGGAGATATAAGTGAAACCCAGAATCCTAGATTTCCACTCACCATAAAGATCTTCATATTTGTTATTACTGTCTAATTAGTTAAACATCTATAACTAGTAATTTAGAGTAGAATTAAACATAAAAACCCCCCCTTAGGTTAATAATTTGTTATCTATAATCCGCACTGTTCGTGATCACTTGTCTCTGTGGGTTCGACCCTTGCTTCCGAGTCTATTCTATAATAGTCTTGTACACTTGCAAGGAAATAGATAAAATAAAACAATCGGTCAATAAGCATGCGATCGTTGTTCATGGCATTTCACTCATGGTTAGTAACTAATTGATTTGTTTTTAATGACCATCTATAAATTTGAGAGAACATGATTGACTTTTTTGAGAGCTTTAGGTTGTAGTGGGTGAATTGAAGTATTATGTAGTATATAGAATGGTCAAAGTTTTATAATGATAGTTTTGGTAGTATTAGGTGAAATTGGGTGAATTGCTATCTATATACTACACAATATAGCTATTTTATTTTATTTTATTTTGAGAGAGAAAATAAGTGGATTCATTTGATTTTGATACCTCTAGATAATAAAATGAGGGCATTATTGGCAAAATACTAAAATTCAATAACCGACATTTATTATTGGATGGGGCATGGGAGTAAGGAAATCCCATTCTTTAAACCACTATAGAGTGTAAGGATAACTGATTCAATATACCTTAAAAAAATTAGACATCCACATGAGTATGTAAGAAAACTAGTAACTCTCACATATTGTAATAAATCTAATAATATTATTGTTCGATAACAAATTTTGCATGTTGCCACTTAATCCATCATGAGTCCCTTTGTTTTGCATGTTGCCACTTAATCCATCATGAGTCCCCTTGTGGTTTTCATTTGCCCTTTGTTATATGTGTAGCCTCTAAGGATTTTTACTTGTATTTTGCATGTGTTTTACACTTCAATTTTACAAATGAAACTATTTCTTTGGGAAAACTAAAAAAATAGGTAGAACTAACCTTTCTTGGAGAGGTGAATATGACTACAAGTATTCATGTGGCCAAAATATAAATAGCCCCCCAAAGTATTCACTCAATCCCAAAGTACACCCCATCCTAATTTTTTTCATAGTGTCACCTGACGTTATCTTTTATCCCACTTTACCCCTGGCCAGAACGGACGTTACATTTTTTTCGTTATGTTGTACGTGCACTTGCACGTGCGGAGTAAAATTGTTTTTTCCATTTAAGTCCTAGTATACAACACTATATAAATGGGGTCAAAGTATCAAAAAGATTTTTTTAAGGTTTCAAAAGAGGAAGATAATAGTCTAGTCTTCATCCCCACACCAAATAGAAGCTTCCTTCGTTAAGGAAGCACCTAAACCAAACCAGATCAACCCGAAGACCAGAAAAAAAAACTGAATATCAATTATCATAATCACGAGGTTTAGCAAGATTTTTCGAACTATTGGAAAATTTCTTATCTTATGATATTATAACAAAAACTTGATTTCAGCATCTTCATCATACCTCTCATATTTTGTGTGAAGCCCCACCACCACCTCATCATCCTCCATTCCCCCCGCCACCGCCCTTAAATCCCTCTTCAAACTCACCACTTCCACTAAAAACAATATAAAAATCAGGTTTTTGAAAACTCGGATTTGGGTTTCAAAACCATCAGGGTTTCAAAACTTAGATCCAAGTTGTGAACCACCATGGCTAACCCTTTCCCTAAGTTTATCCATCCTTAGATTTTCTCCGGGCTCATATCCTCCTCACTCTCGAATTGCATACCTACTCGAGGAGCAGGAAACTTAACGTATGGCCATTTTTGGAGTTCACTAAGGACGACGACCAACAACAATTGGAGGTTATTCAACGGAAATCCAGTGAATTCTGCCGCTTGAAGCAGTATTTCCCGACCAACATGGACAATTGTTATGATATTTCCCGTTTTTGATGAGCTGCTATGTGTGTGTGTGTAACGCCCCGAGCCTGAAAGCCCGGTCCGCTACGTGTAGCCCACACACTGACACACTCAGCACGTAACACCTTGGGTCATCAGGCCCACCACAAGTTGACCCAAAAGTCCATGGATGATGTTGGTGCCCAGTAGTAGCGCATGGCTACCTTATACATCACACACAAGTCCCACATCTACCCGATGTGGGATTGGGTATTACAATCTCCCCCACTTAAATCCTTGACATCCTCGTCAAGGCCAAATCATACCACGGGCGATGCGGGATTCAAGAGGTGGCTCGTACGGGGATTAAGAGGTGGCTCCCACCTTCTACGGTGTAAGACTTTGGCCCGCACAACACTTTGTTCCCACATTTCTTACCGGGACCGTACCTGCTCTGATACCATTTACAAAGCCCCGAGCCCGAAAACATGTGGCCCACACACTGGCCCACTGAGCACGCTGCACCTTGGGTCATCAGGCCCACCACAAGCCGACCCAAAAGTGCATTGATGATGTTGGTGCCTAGTAGTAGCTCATGGCTACCTTGTAAATCACACACAAGTCCCACATCTACCTGATGTAGGATTGGGGTATTAGAAGTTTTGTAACACCCCGAGCCCAAAATCCCGGTTCGCTACGTGTAGCCCACCCACTGGCCCACTTAGCACCCAGCACATTGGGTCATCAGGCCCACGGAAAGTCGACCCAATAGACCATGGATGATTTTGGTGTCCAAAAGTAGCGCATGGCTACCTTATAAATTACACACAAGTCCCACATCTACCCGATGTGGGATTGGAGTATTACAATCTCCCCCACTTTAATCCTTGATGTCCTCGTCAAGGCCGAATCATACCCCGAGCGATGCAAGATTGAAGAGGTGGCTTGTACATGGTTCAAGACATGGCACCCACCTTCTACGGTGTAGTACTTTAGCCCACACAACACTTTGTTCCCACACTTTTGGCTGGGACCCGCTCTGATACCATTTGTAACTCTCCGAGCCCAAAATCCTGATTCGCTACGTGTAGCACACACACTGGCCCACTGAGCACGCTCCACCTTGCATCATCAAGCCCAACAAAAGTCAACCCAAAAGTCTATGGATGATGTTGGCGCCCAATAGTAGCGCATGGCTACCTTATAAATCACACACAAGTCCCACATCTACCTGATGTGGGATTGGGGTATTACAATTTTTGTAACGCCCTTAGCCCGAAAGTTCGGTTCGCTACGTTAGCACCCAGCACCTTGGGTCATCAGGCCCACCACAAGCCGACCCAAAAGTCCATGGATGATGTTGGTGCTCAGTAGTAGCGCATGGCTACCTTATAAATCATACACAAGTCCAACATCTACCTGATGTGGGATTAGGGTATTACAATCTCCCCAACTAAAATCCTTGACGTTCTCGTCAAGGCCGAATCATACCCCGGGTGATGCATGATTCAAGAGGTTGCTCGTACACGAATCAAGAGGTGGCTCCCACCTTCTGCGGTATAGCACTTTGGCCCACACAGTAGTTTGTTCCCACACTTTCGGTCGGGAGCCGCTTTAATACCATTTGTAACTCCCCGAGCCCAAAAGCCCTGTCCACTACGTGTAGCCCACACACTGGCCCACTGAGCACGCAGCACCTTGGGTCATTAGGCCTACCACAAACCGACCCAAAAGTTCATAAATAATGTTGGTGCCAAGTAGTAGCGTATGGATACCTTATAAAGCACACACATGTCTCATATCTACCCGATGTAGGATTGGGGTATTACAGTGTGTGTGTGTGTGTGTGTGTGTGTGTGAGGGAGAGAGAGAGCGGTGAAAGGGATCCTTTTGACATGATAGGATAGGATTAGGTTGTTGAAGCTTCCCTCATCTCTCTATGGAACTTTTGGAAAAAAATCTCTCATTCACTCTATCTTCATAAATCGGCAATGATGAACTAAGTTTTGCAAATGAATTCACTTTTTTTTCTTTATTTAGATAGGTTTTGATTAGGGTATTATTTTTAGTAATCAAAACTAAAATAATTAATTTAATCCTTAATCGATATAATAAGGGAAAAGACAATTTTACCCCACATGTTCAAGAGTCTGTGCAACTTAACGGAAAAAATGTAATGGCCGTTCTGTCCAAGCGTAAAGTGGGACAAAGGTAACGTCATATGGCACTATGGGAAAAAAAAATTAGATTGGGTGCACTTTGGGATTGAATGGATATATACTTTGGGGGACTATTTATATTTTTGCCTATTCATGTTGTTAGTTAATAACGGTAAAAAGTTTCGAATATATTTTGAAATTATTTGATTAGATGTGAAGTACTGAAAAGAGGAGTATAACTATTAGTTTGTGTGCTAATAATTGTTCAGGTTTAACCATGGCAAGAAGGGGTAATGCTTGCCAAAGAGTTGTCAGGAAAAGAATGAATAGACAAAGAGTGCTTGACAAGTAACTTTTTTGAAACATCGCTCGGGCCTTATTGCACTCTTTGTACTGCTGAAATTTTAATCATTGTATTTCCCAAGCAAGAAAGGTTTTATCCTTAGATCATCCTTCAACTCAATTAATTATTCACAAGTCCCTTGGTAAGAGACTTGAGCAAGGTAGTGAGACTCAAGAAATTGTTCAAGTTTACTGGAGTTTGAAGTACAACAACCTCCATTTCCACCTTACCCAATAAAGCTTGATCGATGGTGAAAAGAGAAAGGGGAATACAATAGATCAAAGTAGGAAGGAGACAGAGGGAAAATTTTGGTTTGAGCAACCTAAGGAGGGGTTTAACATGGAAGTGAAGGAGTTGTTTATGGAACGTGTAATGAAATAAAGAGACAATGTGAAGAAAGACATTCATTTAATTTGCTCCAAGCGGAAGAAACAAGACTTATGATGTGAGCCATAAGGCCATTTTCATGACGCACAAATTCTGGTGCTGCGGTGTTTTGGACAGGAGCCTGAGGAGCTTGATGAGTTTGTTCGTAACTTGTTACACATTGCTCAGGGAGGGTCCCCATTCTACACCAAGACTACGGATAACACAGTGCACCGATGGTCTTCCAAGAGGCCCTGCAGATCAGTTAAGAAATGAGATTCACCCTAGAAATAGGCCTTGAAAATATGAGGAATATTACTACTTCAATGGCGATGAATTGGATTCAGAATCGCACCCCCGATTGATTTTATGCTCCTATGAAATCTACCTTGTTGTTTCCATGCATTTTGTACTTTTCAGTTGATATTCAATATAGTATTCATTGAAAAAGAAATAATTCTATGTGTGTTTATTATTGTTTTATTTACATTTGATTTTTTTACAAATCCATATATCAAAATAAAAAATTATAGGCTTTTTCTTTTTTCTAAGGATTTTAACCTGCTATTCTAAGGCCCTAAGCCCAAAACCTAGATTACTAGACATGGCCTAGGTATTGGCCCGCTAAGGATTGAGGGTAACTAGGCCCACCATAGACTCGACGTTTGTAAGCCAATGGATGAAATTGGTGCTAGTGATACTGAAGTTGCACTTGTAAGACAAACATTTAGATGATGTATATGCCTAATAGTACTAAGTGACTAATTATAAGAGCATCCTCAATGCATAATCTTCTTATATATCATTTTAGTAAGGTTCCACAGCCACCTACACACTTTTCATTTTTTATTTCATTTAAGAATATATTTTTTCATTTATAATCTTCTTACGCATCTTCTTAGATGGATCCTAATGCCAACTCATTAACTTTACACTTCAATTTTATTTTTATATTTTTCAAACAAATAATTTTATTTAACTTTATTTAATATATTTCATATTTAAATATTTTGTATAAATAAATAAATTTATAAATAAAGACATTAGTTAGTTTTTAAAAAGAAAAAAAGGCTTTAAAAAATTAAAAAAAAAATCATGAAAACCCCACCAACGGTAAACTTGTAATTTTTTTTTTTAATTTCACTTTTCCCCGCACAACGGTCAAGTCAACTTTCTTAAAAATAAAATTTAATTTGCATCCCCACAACGGTACAAAGGATGGACTAAAAACAAAGGAAATTCAAATTAATACTGAATAATCAGACGATGGGACCCACACTAGCCCCTTCACAAGCCGTATTGTATATACATATTTTCAATTTATAACTATTACTCCATTCGATTTTAAATTAAAGTCTTTATTTCCTTTTTCGTCTGTTCTAAAATGATTGTTCTCTTTCAAAACTTTCTCTTTTAAAAACTATTTTTACCACTTTACTCTTACATTTTTTATTTATTTTATTTATGGGCACATGTTTAAGGGTCTTAAATGAAATAACATAGACAAAAAAATTATAATACAATCAATTATTTTTTTTCTTAAGCGGTGTGCCGAGTCAAAGAAGACGATAATTTGAAAACAGATAGAGCACTAAAATAGTTATATAATCTTATTATAAATAGTTTTAACAAACAAAAATATTATTTGAACCTCGCATCGTACGTGTATAATAGGTTTTGAGGTGGTGTATTGCTTATATATAATAGATTAAAATGGAAAACTTATTTAACATGAGGTTTAAGGGTGGAGTTAAGATTTTTACTATTGTAGCTTTATTAATAGTAGACTTTTTAGTGTTTTTCAATGTGGTTTTTTTTTATTTCTCATTTTGGAAATGATCATAAGAAAATAATATTCTTCATCAATAGTTTCGTTGAAGTCTTTTGAATGAGGTGTATTAAAGTCTTTTGAATTATTTAGTCTGCGAGTTGAAAATAATAGTATATCTGAATGATTTTTTGGTGTTTATTTCTTTAATTTAATAATCTTATATAAATTGTGCTGCAGAAAATATTGCTTCCCAGTAATATAATTTTGGAGGTTTTAATCAAAAAATTTTGCATCCTACTTTAGTTATTCATTTATTGGATATCACGAATGAGACGATATATGATACTATTTTTAGAGTAAATTTTATTAAAGATTTTATTTTATATGTTTTTAAAACATTACATATTTTTTTCCTGCTATTATACAAGTACACGATACAGGGAAGAACAATTTTTATACCTACTCACCTTTCACAAGTTTAAGTATCTCGCTCATTGTTGATTCAACAAATCATGAAGAATGTTCAAATCCTACAGACATTTCGAACAAGAAAAATGGTTTAAATAGATCTCTCTCGCTTACTCAATGTAAAATTTTGTTACGCTTGTTATATCTTTTAATTTTTATTATTAAGTAGATTCAAAGTTATTCATGTTTTATCTTTTTTTTCTAATTTATGATATTATTTTTTTACTAAATAAATAATATCTCATATTTTGGTCAAACGTTTGATTTTTCATAACTTAAAAATATAATAATAAAAATATCATTAAAAAATAATGATATTTAATACATTGTAACTTATGATTAATACTTTCCACAAAATGTAATTGACTTTCTTAATTAATATTTTTGTTTATATAATAAGTTAAAAGGGAATATATGAATCTTACCTCAGAACACCTAAACGTAACACCAAAGTCCATAAACGTAACACTATTTAAATGGTAAAATTACTTCACTACCCCTCTTCACATTTAAACTATACTACCCCTTCCCTCCCCCACCCTTCACGTAATTTTGATTACGTGTCATTGTTGATTCGATTTCCATTGTTAATTCGCATGATATCGCATGTGAATTAAATTGATTTTGATTCGGTTTATTTTTTTCTTTTCAATTACGAACAAAAAACTGTTGATTTGCATTTTTTTTCGATTTCGGACAAAACAACCACTACAAACTAGTGGATGTTGTATAAAACATCCGCAAGTGTTTAGCGGATGTTTTATAAAACATCCGCTAGTGTGTAGCAGATATTTTATAAAACATCTACAAGTATGTACCAAAAGTAAGTATCTATTAAATGTTAAAAAGGTATTTAGGTCATTTTATTTATTAAATGGTGTTACGCTTAGGGATTTTGATGTTACGTTTAGGGTCACTCTTAATGTAAGTATGATGTACATTTTTCTATGATGCAAATATAAGAGTGATGAATATAATAATAAAAAACAGACTCAAATCAACGTAAAATATTCTATTAAATTTTCGATAATGATATTTATTTTTTTCGTTTTTTTAATATTATTTAATTAAAAAAGACTTTTATCCGTACATTTAATACTCGTGTATAAAACTAGTAGGAAGTAAAAACACTCTCTCTCCTAGCTAGCTCGTTTAGGAAGAATTCTCCCATTACAAGATGTTATCTTTTTAACAAGAAGAGGGCTAACGAAGGGAAAACCCAACAGCAATGGGGATTCTCTAAGGCACACAATCAAGGCCCACACCTAACCAATGTGGTCAACAAATTGTTGGATCATGCTTCGTCGATGCTCTTTGTTGTTAACCCTAAGAGCAGGTACAATGGGAGTTTTCCCCCAATCTTAATAAAATCAAGGTTAAAAAAAAGTGGTTTTAAAAAAATCAACAAGTTTGCTTAACTTGATTTTCAGAAGAAAGAATCACGGGTTGAACCTCCACAATTGACGCAATCTTCAGAATAATCCCTGAGCTACGCAGCGTTTTGGCCTTCAACCCATCAAAAAGGTGTCGTTTTGATGGGGCAAATTGGAAAAAAAAAATTCAACCAGCAACCGACAAGGAGCAGACCTCCCTTTACACGTGTTATTAAATAGGCGGTTAACAAGATATTTCTTTATTTTCGGTTTAAGGGTAGTTTGGGCATTCCAAAAAACTTTTTTTTGTTTTTTTAAATAGTACACATTTTTATCTATAAATAGAGACTTGGTTTGCCTCATTTGGACACCAAATGATTTTTTTGCAAAATTTAAATTTATTTGTAAGTTTTCTCTCTCCTCTTTCTCTCCAAATTTCATTTTTTTTAGTTAATCCATTTTTAAGTTATGTATTATTTATTATTAATATTATTATTATTTACTACATAAATATTTTATATAATTAAATTAATTATTTATGAAATATGAAATTTATTTGTTAGTATAAATTGAAAGAATATATTAAATTAATAGAGATAAAAATGGCAGGGTAGGTAAAGTTATTGTAGATAAAGATGATGGGGTATGTTAATGTGTTGAATTTTGTGTCATCATTAGAAGAATTTTTTGATTTTAAATCAAATGCTTATATAATTAATTAGTTTATTGATTTTTAATTGGTTGGATTTGATTTTAAATTTGATTTTTGACACACCATTCTACCTGCACTAACCTTCCCCGGTTTGTTTGTATATGAGCATGAGATATAGAAGGGATCTAGTAATACATCAATCAAATATTCTAAAAATATAGAGTAGACCTAACTCCTAAGAATATTAATATTTACTCATTATCCACCAACGTAGCCTAACTCACTATCTTAATGGGTTAAAACGGGCGGCCTGTGTTAATATTAGAGCTGTCAAAATCGAGCCCGGCCATAGGCCCGGTCCAGCCCACCCGACTTTTCAAGGGTCTGGGCCTCAATTTAGTAGGCCCGAAAAAATCCGGGTCTCTTTGGCCCGGCCCGTTAGGCCCGAGCTTAAAAAGCCCAAAAAGCCCGGTCCGGCCCGATCATAAAGTTAAACACTTAAACTTAATTACAAAATTAAAAACTAAAATATAAATTTAAAAAGAAAAAAACTATCAGACATTCATTTAGACCACTTTTTTTTCTTTTGGTTAGATAAATTTATGACAGAATATGATCTATTTCCAAATCATTGTTCTTTTTTTTTGTTGAAACTCATAATCTAAATTGATGGAAGTGACACTTAAAAGAAGAAATGAAATTGATCTTTCAAGTTCTAATCTAGTTTAGTATGGTTGTAGTTAGTAATTTTATCGAAACTGATCTATTTAATTGAGTATCTCTATATGATATTAGCTAATAAAAAGTCTCAATAGTATAAACTTGATAAAAAAAAATAAAATGAACATTTGCTAGTTAGTATGGTTTTGCAAACTAGAACCCGAATTTTTTTGTCTATCCTTAGAAAACACATATTAAAATTTTGGGGACAATATGATGAACTTCAATTTGATTATAAATTTTTTGAAAAAAATATCCTTCAAGTAACACATGTATTTTTTCTTTGATCTGTAACATTATTGTTTTTATAGTTTCTGTTTCGTTCAATTGTTGAAATTACTACCTTTGTTTATATTTGCTTTGATTGCACTTTTGCTTTGTAATTGTGTAAGTTAGACTAGTAAGTATGTGTGTGTTTGAACTTTTGATGTGTTATATAACATTTATTAGCTAATTTGTGAGTTTTTTTTAATAAAAAATATTTATTTCTTTGGCCCATAGGCCCGAAATGCGCATGGGCTGGGCTTGAGTTTTATGAGGCCCGACACTATTTTGGGCCGGCCCGGCTGGGTTTGGCGACTCTAGTTAATATATTCAATGTGGCAGATTAAAGTGGGTTTAACCAATTAACCCAATAACTCAATATATAATTACCGTTATTTTTAAAAAAATTTAACAACCTATGCTCATAGGCACTCAGTGAGTGCCACCGCCCGCCACTGCTCACCATCACCACCCACCGCCATTTCCCATCTCCGGAAACCGCCTCCCACCGTCGGCTCTTTACTTAAAAATAATAATAATTAAATACATAACTTAGCATTAGCGAGATTCGAACCTGAACCAAATTGTTATACATTAAAACTTGTTATCACCAGGCTAGAACACTTTTTGGTATATATTTGAAAATTAATATAAATATAAACAAGTAATCATAAAACTTATTGATTATTATGAACGTATTTGTTATTTGTTTTGGATTAAGAATATTTGTTTGTTATTTATAATTTATAATTATAATGAATATAAATTTTAAATTTTATAAGAAGGTATTTGACTTTTTTATTTCTTATTACTTTTACATAATCATTTATTAGTGTCAAATCAATAAACACGTATATTTTCTATCTCACAACTATGAAGATTATTATAAAATTTTGACAACTTTATATATATTAGGTGATAAAAATAGTGTCGCATTGCAAATATCACTTTTTATTTGAGGTGTAAAAAAAGGAAAGAAAAGATAAATATCAAAATTAAGAAAATATCTTGGTCGTTGTTGAATGTAGGGGCCATTAATTTTTTATTAAATGTGAAAAGTTTGTGAAAATATTATGATTTATGAATATTAAGTTATTAACTTATCATTGTATGTATTTGTGTGCATGTATGTGTTTTTGCCATGTGTGTGTGTTTTTTTGGCATGTGTGTGTGTTTGAGTGAGTTTGTGTGTGTATGTTATTCTTAGTGAATCATAATATAAGTAGACCAGTAATACTCAAAAACAATAAATGATATTTCTTATTGGATATTATCCGGATAATACATATTTATTAATTGATAATATTGGATATTATCCAATAACACTCATTAAGGTTAATGGGTGTTATTGGATAATATCCAAAACTACCCATTAACTATATTGGATAGACAATAGTTTTATCTAAATTAACCGGTAACACACAATTGCCACCCTTAACACTCACGGCGATGCCAGTAACTAGCACCGGTCCACCGCCTGCCATTGCTATCGACAACTTTTGGCACCACAACCGTCGCAAGTGACAATCACTAGGGGTCAGCTGTGTAGGGTCAACGTTTACACAACTGATGCCACCACCATCCATGCCATCGATGCTGGCCATATCTAAGACATTGAAATGCGATAAATCTTTTAGAAAAAATAAATAATTATAAGACTTTGTTGTTTGGGAGTTTCAAACCTAAACCATTAATGGCACACCTAGCAATAGTAGCAATGGCTTACGACTAAGGAGTCAAGATCTTATGTACCACAAAAGTGTACCACTCGTTTAACATCAAGCTACATGACCCATGTTCAAATGTTCTTGGTGGTATACGAGTGCTACACTTTTGTGGTACACGTGATCTGAACTCGACCACTAGGATATAATAGTTATTTAAATATTTATTTTAATTTAATTGTAGCTCTATAAACTAGTGATATAAATTGAGGTTAAATTTTGATTTTTTTTAATTATTAAAAGTGGTTGAATCAAGTATAACTAGACCACTAAACCTCATTGGTCCATTAATTAAATGGGACACAACAACATCTAACCTTTAATAACACGTAACCTATTTTATAACTCAATCCAATCCAACTCGCATAACATGTTTTGATGTGGTATATATCAAGTATAGCCTCTTTGATCAAAAAATGATATAAACTTCCCAAAAAGCCCTCAAAACCTCATAGCCCACTTTAACTTGCAACGTAGTCCTCACTCCTCCACCCCCTCAGTCACGCAGTCATCTACCTCTCTCTCTTCCATGATAGTTCTTCTCTCTCTCTTACATTCATTAAGCGCGTCAGTCTCTCTCTTCCATGGCGAACATCTCTCCAACTTCAATGTTCATATTTCTCTCTCTTCCTCTTTCTCTCTCTCTTAGCTTCATAGGTTGAAATCCATGGTTCTCTCTAAGCACCATGTTTTTTTCTCTTTAAACGACCCAATAAATCGTTAAAACGACCATTGAGTAGTTCTAAACAACTCTTAGACCAAAGGAATAAGACACAAAGTTAGGAGCACTAGAAGATGACATCGATGATCTAGTCTACTCTCCCAAGAAGAATTGAACGCTAAGGATAAGGCTACGTCCCTTTCTATCTTAATAGTTTTGTTAAAACAACCATTTCATTTTGCATTAAATTTTGAATTCTCTGTTTGTAATTTTTAGTAGAAACAGCTAACATAATTTTGTCATGAATTTGATTTGCAGTTAATATTTTCTTGAATCACTAGCTAATAGACCTGTCAAAATGGGTTGTGTCCGTTGGGTTAGTCTGCCTCGCCACCTAAAAGAGGTGAGTTGGGTTGGTATTTCTTAAGCCCGCCATTTTTTTGGGCTGGCTCGCCCCGTTCTGGCCCGCCAAATGGCGGGTGAAGTGAGTTGTGGATTGGCTCGCCTAGAGGTGTCAAAAAGGTTTTGGCCCATTGGGCTAGCCCACCCCGCCATCTAAAAGAAGTGGGTTGGGTTGGCATTTCTTAGGCCCGCCATGTTTTTAGGCTGGCCCGTCCCACCCCACCAAATGATGGGTTAAAGTGGGTTGTGGGTTAGCTCGTCCCGCCAATCCATTTTGACAGCTCTACTAACTAACTATGGTTGTTTTCTATGTGCACAAATGCTTTATATTTATTCATCTACGGAAAATTGGAAATAATTTCTTTCCAGAAAGATTTCAAGCGATTTCTATGATGACAATAAGTAATCTATGACAAATATTTAAGTGGCAAACTCTTTTAGAATTATTTTGATGTAAGTATATATTGTATATCATGGTATAGTCCTCATTTATAAATGTCTTGAAAGAATCTAGGCAGTTATGCATATCACAACTATTTTACAAAGTTTCCCGCCTAAAACTATTTTTCAAAAATAGCTAATTATTTAATAGATCTCATTTAATGTAATATTCAATTACAGATTAAATATATATGGAAATTGAGTTAAATATATCAATATTAATTAAATCATTCAAAAATGTGATAGCATCTATTTATTGATGTTATTGAACAATCTTCCACAAATATCCAGATTCTAAAACCCTTTGAGTTCTATCTCTTTAAATTTTCAGCCTCTTGTATAAATATCATATTTTCTGATGTGGCAAAAACACAGCTTGGGCTGTCCTTGAGATGGGTTGGATATCTGGACTTCTGGATCGTCTTCCCTGAGCCTGTCAAGAACACAAGAACACCTGAGTGGAAGTGCAAGGCAGGGCCTCGCGAAACCCCTCCGGCATGAGAGTAAGTCTCGTGCTTAAGTTTGAAAGCAATTTGACAGAATAACGAGGCTCAAGAAAGTGTGTGTACCTTGTTGATGATTATGGAGAGGTATTTATAGGCCTCCGGTCGTGTTGGAATCCGTCTAGGATTCAGTTTCCTTAACGGCCGAATAAATCAAGGGGAGAATCCCTTGATTTTAGGCGTGATAGGCGGCTGGCCGCGTAAATGTAGGAGTAGATAAGGCAAGTATTCCGCCTAAACATGGAAACCTTTTACTTGCCTTGGAGAGCAAGCTGCCAGCGTCACATGTTTGATGTGTGCCCGGGCGAGCAGAGCTCTGCCCGGCTATTCCATTTGCATTGATCCTTGAACTTGTTGCAGGTCTGAGGATCGGCCCCTGGTCGGGCAGGCAAGGCCGGTGCTCGACCAGGTTTGGGCAAAGTAAGTCTAATTCCTTTGCTAAGCATGTATGATTCCCGATCATGGTCCCTGGTCGGACAGGCAAGGCCTTTGCCCGTCCAGGTCTGAATGAGAGTTATGCTGCTCGGTGCTCGCTGGTTCTATCATTTTGCTCGCTGGGCTGTGGGCCCCGTAGGCATTGTGCTCGTGATTGGCGCGTGATGCTAACTCGTGCATTGCTCGTGACCCGGTTTGGGCCGGGTATATCAGTGGCCCCTAGCTTCCTATCTGGCGGGCATTCATGCTCGGAGCGGGGAGCATTCAAATTTGATATTCGCACGGGCTTCAACACTTGTGAAAGAAGACAAAGAATTCATTGGGGAAAGCTTGAAGTGTATCAAGGAAGCTTCTTGTTAAGAGCGTGTCAGGCGCGTGGGTGAAAAAGACGTGTGAGCCGTCAGGAGTGGAGACGATGGGACGGGGCACAAAACACGAAAGGCCATATTTAATGCCCCGTGATGATGGGCCGCCAAGGTTGAGCGCCGTTTCGGGCTTCGAGCCTTTTCCCCCCAAAACCATTTGGAGACCGACCTATAAAAGGCAGCTTCTCCCCCATTTTCTCTCTTTTATCACCTTCAAGTTTTAGAGAGAGAAAATCTTGAAAAATTTGAAGTTGTTGCCGTTGACGTTGCCGTGATTTCTCCTGAGTTCCGACAAGGTCGTTCTTTCGCTTCCTTCGTTAATTCAATCTTCGGGGGTTCGTAGCCTTTGCATCGACTCTACTTCTCCCTTGACTTGCTTGCTGAAGACGCTCCAACCCAGAAATCACAGTAAGTTCTCTGTTTTTGTTTTTCCTGGGTTTATGGATGGCTTTTGATTTCTTTCATCTTCTTGCGCCTCTGTTAGGGTGTTAGTGAGTAAGACCGCCCCTAGGTAGAGATCGAGGAGTAGAAACCACAATCCTGCTTGCTAGGCGGACAGAATCCCTTACGTTGACCTAGACTTAGGATTTTCTTTCCTTTTTCTGATAATTACCAGGGCAGAGCTCTGATAGCCCTTTTCCTCGATCTCTTTGTAGATGTTGGATGTGTCCGAGAATGACCGCGAGGCTTTCAGCTATGGCGGAAAGAATGACTCGCTGAGCAGCGAGAAGTCTCCCTCAATTAGTGTAGAGCGTGAGGAGGGAGCCAGGTCCGTGGCCGGGCCAACGGTTCGAAGGCAGGTAATGGACCCCGTGGTTGACATAGTTGTCTCCTCTAGCGAGGAAGATTCGGGCGAGGAGAGCGTGACCGGTGGCTTCACTGTCGGGCAAGGCCTCGAGCAGCAAGCAGCCCCTGCTGGAAATTCAGCCGGGTGAGTAGAATCTGAGCAAATAGATTTGGCCGGGGATGCCCTCGAGGCCGACGAGGCGGACAACTTGCCGCTTGCTCGGGGCTTCAAGAAAACTGGCCGCTCTCAGGTGGAAGTGGCCCCTGAAGAAGAAACAACTGGCCAGGACAGAGTTCCCATTGCCCGCTTCTTAACCAGGTTAGGTGGCCCTCAAGTAGTGATTACCGTTGAGGAAATAGTCGAGGAAGAAGAAGAAGAGGAGGAGGAGCCCGATTGGTATGTCAACGCGGATGAAAGCCGATATGCTGCTCACTGGGCCACTCTAGATACGACAGACAAGGTGACAGCGTGGCTTACTTCCCTTGGTGTTGATCCCGCTTACTATCGGGCAAACAAAATGGATGTTCCTGCTCGGGTCAACCTCTCCCGCGAGCAGGGGAATGAGTTATTATTCTTCGCCGACTTCTTCCGCGTCGGGCTACGTCTCCCGCTAGAGCCCTTCTTGGTAGATTTCCTATACGAGACCAAGGCCGTCCCCTGCGACCTGATGTTAAATACTGTCCGCGCCATCACAACTTTCACTGTAGCGAGCAGGCTGTTAGGATTTGATCCGGACATGTACTTGCTTCGGAAATTATTTATCTTTGCGCCGAGTACAGGAGGGAGGATCGGAGTGAGGGCAAACTCCAATTTCTTAAGGCTATTGTCCGATGTCCCCGGGAAGGTGGATTCTTGGGACAGGAGGGTCCTGTTTATTGAATCACGGATCGGCTGGCCGTTTATGCCCACGGCAGCCAACGAGATAAAGATCCCCAAGGCCTCTAAACAAGATTTTAGTTCGGGAGAGACTGCTCGTTTGGCTGCATTGAAAGCCGCCGTGGGTGTGATAGAGGAGAACGAAAGACGCGTCGGCCAGCAATTTCTTCTTGACTGGAAGGAGCTGGTCTGTAATCCGCGTTATCTGTGTCTGGCCGGGGTGATGCGAGCAGAGGTCCCTGAGGTGGAGCCCCTTCTGATTCATGTGCCCGAGAATCCTCACCCTTATTGGGATGACTGCCATGGGCGAATGTTTAAGCACGAGTGCGTTGAGTGCCAGCGGCTAGGACCGGGCGGCAACTGCCGACCAGTTTATGAAGACCACGACGGTTGTCTGCCGATC
Source organism: Codonopsis lanceolata (assembly GCA_013146195.2). Taxonomy (NCBI): domain Eukaryota; kingdom Viridiplantae; phylum Streptophyta; class Magnoliopsida; order Asterales; family Campanulaceae; genus Codonopsis; species Codonopsis lanceolata. Next base: position 84,286,448 of record CM028378.1, on the reverse strand, counting down.
TTTAATAATTTCTGTTTTGCTCATATTCTTCCCGAACTCATTCTAATCTCGTTTTGCTTTGTCTTGTCTCAGGAATGAAGAATTTGGCTGTGTTGAGGCAGTGGAAGAAAGAAGCCGACCAGCAGGCAGCTGACCTAAAGGTCAACCAGCCAATCGAACTGCCCAAGGTGCCATTTTGCCCACCGGCCAAGAGAACCTCGGACTTGGGCCGGGCCGCAAGTCCGGCCAAGAAGGCTGTGGTACCCAAGGTTGTTGTTACCACCTAGAAAAAGACTGGGCCAAAAGACACTTTTGTGGTCGTTGATGGCGTTCACCAGAGCACGCCAACATCCACGTGGTGCTGCTTTGCCAAGGATGCTAAGGCGAAAAGCAAGAGGAAGAAGAGCTCCAGGCCTTCCTCGTTCGTGAAGTTCGCCACCAGGGTCGAGCCACGATCTGTTCATACGCCCCCACTCGGTAGGGCACGCAACTTGGAGCGGTGACTTCCATTGCCCTCTACGCAGCTCGGGCTCTAGTGAAGGAGATTTACGGAGATGCCCCATTCTTGGGGGGCATCGATCTTTGCTACCCGGGGCAGGAGGCACGGTGGGCAAGGGCGTTATAGAAAGGGCCCCTGCCTGCGATGATCTTGCAGAGATCGTGATCTGGTGGCCACGTTCTGGTTGGGAATGTGGGACTCTGCTTGAGCGAGGTAAAGTAGTTGACTGCAGTTTATCTCTTTTTTCTTTTCCTGTTTCTGACTCATTTTCTCTGCTCGCAAATTGCTTCCACATGTACCAATCTCTACGATAGGTATAACGAGGAGAAGGCAGCTCGCAAAGCGAGGCTTGATAAGGGCAGTGAGAGCTTTGGTGAAAGAAAGGTCGGCAGTGGCTCGCTGGCGATGAGCCTTGGAAGCACAAGCTGCGGTGGCCAAGAAGAAAGAAGCTGAAATGTTTGAACATAATCTGAAGTTGGTCGCCCAGAAGAGTGACTTAAGTCTTTGCAAAGGCGAGTTGGTCGGCCGGTGAAGAAGAACAGTGACACGGAGAAGAGTCGAGCCGAGCTAGCCGGGTCATCAAGCGGAGGATCTCTTGCAGGCAGAGAGAAGTTCCCTTAGGATGCAAGCCGTGAAGGATGGGAAAACCGTTGAGGAACTGATGCGGAAGCTGAAGGAAGTCGAGAAGTCTGCAGTGGAGGATTACAAAAAATCCAAGGCTTTTGAGAACGCTGTGGATGCGGCCATCCTTCCTTACTTTGCTCACGGTACCCACCATATACTGAGAATGCTCGCCAGCCATGGCGGAGTGGGAATGAAGACAATGGCAGAATGGGCCGTGCTCGACCCTTACGCCGAGGTTGCTCATCCTTTCCACTCGCTGGTTCCTTATACTCCAGATGAATTGGCCACCATGGCGGATGGCGATACTGAAGTCGGGAGGCGCCACAGGTTCCCCCGCCGTGGGCCAGTAAATGTCGCTCATTGATCGAAGCCTTAGATCGAAGAGCGAGGTTTTGAAAGATACCGAGATACGCGGTTGAAGCGGAAGTCTCGAGGCTAAGGCCGGTGAAAGATGAAAGGCTGCAGGTGGAGGATTGAACCTCCAATACCAACTGCAATATCAAAGTGGCGCCAAAGAGCTTCCACCTCCTCCTCCGCCTGAACAAACTTAGTATTTTATCTGGCCTGCGCGCCATTATCCTTTGATTTCTTTTTTGTAACTCCCAATTTGACTATTATGGAATTCACTCTTTGTTGACAGATTTTTCTTGTATTTGCTTTTGATTTAACTGCTTGTTTGCTCGATAACCGTTTTCTTATTTGCTTGCTCGACCTGCCATACGTTAATACAAGTACTGGTGCCCTCTAGAAAATATATCGAGCATCAAATGTACAAACAACTTTAACCAAGTATAAGAACTCGAGATTATCAACTTAAAAATAACAAGACTAATGAAGCAAGCTTATTATTTAAGTTAAGTTGTTACCCGAACAAACACCGGGTATGATCGCTTGAATCTGGCCAAGGCTTTGAAACGAATAAGCTTCCAGAAGGCTGCCAAGCGGGCAAGGCCCGGCTCTCAACGGCAACCAACAACCGGGCAAGGCCTCTGTTCGATGTGGGTAGATCGAAGCGGTTGTTAGCATATCTTACGGGTATAGAGATAAACGGTTAACAGTGTTGCCCGGTCACTATAGGAACCCGGGGTAGTTAGCCGTTATCTTGTAGGTATGGCCTCTATCGTCCAGGGCGAGCATCCTAGTATGTGAACCTAGGCATGGCCGCATCTCACCCACAGAGGATAAGTTCACGGATACTAGGGAGTTTTTGAATTGTTGACCGGGCATGGCCCCTATCTGCTCGCTGGGCGAGCAGAGTTTAGCCAAACAAGTCCAAACAATTCTGAATTGGTAATCGATTGATCAATTTGAAAATTCTGAATTGGTAAATATGACAACAACTTGCCTTTTATTGATAGTTGATCAATGACCCTCAACAGGACTGAGGTCTTGCCCGTTTGTTTCTTTGACCTAGGGGTAATACTTTTTGAGGTGGTCTGCATGCCAAGGATGCTTCAGGTCTTTCCCCTCTGGAGTTTGAAGTGTGTAAGTGCCTTCTCTTATTATCCCAGTGACGCGGAAAGGACCTTCCCAATTAGGAGACAGCTTCCCCCATTCTGCCCGATGACCGGTTACCTCAATCTTTCTGAGTACTAAGTCCCCGATAGAGAAGGCTCTGCCTCGAACTCTTTTGTCATGGTGAGCTTGATCGATGTATTTTATACTTCGATTTTATATGCTTCTGTGACTCGAATTAGGCTATTTCATGAGTCTTTTGAGTACTAATATATGTTTTTGGTGAGTTTTGTAAGTTTCAGGATTGTTCGTGAAAATACGCGAAACTCCAGGGTTGTAAGTGCAAATTACAAAGAGAGAAAAATTGAAGAAAATAAAGTCTGTCAATGGACACCTTGCGGACGCAGGTGCCTCAGGTCTGCGACCAGCAAGGTAGGCGATACGTCCCTCAAGCCGGCAATCGAAGAGCCAAGAAGCACACACTTGGAGACCTTGCGGACGCAAGGTATCCAACCTGCGACCGCAGGTAGGCGAATCTTGTGAATTCGGGTTTTCACACAGTCATTCGATTCGATCACAACTCCCAAGTATATATAGAAGTCAAATGCCGAGCCTAAGCGAGGAGGACGGCCGGTTTGGAAGCTCTCTTCTACATAGATTTTAGGTAGTTTTAGATTGTATAACATAATTAGGTTTTGTAATTTCAAGTATTGAAGATCAAATCATGTCTTCCATCATCTTCATGTGCTGTTCATCGTCTATGATGAACTAAATCATCCCTAATCTAGGAGGTGGGAGGTAACTTGTATCGAATTTATGTTTTGATTCTCATATTTATGTCTATTCAATGCTTGTTGATTGTGTTGTTTATCAACCCCTTATTATTTCGCTTTGAACAAATGAATGTAATCGCAAATAATAAAGGCTTAGAGGTGCGGATACCGCATGGCCAAATGCATATGTCGTACACTGGCTCACCAACACAATAAATTGGACCTATCGAAGCACGAGAGTGATAAGTTAGGACCAGGTTCTTACATGATCTAGGTGACAGATAGATCATAAATCTAGGTGACAACTAGATTACAGTTCCTGTGCTTAGGATATGGAATGGGTGAATTCTTGCAGGGAGGGAGACTGAACCAATTGTTCAACAGACCATATCTATTTTTAGTGAATGAACCCAAGACATTGAATGACATTATTATGAATTGAACATAAAGGAGATATAAGTGAAACCCGAGAATCCTAGATTTCCACTCACCATAAGATCTTCATATCTCTGTTATTACTTGTCTAATTAGTTAACATCTATAACTAGTAATTTAGAGTAGAATTAAACATAAAAACCCCCTTAGGTTAATAATTTGCTATCTATAACCGCACTGTTCGTGATCACTTGTCTCTGTGGTTCGACCCTTGCTTCCGAGTCTATTCTATAATAGTCTTGTACACTTGCAAGGAAATAGATAAAATAAAACATCGATCAAGTTTTTATGCCATGTTCGGGACAAGCTAGTTCAACGTAGTTAGTTTGTAGGTAGCGTAGTTTTTAATTTAATTTAGTTTTTAGTTTAATTTTCTTTTTATAAAAAATAAAAAAAATACAAAAAAGATTTTATTTTATTTTGCCTTAATAGTTAGTTGTTTTTAAATTGCTTTAATTTTTATGCAAGGTCGTAGATCTTTAAACTCAATTGGTAGACTTAGATCAAGAGATAAATATTGTTAAAAGATACCAAAGATATTTTGAAAATCTAGCCGAGCCCGATAATCAAGATAATCAATCGAGAGGATCCTCCTGTTGATCCTACAATGGAAGAAAATAACAAATCGTAATCTCGAAACCTAGTGACCCGACCAATAGGAATCAAAGACAAGAAGAGCCCAAGCAAGAAGAAATATGGAAGTAGTTGTAAATCAAAGAACTATTAATGATTTTAGTAGACCTTCATTAAATGTGGTAACATCATGTTTAGTCTTGCCGATGTTGTTAGGAATTTTGAACTAAAAGGACATTATTTTAATGCCATACCATCTTTTCATGGGATGCCCATGAAGATCCCGCCGCTTCTTAAGAGAATATGAATACATGATGAGTACTTTTCCTTTAGGAGGGTTAATCAAGATCAAATTAAAATGAAATACTTTCCCGTGCATTAAAAGAATTGGCAAAGAGATGGTTTATGAACCTAACACCAATGCGTTTTTATACTTAGGTCAATTATATGATTTGTTTATGAGCAAATTTTACAAACATGCATCTCTTACGAGTATAGAAAACAAATCATGTCATTCCAAAATGAACCAGTGAAACATTCCATGAGTCATGGGATAGATTTAAAAATCGCTTATTATGTGTCCTCATCATAATTTGGCTCAACATGTGTTAGTGCTTCAATTTTATCATGGTCTTTCGCCAGGTTTACAAACTATGGTTGATAGTGCAGTGGTGGTTCTATTAATAGAATGACACCGGAAGCATTAGAAGAATTATTTGAGATGCTAAGTATTAATTCCCAACAGAGAAAAGTGCTAGAGGTAAAAATAGGAGCCTATATCAATTGCAAGATAATTCAAATACACAAGCTCAATTTGAAAATTGGCAAATTCAAGAAGCTATGTGGATTATATTCTCATGCTACTAATTTTTGTCCGTCAAGTGCTATGTATTACGAACAGAGCTAATGCTATGAATATGTACCCTCAGGCCAGGAATGATCCATATTCAAATACATATAATCTGGTTGGAGGAATCATCCTAACTTTTCTTGGGGAGGAAATAAGCCTTTGCAACCTCAACAATTCCAACCTCAACCACAACCTCCGGTTGCCAAATCAAAATCAATTGAGAATTGAAGAAGTTCCCAAGCAAGAAGTAGCAAGTAAAGGTCAAGCACTTTGATGAAGTACATGCTTGAAGAAATTGAAAATCTGAAAGAAACATATTGAAAATTCGGAAGCAAATAAAAGAAGAAGGGAAGTTCCTAGTCAAAAGCAAGCTAAGTCAATCACCGTCTGCTTGAAGTGGTAAGGTGATAGGTGAAGAGGTAAGTGATTCGATCCTCCTTCTAATATGCATGCTTCGGTAGAAAATTACGAAAAAGTAATAGAAAAATCGAAAAGATAGTGATAGTGATAAAGTGATGATGATTTAAGTAATCAAGAGGTAGAAAAGAAAAAGAAGTAGAAGTAGAGTTAGAAGTTCCAAATAAGGAACAAGAAAAAGAAAAAGAAATTCAAAATAAAGATAATACGGTTGAAGTAGATAAAGAGTTAGATCAAAGAAGAGGAACATGTGGCTCCACCACCTTATGTTCCTCAATTCCGTTCAAGAAGACTTATGAAAAACCGAATGGACAAACAATTCACGGAAATTTATAATATGTTATCCAAAGTAAATGTTAATTTACCTTTGCTTAATGTTATTAAAAATATTCCAGCTTATGCAAAGTTTTTCAAAGATCTTCACTCTAAGAAACACAAGTTTGAAAACAATGAAAAGATTGTTGTTTAGAAAGCGTCGGTTACGTTTTACAACCCGAATTACCACCTAAGTTGAAAGACCCAGGTAGCTTTAATATCCAAGTTTCCTTGGGACTCTAAAAGATGAAAGCAATGCTAGATTTAGGAGCAAGTATTAATTTGATGCCTTTTCGGTCTATAAACAATTAGGTTAGGAGAACTAAAACCCACTAATATGCAATTACAATTAA
>CM028378.1:84235499-84280075 GCA_013146195.2 Codonopsis lanceolata | reverse complement strand
CTGTAGGGGGCAAACGTGAGAATGCCAAACATTTGAAGGCGAGAAGGCTGGTCCGGTCATTACTAGGGCCATTTTGTTTGAGCATCACCGGCGGCCCAGTGAGGGTTCCTCGGAAGGAAGAAAACGAGATCCACTGCGTTGGGATCTCCAGCAAAGTTGGGCGGCTATCCTCAAGCGATATGGTGAGTGGCCAGTTAAGCGCAGTCGTCTTGACCCGGCTAGGCCACACCGACTATGTTAACCTTTGTTGAACGTCCAACTATTATGGGCCACCAGGCACGATCCAGTTCGTCCTCATTCGTTATCTCCGCCCGACTCACCTTGAGTCGAGGCCCAAGTTCCATCCTCGTTCGTTAGGTGGACCAGCTATGTCCTTCTGATATTTGTCCTACCCCATCAATCCTCTCATATGTTCCTCTATTTTGAGGACAAAATAGAACTTAAGTTTGGGGGATTTGAAAATTTTAGGTCTTAGCGAGGTCCTAGCCTCAACGAAAATGGAGTCAGCTAGGCTATGTCTTAGGAGTGAAAAGTTTTGCTTTATTTGATGACCATTTAACTCTTCACCCTATTTATCTGTTTTTATTTTTTAATTTTCTGAGGTGTTGCCTTGACCGAATACACTCACATTAGATACTCGTGGGTTCCTCTTATTGGGGACCCATCATCAATTGTGTCATCGTCACCTCCATCTTCACCTATAATATTAAAATATATATATAAATATTGTATATATATATATATATATATATATAAAATATATATATTTTTTAAATTCAAAATATTCATCCTCGAGTTTAGGTGTGGTAATGCTAGTCGTAGTCCATGAGGAGATTAGTGCAATGAACCGCATAGTTAGTCCGTAGATCCCCCTAGAATTTACTTAATTTTGCGAAACTTTTACTTTTCTCCAAATTCTTCATGCACTCACACAGTTCATAATTTGGATTGATTAGAATAGTTTTATAAAGTTTATAACACCGATTGATCTTCAACAAGATATGCACAAGAATATGATGCATAGCCATTCGAACATAATTGTTGCATTAAATTGTAACTTAGGGTCAATTGCATGTTAAATAGATCCCTTGGATTTTTCTCATTTATATATCTCAAGCACACTTTCGAACCGTGTTTGCATGTTAGTCTCAAATATTCCTACCATCTGTCTTAGCGAATGCTTATGTGAAATCCAGTGATGCTAAACACTCAACCCAATTCCCATAGTTGATATGATATTTTGTGTTGTTGAACTGGCTTTAAATATTATGTGAGCATTTGGCATTAAGAAATGATTTAGGCCATCTTTGGATCGTTAGAGCCTAAATATTCCCGACCTATACTAAATATATCCCTAGTGTCCCTTTGAGCCTAATGAAAAGAATGGAGTGTGCTAAGCACACTATTTAAACCCCCATTCGACATCGTTTCTTTACCCACATTAACTTAACCCTAAAAGCCTATACACTTTTAGCCTACCCTTTGAGAGAGTAGGATTGGGTGGGAAATTGATTCTAGGAGGAGGACCACTTCTTTTCGCTAGGCTATTTTGAAGAAGAATTCTTCTTGTCGTAAATCGAAAAAAAAAAAAAAAAAAAAAGAAAACATGTGTCGACGAAAAATGAAACGGAAGAAGAAGAGTGTTAACAAAGATTCAAATGGAAGCATAGCTTTCAAGAGAAAATATGTTAGAAAAATTCTGCTGATTGGAATGTGATATTTTTAGAAAATTTAGTGCCCAAAACAAGTTTGGGGGGGGATAAAGAAGAAAAGTGAAAAGTAACACAAAGTACCCCTCCACTTGTGGTCTTTGCAGTCCTAGCCTAAATAGGAAAACTTCCTTTGCTTGGAAGTATGAGGGATAAAGGGTAGTCTTACTCTCTCACTTTGAATTCCAATACCTTTCCATCAAATCCCCCAACACCTTGGCCTTACATTACAAGCTTAAAAGTCCTAATGATCTTCTTGCCAATGCTTATGTTGTTTTTATTGTCAAGTAAGTAACATGAAATTGATCACACACTCCATATTCATTATTATTCACCCTAAAGCTCACTTGTGTTAGCATAATCTTAGCTATTACAAGTCATTGGGATAGGAGAGCATTGTATACATACATAGAAGTGCATGGGATGGATGTAAATCTTTTGAATCCTGGGACCTTTAAATGCATAATGCATGACCGGGTTTGAATGGTAGATCTCATACTTCTTAATGCATGATTTTCTATTAAACTGTAATTTTCATATGAATGTGGTGTTTAGCTCAATAAAAGCTGTTTTAGTCAAGATATTCTTTAAGACCGGTGATCACACACACACGGAGAAATTAAAAGTAGTAGCGAGATAAGAAAAGACTAGTTGGTTCTATATGACTAAGCTTTGCATATATGTGGTGAGCATCAGCGAGATTACATGCATGCCATATGCTTATAACTTGAGGATGAAACCAAAAGATTTTATGTTGTATTTTTAGTTTATATTTATACATTTGTTTTTGTATTTATACTGCATAGTCGAGTCACTCGAAAGAGTCTCCTTGAGTTTGTGGGTTTATAGAGGAGTGTAAATAGTGTCACCCTCACAAAAAAGATTTTAATTTTTGTTATTTAGATGTTTTTGTATTTATAAGTTTATTTGTTTACTCGTGGACGAGCAAAGTTCAAGTTTGGGGGTATTTGATCGATGTATTTTATACGTCGATTTTATATGCTTCTGTGACTTGAATTAGGCTATTTCATGAGTCTTTTGAGTACTAATATATGTTTTTGGTGAGTTTTGTAAGTTTCGGATTGTTCGTGAAAATCGCGAAACTCCGGGGTTAAGTGCAAATTACAAAGAGATTAAAATTGAAGAAAATAAAGTACAATCTGGACACCTTGCGGACGCAAAGGTGCCTCGTGCTGCTGCGACCGCAAGGTAGGCGTACATCCTCAAGCGAGCCCGAATCGAAGAGCCAAGCACACACACTTTGGAGACGCGGACGCAAGTATCACCTGCGACATAAGGTGCGAAATGCGAGAATCGGTCGGGTTTCACACGATCATTCGATTCGATCACAACTCCCAAGTATATATAGAAGTCTGATCGAGCCTAAGCGGAGAGGGAGGGCAGTGGGAAGCTCTCTACATAGATTTTAGGTAGTTTTAGATTGTATAACATAATTAGGTTTTGTAATTTCAAGTATTGAAGATCAAATCATGTCTTCCATCATCTTCATGTCTTTGTTCATCGTGCTATGATGAACTAAATCATCCCTAATCTAGGAGGTGGGAGGTAACTTGTATCGAATTTATGTTTTGATTCTCATATTTATGTCTATTCAATGCTTGTTGATTGTGTTGTTTATCAACCCCTTTATTATTTCGCTTTGAACAAATGAATGTAATCGCAAATAATATAGGCTTAGAGGTGCGGATACCTGCATGGCCAAATGCATATGTCGTACACTGGCTCACCAACACAATAAATTGGACCTATCGAAGCACGAGAGTGATAAGTTAGGACCAGAGTTCTTACATGATCTAGGTGACAGATAGATCATAAATCTAGGTGACAGACTAGATTACGTTCACATGCTTAGGATATGGAATGGGTGAATTTTGCAGGGAGGGAGACTGAACCAATTGTTCAACAGACCATATCTATTTTTAGTGAATGAACCCAAGACATTGAATGACATTATAATGAATTGAACATAAAGGAGATATAAGTGAAACCCAGAATCCTAGATTTCCACTCACCATAAGATCTTCATATCTGTTATTACTGTCTAATTAGTTAACATCTATAACTAGTAAATTAGAATAGAATTAAACATAAAAAACCCCCTTAGGTTAATAATTTGCTATCTATAAGCATGCTTATTTGTGATCACTTGTCTCGTGGGTTCGACCCTTGCTTCCGAGTCTATTCTATAATAGTCTTGTACACTTGCAAGGAAATAGATAAAATAAAACATCGATCAGAGCTTTTGCCCTCTGTTTGTAATTGACCATTCTGAGCTGTGCATCCAACCTCCTTTCTTCGAGCAGGTCTAAGTCTATGGCCCGAGCAAGTTGATTGTTTTGCTCGCTGTAATGTGAAACACGGTAGCTAGGCAAGGCCATTTCCACCGGAATCATAGCTTCGACCGTAGGTGAGTGCAAATGGAGTTTCCGGCTGGTCCTCGAGCGCGGGCCGTTCCACCTACGAGCCGATTGTAATTCTTACGCCCACTTCCCTGCGCCCCTCTAAGTTTCACTTAAGCGTGTAAAACTTGTTTGTTCGCGGCCTCGCTAGTTGCCTTGAGGGTAAGCAGACGTGCCGATGCTTCACACCCAAGCGAGCACATTCTGCTGTAAATTTGTCCGAAAACTGAGTCCTATGGTCAGATATGATTGCCCGAGGGAGCCCAAATCGGCACCATACTTGATCGTGGACAAACTTGATGATATTTGCCTCCGAAATTTTGGCCAGGGGTTTTGCTTCAATCCATTTCGTGAAGTAGTCTATGGTGACTACGGCGTACTTGTACTTGTATTGTGCCAGCGGGAATGGGCCGATCAGATCGATTCCCCACATGTCGAAGGGCCAGGCCGCTACGACTGGGGTTTGCATTGTGGACGGAAGCCTGGGTATGTCCGCGTATCTCTGGCATTTGTCACATTCACGAACATACTTTTCTGCATCTTTTCTAAGGGTAATCCAGTAATATCCCGCCAGACCCTCGCAGAGCTCTTGTGCCCGGGTGGCCGCCACACTCCCCTTCGTGTACCTCATAGAAACGCCGGTTAGCTACTGGGGTACACAATGGGCATAGGTCTGACCTTAGAGCGCTTGTATAAAATGCCCCCCACCACCGAGTAACGGCAAGCTTGGCTTCGGACTGTTGTGGCTTTGACCTTGTCTGCGGGCAGGACTCCTTGCTCGATATAGTCTTTGTAATCATCGACCCAGCTTCTGGGCGCTGGCTCAATATCCATGATAACCGGTCTGTCGATGGCTGGGGTTTCCATGTGCTCGATCATCACTGAGGGATTTAGTAATGCCAGATTTTCCTCAGCGATCTTGGACAAGTAGTCTGCTCGCATGTTGTCTGCTCGATCAATCCTGATTATTTCCCAAAACTTGAAATTTTTCAAGATTTCCTTGACTAGCTCGCAGTACTTAACCAGGGTTGGGTGGTGCACCATATATTCCCCCTGGACTTGGTTCACAACTAGTTGTGAATCCGAGTACACTGTGACCGCTTCTACGCCCATGTCTGTTGCGAGCTCGAGCCCAACGATCATTGCCTCATACTCGGCTACGTTATTGGAGGCAGGAAATTTGAACCGAAGAGCTAGCTCAAACTCTGTGATTTCGTCGGGAGCTATGAGAAGGATGCCAGCTCCGCTCCCAACTTTGCTCGCTGCCCCATCCACGTAAAGATCCCAACAGTAGGCTGGTCGAGGTTGTGGCAACTGTTTCTGCTCGGGCTCAACCGGTTGCTTGGCCGCAGGATCTTCGTGTTGGGTGAAGCTTGTTTCGACCAGGAAATCAGCTAGTGCTTGAGCTTTGATTGCTCGTCTGGGCAAGTAATCTATGTGGAACTCTGTGAGCTCGATTGACCAGTTGAGCAGTCTGCCTGATGTGTCAGGTTTGTGCAGGACTTTGCGCAGTGGTGCATCTGTGTACACTATGATTACATGTGCAGAAAAATAAGCCCTTAGTTTTCGGGCAGCTATGACAAGCGAGTAAGCTAATTTTTCTACATTAAAATAACGACCCTCAACAGGACTGAGGGCCTTGGATACATAGTACACAGGCTTTTGAACATCTAATTCCTCCCTAACTAAACAAGGCCATGGCCTGGTCCGTGGCTGCTAGATACACAAATAAAGGCTCACCGGGCACGGGGCTACTGAGGAGAGGTGGTTTGCCAAGGTATTCCCTGAGCTGCTCGAGGGCCTTGGCACAGTCTGCATTCCACTCGAAGCCCTTGTTGCCGCGCAGAACCTTGAAGAAAGGGAGGCATTTTTCAGCTGACCGGGAGATGAAGCGGCCTAAGGCAATGACCCTGCCATTCAACTGCTGAATATGTTTGATGCAGTAAGGCTGCTCCATGTCGAGTAGGGCTTGTATCTTCTCCGGGTTGGCCTCTATACCGCGCTGGTTGACCATGAACCCCAGAAACTTCCCTGCTCGGACCCCGAAAGCGCATTTGCTCGGATTCAGCTTCATGTTGTGCTTGCGCAGATTGGCAAACGTCTCCGCCAAGTCAAGAGTATGGTCGCGGCCCTTTGTTTTGATGACCATGTCATCTATGTAGGCCTCCATGTTTCTGCCGATCTGAGAGCCGAAAACCTTGTTGACCATACGCTGGTAAGTGGCTCCAGCATTTTTCAGCCCGAAGGGCATCATTTTGTAACAATAAAGACCGCCCGCTGCCCGGAAGGCTGTCTTCGCCTTGTCTTGCTCATTCATTTTGACCTGGTGATACCCTGAGTACGCGTCCAGGAAGCTGAGCATTTCGAACCCGGCTATTGAGTCGACCAGTACATCTATGTGGGGCAACGGATAACAATCTTTCGGGCAGGCTTTGTTTAGGCTGGTGAAGTCCACGCACATCCGCCATTTGTCATTGGCCTTCTTGACCATTACCACATTAGCCAGCCAGGTCGGGTATTGAATCTCCTCAATGATGTCTGCCTTTAGGAGCTTCTCGACCTCTGCTTTGATTGCTGCATTCTTCTCGGGCGAATACTGCCTTGGACGCTGTTGGATGGGCCGGAAGGCAGGGTCAACATTGAGGTCGTGGCGGGCAATGTTCTCACTGATACCCCTCATGTCTTCAACTGTCCAGGCGAACACATCCAGGCTGTTCTTCAACAGCTCAATCAATCCTTCCCGAGCTTCGGGAGGCATGGCCTTCCCGATTTTGATTTTTTGCTCGGGGTAGGCTGGATTGATAATGACCTCTTCCAGCTCGCCTTCTGGCTGAATATCGGGCTCATCCCGGACTTGCAAGGTGTCCATCTCAATGTCTTGTGACTTGGGGCGCTTCTCCTTGCGTCTAGAAGAGCCTGGGGTCAGAGCTTGCTCGGACGGCTCTATTGGAGCTTGCTCAGAGGCTCTATCTCCATGGGCTCAGCCGCTTCATGTGTCTCCCCGAGCTCGATATTGTTGATGGAAGTTGACGCTGGGGTAGGTTCAGCGGAAGCTATTGCAGTCTGATCGGGAAGGTCCACAATCGGTTTAGGGACTGCATCTGTCTGATCGGGAATGTCCACAATCCGCTTTTTTTTCCTCCGAGTTTCCTGACATACCCCCACATTGCTCTGGCTTGCTATTGAGGATCCCCACTCCATTTTCGAGATAAAACTTGGCTTTCGGTGGGGAATGGAGGTGACCATCCGAATTTGGCCATTGCCGAGCACCTAAAATGCGCTTGTATGTCGATTTTAGGTCGATCACCAAGAATGTGATCATCTCAATCCGTGTTTGGGCCCCATCACCCATGAATACCTCCAGCTCGATCGTGCCTTTAACCCCCACCTGGTGATTGGTGAAGCCTTCAAGCTTTCCCAAATACGGCTTGAGCATGGTATCTGGAAACTCCAATCCCTTGAAGCAGGAGTAGTACATGATGTACCTACATGCTCCCGTATCTAGCAAAACTCTATGAACCTGCCAGTTGTTGACTAGGCAAGAAATAACCGAGGCTGCTCGATGCCAATGGAGTGCTCGCCACGGCGCGAGAAAACATATGCTCGCCTCCCCGATTGCTTTGAGCGTTGACCGCCCTAGATAAGGAATATATATGCTTCCCGAGTGTGTGGACGGGAGCTCCTCCCCGAATCATGTTTATCACCCCCCGAACTGAGGGCCCTGGCCACCTCTTCCTCTTGGGGGTCTTCCTTGATCATTATTGGCGTTGTTTCCCTCGCCCTGATCCTTTTTGAAGCGGTCCAAATTTTGTCCGCATTGATCGCCTTTTGAATTTCTCTCTTCAACACGCATACAATTCTCGGTGTGGCTGCCGTGGTGGTATTCACAAGATTTTGTGTTGTCCCGAGTATAAGCGAGCTCGTGGTCGAGAGGATAAGGGATAGGCGTGAGCATCTTCCACTGAGCATGATCTCTTCCCCGCGTAGTGTTTAACGGGTAAACCGAGCTTCTAAACCTCGCCCGGGGTTGAGGTTTTCCTCCTATCTCGCCGAGGGTTGTTGCCCTCCGGCTCGTTAGCCGGTGTGGCCGAGCCGCCTTGAGCCTTGTCCTTATGCTTGGCCTTGTCGGCCTTGACACTTTCTAGCCGAGCATAAGAGGTGTGAACTTGCCGCCAGCTTCGCCTGGAGGCCCCTGGTTCATCGCTAGCATAGTCTTTAGTGGCCCCGCCTCATGTTGTTGAGATAGCAAAAATTAATCTCTGGGTCACTGGTTGCAGTTACTTGCTCGAGCATCTCCTCGAACCTTTTCAAATAACTGCCGTATGATTCATTATCACCCTGCTTGATCTTGGCAAGGTCAAACCGGTTTTTGGGAGTCGGGCCCGCGTTGCCGAATTCCTCCAGGAACTTTTCTCGGAGCATCGCCCAGCTCCCAATGGATCCCCGGGGAATTCTACCCAACCAGGCTTGCGCCTTTCCCTGGAGAGCTCCCTCGAATGCCCGCATCTTAAGGGCTTCTACATCTGTGACCATTCGGATTTGCGCCTCGAATGATCTGAGCCAATCGCTTGCCCGCGTCTTCCCGAAATACTTCTCGAACTGGGGGAAAATGACTCCTTGCGCGGGTGGCGCGTTCTCAATCTCTGGAGTGAACGGGCTGCCCTCCAGTGGCTTAGTAGCCCCATAGCCGGGCTTGGCCACGGCTAAATCAGCCATTTGCTTTGCCATGTCCTTCTTCATGGCCTCCATCTTTTCGATACCGCTTTCTCCACGTCCACCGTTAGCCTCGAAGAGTGGGCGGGGTCGGATTGGTCGCCACGTACATGCGGGCAGAAAGTGGGCTCGCATGAGGATTCGACCTCCTGTGTGACGCGGGCTTTATACTTTGGCCGCTGTGCTTCTACCTCCATGCACTCACGGGCCCTACGGCGGCCATGACTCTCTTCCCGCGTATGGTGCTCGTGTCGATGGTGGTGCCGGTGAGAATGGTGTTGACGGCTGTATCTGCTTTCAGCCTGGTCGTCAGCCTGCTTTATCGCCCCCACCCTCTCAGACGGTATGTGGACGATAGAGGGCATGCGTCTGCTTGGAGCGGGCAGCTGTTGGGAGGCATGGCCGTCTCCAACAGGTGCCGGATTGCTAAGCGCAGGCATTACCATATCTGCAACTGGTACCGGGGCATGGCCCAAGGCCGAGCAGCTGCTGATTGAGAGCATACATCTTACTGTAATATTCCGCCTGAACTTGCAGGGCAGCCGCTTGTTGATCGGGATTTTGTCAGGGAAGATTCATGTGGCTGCCCTGACTGTTTTCCCGCTGGCGATTGAGCTGCATCCTGAGATCTTGTGAGCGAGCATCACGTCTCTCATTAATGACCAGCCTGGCATCGCGTTGGCTTGCACGGCTCTGGCTGGCATGTTGGGAGATTTGCCCCTCCACAAATGGCACCTCGTTGCCCTGGATTGCATGCCCAGCAGCCACTTTTTGGTTTCGGGTTTGCACCCCGTGCGGTGCTCTCGGTGGAGGGTTGTTCCCAACTTGGTGGCTGCCGGCCTGTTGATTGCTTGCGGTGGCATGGTGCTTGCTACCCTTTCCAGCCATTGCAATAGAGAAAAGTTGAAAGTTTTTATCGGAAAAATTTAAAGGGAAGTGATGAAACTTCGTTCCCGGCAACGGAACCAAACTGATGTGGCAAAAACACAGCTTGAGCCGTCCTTGAGATGGGTTGGATATCTGGGCTTCTGGATCGTCTTCCCTGAGCCTCTCAAGAACACAAGAACACCTGAGTGGAAGTGCAAGGCAGGGCCTCGCGAAACCCCTCCAGCGTGAGAGTAAGTCTCGTGCTTAAGTTTGAAAGCAATTTGACAGAATAACGAGGCTCAAGAAAGTGTGTGTGTACCTTGTTGATGATTATGGAGAGGTATTTATAGGCCTCCGGTGGTGTTTGAATCCGTCTAGGATTCAGTTTCCATAACGGCCGAATAAATCAAGGGGAGAATCCCTTGATTTTAGGCGTGATAGGCGGCTGGCCGCGTAAATGTAGGAGTAGATAAGGCAAGTATTCCGCCTAAACATGGAAACCTTTGACTTGCCTTGGAGAGCAAGCTGCCAGCGTCACATGTTTGATGTGTGCCCAGGCGAGCAGAGCTCTGCCCGGCTATTCCATTTGCATTGATCCTTGAACTTGTTGCAGGTCTGAGGATCGGCCCCTGGTCGGGTAGGCAAGGCCGGTGCTCGACCAGGTTTGGGGAAAGTAAGTCTGATTCCTTTGCTAAGCATGTATGATTCCCGATCATGGTCCCTGGTCGGACAGGCAAGGCCTTTGCCCGCCCAGGTCTGAATGAGAGTTATGCTGCTCGGTGCTCGCTGGTTCTATCATTTTGCTCGCTGGGCTGTGGGCCCCGTAGGCATTGTGCTCGTGATTGGCACGTGATGCTAACTCGTGCATTGCTCGTGACCCGGTTTGGGCCGGGTATATCATTTTCTTCAAACATCAACTCCTAAAGATTTGAAGGAATCATCAAATTGACCAAAAAACATGGTTTTCTTACCATCACTACTACATGATATCCACAAGCACACGTAGATCAGATTGGATTCTAAAGGTTCGAGTCACTAGAAAATGGTTCATTCCATCCATAGAATTAGTCATTGTTGATGCCGAGGTAAAATAATTGATAATGACGGATTTTTCATAGTTAATTCATTGTCTTCATAAAGTAATCAATGGATATTCCTTTTCTCTACCTAAAAGCCTTCTGCAAATATTAACTATTAGCTATCTAAAACTTATATCTCATTTTTTCTTAAAAATCCTAAAAAAAATGGGCCTAAAAATAAATATTTACACTCAAGTATACATATCTAATATAGTTTACTGATAATTAAAAATAAAAGACTTCATCAAAACACATAGATCTATATTTTAAATGCTTAAATAGATATAAAACTTTTAAATTTGTACTTTTAAGGCTATAGATCTACACATTACATATTAAAATCAATGTCTATATTTAAAAAAGAAATTTATATTTTGACCTTAAAATTATAAATCTGATAAATAAATATAAAGAAAGGACAAATCCAAAATTAAAAACGTGTTTGTTTTGAAAAAATACTGATGAAGGTTTATAACTAATTTTTGAACCAGATATGATAAATAAAGTTAAGATCTTCAACCACTTGGATCAAATATAAAAAAAATCCCAACGAAATTCAAAATACTTCCAAAATCAAGGATCTATATTTTTATTTTGCAGATCTAATTTGTTTTACTAAACAGAAAAACTATGAATATTAGAACATATCTAAAATTGAAGGATCAATATTTTAAATTTACAGATCTAATACATTTTACTAAAAAAACATTAAAAAAAAATCATAGTATACTTAAAATAAACGTTTAGAGAAAAAAAAAGTTATATTTTCTTACCGTGGAAGCCAACATAAAACGAGCATCGTTACGGAAAGAACATACAAAGATTACAATTCATAAAGGAAAATCCTAGGTAATTACAAGTAGATTATACATCAAGGGTGGGGGTAATAGTTGGCCTAAACTTCGGGGTTTAAAGCACAATAAAACAAAAGGTTAAATCATGCAAAACACGACATATTAGATGAACAATAGGAAAAGAAATGCATATCTGAAAAAGAGGGAAATCGGAAGCTACTGGACATAAATAAAGGAACAAGAAAGAGAGAAATTAAACGCTGTGGTCAAGACACAACTCACCATCATCGACCACGAAGGCCTAGGCTTCGAGCTACAAGGCTCAAACACCCTTTCTCGACCGTGTACATTGGAAAGTTCTTTGTTTGAACACTGGCAAATCTAGGAGAGGCGGAGCCCAAAACATCAGTCCACAAAACCAATGACTCCGGCGATACAAAACACAATCAGAGTCTTCATACACCTACCTACCACCAAACCCAAACCAAACAAAAAAAGGATGGAGAGAGGAAGAGAACCCGCCATTTAATGACCTGACCCGAATTTTAACACGAAATCCCAAGGTCGTGTTGCTGGAACTAACATAAGAAGATGAAAAGCACTTGTTAAACAGTAGTACAAGTCGAACAATCGAGCTAACAAGCTCTAATTAAGATAATGAAGCCATGCTAAAAATACGGTTCAATAAAAATCGAATTTGCGGAAGCAATAATGAAATGAAGCCCCGAGCTTTTAAGCTCGAAACCAAAACTAAATGAAGCCAAGAGAGACATTTGTCTCACGAGGGGGAAAACAAAATTTGTGTGCCTAAACATTGCAGACACCGAACAAACCATCGGCACTCCAGACCGGCGTTTCAACAGAGAACCAACCTAATAAACTACAATGACCCAACTGCTAAATCATATCGGGGTAACTAATACAAAAACAACAATAACAACAATCTACTGAATGCCTCGTGGCTACTGCTTTCCCGGGAGACAACTGAAACAAAATACTATACACAAGTACAAGTGCTCAATTACAAAGGTAGGCTACATAAACAATACTCCCTCCGTCCCTAAATTATCGTCCTCCTTACCTTTTTCGTCCGTCCCAAAATAATTGTCCACTTTGAAATTTACCTTTTTAGAACATCACTTTTACCACTTTATCCTTACTTTTTCACCCTACTATAATTATGGGCCACATACACAAGGGCTTTAAAGGAAACTACATATTAAACCAATATAAATAATCAAGTCAATTGTTTTTTCTTAATTCGTACAATGAGTCAACTAGGACGATAATTTAAGGACGGAGGGAGTATAATAAGACTAGATACACTACCCGACTGTAAAGTTGATATAACTTTACCCAACCTTGTCCTTAACAAAGTAGGAGGACAAAATAACAATAATGTTACAAAGTGAAACTGGACTCCGCTAGCTATAATGCTCGGATGCCAGAGAAGTGCTCGCTAGCTCGTTGCGGGTGAAGAAGATGCTAGGTTCCCTTGCCTGATGTACTGCTGGGGCATTTATAGCTTTTGACAAAGAGTAGATATGTTTCCCAAGCTGAGTGTTGGACGGGAGCTCTTCCTGAATCATGTTTACCACCCTTTGTATCTGAGGGGCCTGACTACCTCTTCCTCTCGGGGGGGTCTACCCTACCGATCATTACCGGCATTATTACACGTGCCCTGATTCCTTTTGAAGTGGTCCAGCTTGCCCGCGTTGATAAGTTTTTGAATCTCCCACTTCAACACGTTACATTCCTCTGTAGTGTGACCGTTGTCATGATGATAGTCACAATACTTGGTGTTGTCCTTAGTATGAGCGAACTCAGGGTCAAGCGGGTAGGGCATTGGCAAAGCATCACCGACCCGAAACATGATTTCCTCCCGGGTGGTGTTCAGTGAGGTGAATTGTGACTCCCAAAATCTCTGGTCGGGCGTGGAAGTACGCCTTCTATCCCTACGCGGGCATTTGTTGCCCTCCTAGCTCTAGTTAGCCGGTGTGGCTGAGCTGTCCTGAGTTTTGTCCTTGCCTGTGGACTTGTCACCTTTGGACTGGCCAACAACTCTGCCTTTGACGCACTCGGGTTCATTGTCAGGATAGTTTTTAGCGAGCCTGCTCTCACATTGTTGAGATAGTAGAATGTGATCTCTGGATCACTGGTGACCATTACTTGGTCGAGCATTTCCTCCAAATCGTTTGAGGTAGCTGCTATACGACTCGTGGTCGCCCTGCTTTATCTTGCCGAGATCGAATCAATTCTTGGGCGTGGTCCCTGCTATGCCGAACTCGTCCAAGAACTTCTCTCGGAGTACTTCCCAGCTACCAATAGAGCCCCGGGGAACTCTCCCCAACCATGACTGCGCTTTGCCCTAGAGAGCTCCCTCGAAGGCTCGCATTTTCAAATATTCTACATCTGTGACCATGTGAATCTGTGCCTTGAATGATCTGAGCCAATCACTTGCCCGCGTCTTCCCGAAGTATTTTTCAAATTGCGGAAGGTAACTCCTTGCGCGGGTGGCGCATTCTCGATCTCTGGAGTGAACGGGCTGCCCTCTAGTGGCTTTGTGACTCCATAACCGGGCTTGGCCGCGGCCAGGTTAGCCATTTGTTTGGCCATGTGTTTTTTTATGGCTTCCATCTATTCGGACAGATGTTTTTCCACGTCCATTGTGAGCCTGGACGAGCGGGCATACTCTGACCGCTAACTATGCGCTCCCTTGGAATGTTTGGCAGTTTGAGGGCAGAAGGTTGGCTCATAGGAAGCTTCCACTTTCCGCTCGACTCGAGCCATGTGCCTTGGCCGATATCCCTCTGCCTCCGCGTATTCAGGGGCTCTGCGGCGATTGTGGCTCTCTCCTCGGGTATGATGATTCGGTCGACGGTAATGTCGGTGGGATGGATCCTGGTGGCTATACCTGTTTTCCGTCTGATCGTCTGCCCTCTGCTCTTCATTCACCTGCTCTGAAGGTACATGAATGATGCAGGGAATTCGCCTGCTCAAAGCGAGCAATTGGTAGGAGACCTGGCCACCACCAACAGGTGTTGGATTGCTGAGAGCGAGCAGTTGTTGATTGAACGCGTAAATCTTATTGTAATACTCCGCCTGGACTTGCAGGGCAGCAGCCTGTTGGTCAGGGGTTTGTCCGGGCAAGCTCACTTAGCTTCCTTGATCGTTTTCATAATGGAGGTTCAACTGTACCCTGAGGTCTTGAGCCCGAGCATCCCGTTGCTCGTTGATGACTTGGTGAGCATCTCGCTGGCTCGCTTGGTTCTGGCTGGCATGTTGAGACAATTGTTCCTTAACATACGAGATATCCTCACCGTTAGCCGCATGCTAGGCTGCAATCTTCTGGTTTCTTGTTTGCACCCCTTGGGTGCCCTTGGTGGCAGATCACCAGGTAGTGGGTTGTTGATCCCAACCAGCTGGCTGCTAGCCTGGTGGTTACTAGCACTGACGTGATGTTTGCTACCCTTGTTAGCCATTGTGCTAACCCTGCATATCGGAAAACTCACCGGAAAAACATAGAGAGAGCTTAGAAGCTTCGTTTCAAGGCAACGAAACCAAACTGATGTGGCAAAAATATAACTTAGGCCGTCCATGTGATGGATAGGATATCTGGGCTTGATCTACTTCCTTGAACCTCATTAAGATCACGAAAACACCTTAGTGGGAGTGCAAGGCTTGGCCTCGCGAAACCACTCTGGCGTGAGAGTAAATATCGTGTGAGAATTCAAAAGAGAATTTGGCAGAGGTTCGAGGCTCAAGAAAGAGTGTGTACCTTGAAGATGGTTTATGGAGGGGTATTTATAGGCCCCCAATTTCATTGAATCTATCTAGGATTCATTTCCTTAGTTATCTTGTAGGATTAGGAGATAATCCCTAGATTTTAAGCGTGATAGGCAGCTGACCGTGTGAATGTAGGAGCAGATATGGTAAGTGTCCTGCTCGGATAAGGAAACCTTTGACTTGTCTTTGAGAGCAAATGTCTAAGGTTCCCTGCTCGATATGTGCCCGGACGAGCAAGGCTCTGCCCGGCTATTATGATGTAGATCTGTTGAAGACAAGTGTGGATCCCGGGCATGGCCCCTGATCGGGTAGGCATGGCCTATGCTCGACCAGGTTTTAACGCGAGTTAATGTTCTCTGCTCGGTGCCATCTAGTTCTGCCCGCTAGATCGGTAGGTCCCATGCTAATTGAACTCGTGACTGGCACGTGGTGGTCGCTCGTGCGTTGTTCGTGACCGGGTTTGGGCCGGGCACATCAGGGACGAACAACAAACATTACTTCTATTTATATGGGTATATGTCGAAACTTGCAACTCTCACATAATTTACTTAATCTAACAATATCATTTTTTAGGTTTGTTTGTGCTTACTAGGCCCAGCCCTGAGACATGTCTTGAAGGGCGAGAGTCATAGGCCCCCAATTTTGAGAGACCTCAAATTTATAGATGCAATGTTATATAGGTATCAAATTTATAGATGCAATGTTATATAGGTATCTGTGCCCATGCCATAGGAATGGTATTTGTATGAGATCGGTTCAAACAAAACCCATAATTGAAGGTTTTATATGTAATTATGGAGAAGGATAGTTCAAACAAAACTCATAACTGAGGGGTTTATATGTGATTAAACCTAGTATCTGTGTCCGTGCTATAGACACAGTGTCGGTATGTAATCAACTCAATTGATGTTTGGGATAAATTATAGATAACCACCTCTGCAACTCAAATGGAAGGATGTGGTTAAAAAAATGTGTTATCTGAAAGCATTCATGTAACTGTAATTGGTTGTGGAAAGGATAATTTAAAAAAAAAAACTATAACTTAGGGGTTATTACTTACTTATTGGTTGTGGAGGGACAACTGAAGGTTCTATATGTAATTATGGAGGAGGGTAATTCAAATAAAAATCATAATTGAGGGTTTTATATGTGATTAAACATTGTATCTGTATCCATGCTATAGACACAATGTCGGTATTAGATCAACTCAATGGATGCTCGGGATAAATTATAGATAACCAACTCGTTAACTCAAACGGAAGGATGTGGTTAAAAAAATGTGTTAGATGAAAGCATCCATGTACCTGTAATTAGTTATGGAGAGGATAATTCAAAAAAAAAAACTGAGGGTTATTACATACTTATTGGTTGTGGAGTGGGGTAATTCAAACAAAACTCATAACTAACGGGCTTATAAGTAACTCACATACTTACGAATCAATCTGGACCGCCAATTGTGTTTGACACAATTCGATCAGGACTGCTAGTTAGCCCCTGATCTCTTTTATAATATAGATTGTATAGAGTAGGTCTCCTATAAGGTCATCTTACGGATCTTAATTCGTAAGATGGAGCTCCACTCTCTCATAGGTCAACCCAATAACACATAGTGGGTCGGGTAAAGAGGATCTGTCTTTAAAAAAATATCTGTAAGATCGTTTTACACAAGTATTTGCATATAGTATAATATTATAAAATTGGGGTAAATTCATGTCGGTCTACTTTCAAAAGTTTTCAATCGGTTCAGTCCATTAAAAAAAATTAACCAAAAAAAGTAACAATTGGGGACGAAAAGACTACGGTACCCTTAATGAGCCTGGGGTGTGCTACGGATCCCACACTCAAATGCACCATACTGCATCAAAATTTTCACCGTGATGCATCAATTTAACTGTATCAATTTTGTACCAGGATGCATCGTTTAAATTCCTAATCCATTTTTTGCACCGTGATTAATCAATTTTTGCATTGCGATACATTAATTTAAATCCCTCATCCAATTTACACCGTGTTGCATCACATTTTTGCACTGCTATACATGAATTTAAATCTCTCATCCAATTTTGCATCGCGTGCTGCATCACATATTTGCACGGCAATGCAAAATCATAATGAACCAGAGATTCATGTCCTCTAACTTTTTCTTCCATCTCTCCTCCGTTGTAAGCCTCATTCGCCTTCGTCCATACTGAAAAATCCTCCAACCCAGTACATGTTCATTACAATCCGTACTCAATTAATCAGAACAATCATGATTTTCGAACATCAAAGTGTTGCCCGAAGTTCTGGAAGAAAACGATATGGGTATTTTAGAAACATTATTTCGAAAATGGAACGATGGACTGTAGAGAAAAAATGTTTGGAAAAATACCGACCAACAATTTCTCCAATAAAATTTCTATAATTGATTTCTGGATCAATATATAAGGCACTTGTCTAAACGCTAGCAACATTTCTTGATGTGTTTAGCTTTTATTTTATTTTGGATCTATGAATTTACATATAACCATAGTATATATAATATATAATGTATGATTATTTTTGCATTGACTTTGTGGGCCAATGGATAAGATATACTTGTGACTTGTGAATGACCTTAATAATTTTGGATTCAATATCTTAGCATAGTCAATCCTTAGACAACACCCAATCTAAACTCCCTGAACAAACAAAACCTTCGGATGATCCAGTCAATCCTTCCAGCCATCATTCTTCGGTTCCCCCTAGTGCTGCTAATTCGGTACCGAATTCTGATCCTATTCAGACCTCCCCTAACAGATTTGCTGTGCTTGAGATTCTTGAAACGGAAGAAGATGATACCAGTTCTCTTAATGGTCTCAATCTTGAAAGCTCTCAGCTTCCCATTAATCCTAAGCAAAAGCCTCCAGTTCCTCCCTCTACAAGACTCACTCGATCTCAGGCTACCAAGCCATCGGCAGGCTCCTCAGTTTAATCGTTTTATGGATATCAAAGCTCTTTTTTGGAATATCAGAGGTATTGGTAACGATCCATCAGTTAGCCGCCTCAAGTTTCTTGTCAAACTACATCAAATTTCAATAGTTGCTGTTTTTGAGCCGAAGTTGCAAATGGAAAAAGTTTCTCTCATTACTCGTCGTCTGCGATTCAGGTTTTCCGCTTCCAATTCTTCAAGTTCAATTTGGATTTTTGTTCATTCTGCCTTTAATTGTCAATTATTTAATGAATCCCTTCAGCAAGTTACTCTTAAGATTCAACACTTCTCGTGGTCTGCCCCAGCTCTTCTGACATGTGTTTATGCCAAATGTAATACTGATGATAGAAAGGTTCTTTGGGATGACTTGCTTCACCTTAGCTCTTTATCTCAGCACACCCCTTGGATTGTTGGGGGAGATTTTAACATTATTCTTCATCCCTCCGAAAAATCTGGAGGAAACGGTTGGGATAGAGTTGGCGCTTTAGATTTTCATGCTTGTATGGCAGCAACGGGCCTTTCAGATTTGGGTTATACTGGGAGTAATTTTACTTGGTGGAATAAGCGTGATGGTAATGCAACTATTTATGAAAGAATTGATCGGGTTTTGTGTAACACAGTTTGGTTGGACACGTTTCCCGCTTCTTCAGTTAATCATCTCAATAGGACATGCTCTGATCACACTCCGCTTCTCGCTAAATTTTCCAGTTCGCTCGCTCGAGGTCCTGCTAGTTTCCGATTTCTTAATGCTTGGATTAGCCACCCTACTTTCAAAGGAACAGTCACCGATGCTTGGAACTGCTCAGTGCACGGTCGGCCTATGACCCGTTTTTCCCGTAAGCTCAAGGCTGTCAAAGAAGCTTTAAAAATTTGGAATAAGAATTCTTTTGGAAACATTTTCGACAATCTCGAAAAAGCTGAGGAGGATGTCTTGGAAAAAGAGCTTTACTTTGAGCTTAATGCCTCCCCTTCTAATAGGGAAGCTCTTATGGCTGCCCAAGCCAATCTTCGTTCTTGCCTTAACCGAGAAGAGAGCTTTTGGAAGCAAAAATCCAATATTAAGTGGCTGAAGGAAGGACAAGGTAATTCTAAATTATTTCATGCCTCGGTCAAGCAAAGAACGCTTGGCGTTTTATCTTCACTCTATTCAAGATATGGATGGAAATACTCTTGAATCAGATCAGGATATAAAACAAGGAGCTATAAAATATTTTTCCGATCAGCTTCAATCAGTCGGTTCCTCCATTCCTTCCCTTAAAGCTGATATTATTCCTCGCCTTGTTTCTGATGAATGGAATGATCTTCTCATCTCTCCTCCTTCTGTTTTGGAAATCAAACAGGCTGTGCTCCAGTTAAGTGGTGAGAGCGCAGCAGGCCCAGATGGTTTTAATGGTAAGTTTTACTCCTCTTCTTTGGGATATCATTGGCCGTGATTTCGTGATGTCGTTCTCGAAGTTTTTCTCGTGTTTTCCCTTCCGAGATCTTGGTCAAGCACTTTAATTGTGGCTATTCCCAAAGTTGAAAATCCAGCCATTCAAGGATCTCGCACCTATTAGCCTTTGCAACTTTTGCAGTAAGGTTATCTCCAAGGTTCTCTCTTCTCGGCTTGCATCTATCCTTCCTCACATTATTTCAGACAACCAAAGTGCCTTTATCAAAGGTCGGGTTATTCAAGACAATATTTTATTGGCGCAAGAGTTAATGAGCTTTTTGGGGAAAAAAGTCACAGGTTCTAATGTGGTTCTCAAGCTCGACATGGCAAAGGCATTTGATAGAGTTTCGTGGCTTTTCCTTATCACAGTTATGAGACAATTTGGCTTCCATGAGATTTTCTTAGATTTGATTTGGAGGCTTCTTTCGCATTAACCGGTTTTCGTTCTTGTCAATGGAAGTCCCACTGGTTTCTTTTCCTCATCTCGTGGTCTTCGTCAAGGTGATCCCCTCTCACCTAGTTTATTTATCATTTCAGCTGATTATTTTAGTCGCTGCATTAATTTGCTGCAGCAGCAAGTTGCCTCCTCTATTTTCTCGCCTATAAGTGGTCAGTCGGGCTTGTCTCTCATTTAGCCTTTGCACGATATCATAATCTTTTGTAATGGTAGCAAACACTCCATTAAGCTCCACCGTAAATCGATAAAGGATTACGAAGAAATCTCGTCGCTTGTGAATATCGCTAAGAGCTCATTTTATGTTGCCCTCAAGTATCTTCTAATCGCAGCGTGCTCTCCTCCATTTTGGGCTTCAAAGATTGGTTCTTTACCAATCACGTACTTGGGCTGCCCGATTTACATGGGTCGCAAAAAACGTCACTATTTTGATCCTCTAATCATTAAACTGCAGAACCGGATTTCTTCATGGACGGGACATTTTCTCAACTCTTCTGGCCGAGTTACTCTTATAAATCATGTGCTCCATTCCATCACAAGTTATCACTTAGCCTCCATTGACCCCCCGTCATCTGTTTGCAAGTTCATTGATAGAATGTGCTCGAACTTTTTCTGGGGCCATTTAGATGGTAAGAATAAAAGTCACTGGATCTCCGGATTTCTTCCGCCTAAAGATGAAGGTGGCTTAGGCATTCACAAAGATGACGTATATTTCGAATGCTTATGGGATTAAACTCGTGGCGATTTCGCACCACAAAGAACCTTTGGTCTTCTTTCTTAACAAAGACATTATCGCCGGATTGCCACCCCGTGCAAGTCACAGTCTCCAAAGGCTCTCATATCTGGAAGCGTATGCTGAAGGCTCGAGCTATTGCTGATCCTTGTATTTTCTGGATTATTGGTCGTGGGTCTTGCTCTCCCTGGTTTGATAATTGGCTTCTTCATTCTCGGATTTTTAAACCTCGTGGTCTCTTTTCATACATCGAGATTTACTTCGCATGATCGAATCCTCTCCATTCTCCACCTCCGCCTCCAATGATCCTGAGTCTATCCGCACTCAAATGATTTCGCTTGATGATTCTCAAAGATTGTCCTATTTGGTCCGCCTCATCCTCGGGTGAATTCTCTTTCTCCTCGCCCCTATGCTTCGAGATTCTCACCCAAGCTTCTTTCATCTTTTTCATTTGGCATAAAATTTTGCCGCACCATATCAAGATTTTTATGTGGAGGTCGTTTTTTTCATAAGCTGCCTCTAGATGAGGCTCTTCGCTGCAAAGGTTTTTCACTTGCTTCAAAATGTTATTGCTGTGATCAAGGCTTTGAAGAATCCTTCATGCATGTTTTCTTACTAAGCAATTTTGCTTCCATCATCTGGCTTCATTTTCAGAAGCTTTTCGAAGTCCCAAATTGTTCAGATTCCATCCAGCAAAAATGTTTCTCTTGGTGGTTCCATCGCAAGGCGCCCCCTTTTTATTTGCTCCCATCTATCATCTTATGGCACATCCGAAGTCTCGTAACTCGCTATCTTTGCTATAATTTGATAATCAAAGACCTTCTCATGCTGTTGTCATTCGAAAAATCTCCACTGATCTTTATAATTTCCTCACTGCTGCTAATTATCATCTTCCTCCTTTCTCTGGTCTCTCCACCACTAAGTATGGCTTCCGGAAGAAAGTTATGATCCATCATGTTTCTTGGCTTAACCCCCCCTCTGGTCGTCTTAAGCTTAATTCGATGGAGCTAGCGAGAGGTAACCCTGTATTAGTGGAGGTGGTGGGATTATTCGTGACTCCACGGGTAAATGCATTTTCGCTTACTCCCAGTTTTATGATTCATGTTCGAATATGGTGGCTGAAATTAAAGCTCTCTATTTTGGTGTTAAATGGCTTTACGATCGGGGTTTATATGATGCTATTATAGAAACGGACTCGAAGGTTCTTTATAATTGTTTTTCTAGAGGCCACAAGCTTCCTTGGGTTCATTCCTATCAGATCCGCAACATTTCCAGATTCCAGTCAGAGATGCGATTCTCGTTTAGTCACTGCTTTCGTGAAGCAAACAAGGCTGCTGATAGCCTTGCCAACCTTGCTTGTGACTCCCGCTCGGATTCAGTTTTCCACGATTTGTCGGAGATCCCTCGTTCCACTAGAGGCATTATTTTACTAGATGCTCGTCATACTCCTTATATTAGAATTGCTTAATCTCTTTTGTTGTATTTTTTTCTGAGGTAAGGCTCCTTGTCCCCCCGTTCAAAGGGTAAGGCTGGTTGTCCCCCTTAAGTTTGTTATTTTTCTTCATTTCAATAAACGCGCAGGTGCCGCCCTGCTTCCATAAAAAAAAAAACATTCTTTCTTTTTTCCATAGGCCCCCAAAAGTTTAGAGTCATGCTTACTGCTTAATCTATTATAAGGCCCTGTAGGGTTTGCATTGAAGTTAGTTGTCCTTTGTTATTTAAACAGCCACAGAATAATTTACTTGTATCCAATCTTAATCATGTGTGGAAGCCATTTAGGGTTATAACTCTTATTTGCCGCCGCCGCCCTGAAGTAGCCAATTCTATTGTGTTCCATAGCGAACACCATAATGGTTAGTCAATTCCCTCTAGTCTTCCCTTGCTTTCCATCGTGCTCATTTTAGTTACAGTTACTAAGAATTCATAATAAAATGGATCTTTGTTTTGATCTTGAGATTTATTTATTTATAAATTTTGGAATTACTTTTTGGGTGAATAATAGACAACTATTCATTTGTTTTCAAAAATCTCGCTCTATTAAACAATGATTTATTGTCGCTCCTAAGGATTAAACTTTAAAGTATGAATAAAGATTAAAAAAAAAACTTTTGCAATCGTGTAATTGGGAACATGATGATTTGAATGAGTACCAAATACAACTAATCCATAAACTTCTTGTGATTAGGAATAATTTCAAAGTGATCACTTTGATTTCGTAAGATCTAAACTCACCCAAATTAGATATGGTTGTAACTCTTATGTGCCGCCGCCGCCCTGAAGTAGCCAATTCTATTGTGTTCCATAGCGAACACCATAATGGTTAGTCAATTCCCTCTACTCTTCCCTTGCTTTCCATCGTGCTCATTTTAGTTACAGTTACTAAGAATTCATAATAAAATGGATCTTTGTTTTGATCTTGAGATTTATTTATTTATAATTTTTTGATTTGCTTTTTAGGTGAATAATAGACAACTATTCATTTGTTTTCAAAAATCTCGCTCTATTAAACAATGATTTATTGTCGCTCCTAAGGATTAAACTTTAAAGTATGAATAAAGATTAAAAAAAAAACTTTTGCAATCGTGTAATTGGGAACATGATGATTTGAATGAGTACCAAATACAACTAATCCCTAAACTTCTTGTGATTAGGAATAATTTCAAAGTGATCACTTTGATTTCATAAGATCTAAACTCACCCAAATTAGATATGTCCTAGATATATAACAAAAAAAGCAGCTTGATTCGTTTTGATAAGCTTAATTTCTCTGCAATAGTTTTAATTTCACAAGATCTAGACTCCCCCAACTAAATCTGAGCTAGATTTGCTATAGATATATTCACTAGATCTATTTTAGATATGTGTTATATAAAATGTCATTCTCTTCTCTGTGTGGTTGTTGATGTACAATACAAATATGAGGTTAGGAAGGCCCCCATTAATTTATCTACGTACTTAAAAGCTAGGAAAATTCTCTAATGTCTTCTCATATTGATAATTAATCAATTTTTATTCTCATATGTTAAGGTAAAACTCAATTTGACGTTTAGATCCACATCAACTAATATCTCCTGTATAGAAATGCGAGACCTTCTTTTGGAGAAGATCATTAGTACCGGTTGGATTTTCACTTTTGAGAATGGTATCTCACACACTTTAAAAAACAATGCCATGATTTTATCATTTTTCACTCACCAATTGTATTTCATTTTTGATATGTTAGGTTATGATATCAATGTAAACGAGGATCTCCTAAATTTAAGCAAACGATCGTTGTTCGTGGCATTTCACTCAAGGTTAGTAACTACATGAATTGTTTTTAATGACCTTCAATAAATTTGAGAGAAAAGGATAGGATTGGCTCTTCTTAGAGTTTTAGATTGTAGTGAGTGAATTGCAATATTATTTAGTATATAGAATGGTCAAAGTTCTTTAATAATAGTTTTGGGATTAATAGGAGAAATTGGCTGAATCGCTATCAATAAAGCTGTCAAAATGGGTTGGACCCATTGGGTTGACCCGTCCTGTCACTTAAAAAAAGTGGGTTGGATTGGGAAAATATGAATCCATTAGGAGGTGGGGCAAACGGGTTGAGCCCGCGGCGGGTTGTCGTTTCAGGTGGGTCGGGTCGGGTCGGGCCCGGTTGACCCGCCATATACTAGTTTCAAATAACCAAGTCATAAGTTTGAAATAATTAGTTTAAATCATATTCGCTTAGGGCTGTCAAATAAGGCAAAAGCCCGCGGGCATGCCCGCCTTACCACCTATTAGGGGCGGGTTGGGCTGGTGTATTTAATACACGTTATGATGCGGGCTTTTCGGGCTTTCACGGGTTGGGGCGTAGCAGGCAGCGAGCAGCCCGCAAAATTTTGGACTTATTACTTATACCTTAATCACTTTTGCATGTTCATGTCATTGTTCACTTAACCGACCCAGGCCCATTTCATTTGTTGAGGCACTAAGTGAGCCTTACTATTTGCCCGTACGTATTAAAGCAGGAAGGGCTTAAAATACTCTTCATAAATCTTTCTCCCTCCCTCCCCCCAGCTGGGCTCGCCACCCGATGTAAAAAGAGGGAAAATTTTTAGGTGAAAAATTTGCCCTAATTTTTTTTTGAAAGAAACATACGATCATAATCAATCTGCAAAGGTTTACTTTTCCATTTTCATTTTATCTCATCATTCTAGTCGACAGTCGTGTTAGTTTTCCGACCTGAATTTCACTTGAGAGCTTTGTTTGTGGTCTTCGAACTAAAGCCCCAGCATTCTTCGATTACAAGACTTTACTTGTAAGCAATTTTAATGGGTGTTTCTGCGATTTTCTGTATCCGAAGGCAGCTTTTCATATCAATTATTTGGACTTGATTGCAGGTTTTGATTGATTGCTGATGGTAATTGATAAAGATGAAACCGGGTACTCAGGGCAAAATCAAGAGGAATAGACCGGACGATAATGCTGAGGCTACTACTGAATTGTACAGTACTCGAGTTCGCCTGCATACAAGCAATTGTTAATCAATCAAGTAAACAAAATTGTGGTGTATTTGATTCAATTAGCTAAAATGTGCAGTAGTTTTATATTATGTTCTAAAATTGCAAAAATATCCTTTTGAATGCTTATTCTATATCTCTAAACTGATAGAAACATCAATCTTCATCTCTCAACAATCACATTGACTCCAGTCTATATAAAGAAACCTTTTTCTTCCCCAAAACAGAAGCGAGCGAAAACAAGGACTCACACAAGAGCTTCAAATAAACAGAGAGATCTACAACGAGATCATCCTCACCAACGCATCTCGACACAAGATCGCAGTGAATCTATCCAGATCTTAGCAAGACACTCTCAGTGGATTGCTAGGAAGAAAAGCTTGGAGAAGAAAAGAGATAGATCAGAAACTTCATAAGACAGAGATCAAGATCTTGGATCGATCTGAAGATTGATTTTAGATTATGTCTAAAGAAAATGAAGAGTTATCTGTAGATATTGCATTCATATCTTCAGATTTGTATTCCTATACAAATGATGTTGATTGTGCAATAATCATTCATCATGGAAGGCCGAGTGCTCTGCACTCAATCGTTCAGATAATTCCTATCTGAACGACCTTGAAAATTCTCTTCTCATATTAGTTTCTCATTTTGGTCTCCTATTGTCCTCTTTACTTAAGGATTCATCTATGAATAATTAAGTAAAGATTAAGGCTTGGAAGGACGAGGACAGAAACTTTACATAGAATATTTAGGCTGATGTAATATGTAATTTATTTTTGAATAAATTCATATGTTCTTACAAATAATTTATCCCTCAGTCTTTATATATCTATGAGCTTTTATAAATTGATTTATCTTTAGAAAAGTTATTCTTTAATTGATCTCCTTGAATCTGCATTTGAAAGAAGTATTAAGTGTGCTGTTGTTCTGATCATATATTCGTGTACAACCACTTAAGACTTCTCCAAATCTAAAGCCTCTCTATTTCCGCTGCTTAAACTCTTTATAACTGGCTTTCGATTTAACTGGTAGTTTACCGGCAGAGATGATATTTCTGCTTAAAGCAATTCTACCGTTAGCCTCTACCAGCAGACATACTCAATACGCTAAACTGCAGATGCCACTAAATCTACGTTTTAAATATATCGAAAAGAAAAGTTTTTAAAATGGCATCATAGGCTATTCGCCCCCCCCCCTATAGCCTATTTGAGCATAATTGTGGACCAACATCATTATTCACAAATTCTTACTTGTTAGAAGTGATTATTGAGAAGTTATAATATGCTCTATGTTCAAATTATTGTCTATTTGTGCAGTTGAGTTTTTGGTGAATTTCATGAGCAATTGTTTGAGATAATTGTGGTAATCTAGTGTTATTGAAAAGCCTATAAGTTGTGTTTGAATCCCATGTTTAAATTGGGAAGTTTTATGTGAATATTTGTAAATTGTGAAAAACTACATTAGGAATTTAGTTGAAGAACATGAGACATTTTGAATAGTTTAGTTAGTAGGTAACAATGGTTTTACTTTATAAGTCATTGTATCCTAGAATTGTGAATTGTGAATTTGGGGATTTGAGAACGAATTATGAATTGAGAACAAGTTGAAAAACTGTGAGTTGAAAATAGCCATGACTTTATGAGCAACACCTTGTGTACTTTATGTACCCGTTAAGCGTCAAACGTTACCTAAAACTGGAGCATGAGCTCAATGCCAGTTAGCAACGGAGTTTGATTTGGCTTTAACCCTTCGGTCACGGCCATGATTGAGGTTAAGGTTACCCCAGTTTGGGTAATAACTTTGTAGATCATGACTGCTCAGGGTTAAATGGACCCAGCCTTGTGATCGAATATTCTTGGGATTTGTGAATACCATTGTGATTTTGTCGAGATATCAAGTGCAGTTTGGGGATTACGGTTGATTGGGGAAGTATCATAATCTAGTATACTTCTTATGGGAAACAATTGGTCATATATGAATTCTTATGTAGAATGTGAATAATCCTTTGTGATATGTGAAAATTATATTGTTTTGCATGCATCGCTAATTCTCATAGCATGATCTTATGTTGCGTAAACATATAACATATATAAGTACATTGAACCCTATTGAGTTTCGACTCACCCCGTCCTATTTTTTTCTTTAGATTCCAACCAAGTGAGACGTTGAGCGAGGCAATTGTGTCAACGTGAGCTATTGGTGGTTCATTCTTTTGGGGTAGCTTCCGCAGTTGTTTGTTTTATCTTTTTGGTTGTATTTATTTGAGATCTTTTGCAAAATATTTTGGAGTCCGTTGAGACTTCGTTAATATCTTAGTATCACCTTTTGAGAAAATGATTTCTTATTAATTATTCATTTTTAAATGAGTTTGTTGGTCGGTTTGATGGGCAGCCCGAGCCGGGTCCTAGGTAGGGCAGGTTTACGGCATGACAATAATATTATAAAATTTCTATAATTCATTTGTTAACAAATAGATAAGGCACTTGTCTAAAAGAAAGTGACTTTGGGTTCGATTCTCGGTGTGTTTATCTTTTATTTTATTTTGGGTCTATAAATTTTCCTATCCACCATTATATAGATAATATATAATGTATAATAATTTTTGCATTGACATTAAATTTTTATTTTTATATGTATATAAGGGGCTCTGTTTATTCTTCATTGCATGGGCCCCCAAAATTTCAAGGTCGGTCGTGCTTACCACTTAATCTGTTATAAGCCCACGTAGGGTTTTCACCAAAGTTAGCCGTCTTTTGTAACATAAATTGTAACACCCCGGATTCTTGTATGAGCATTGTCTGCTTGCCTTCATGCATTCTTGATGTTCACGAGCATGTTTACTTGGTCTATATATGTTTTAGAATCATTTATAGGTCATTCATAATGCTCTTAACATGTTTAGAATCATGTTTGTATACTTGTTGAATCGTCGGTTGAATTACTTGTTTAGTTCTCCTTCTTTCCCTCCTTCGTTCGGATTGTTCGGGTGTTGTTTGAGGGTGCTTGTGATGAGTTTTAGACTTATTTTTGTTCGGGTTTGAAACCCCATTGATTTGGCTAAGTGTTTGGGGGTCTTTTAGGTTGTATTTTGAACCATTTTGGTTCTGTCGGGCTTGCGGTCGCAAGGTGGAATGGCCTTGACCCCGCAAGGTAACCAGAAACTGGAGGGTTGTGCATACAGGTAGCATGCGGTCGCATGCCTTAGAGGACCATGTGACCGCAAGGTCCCCCAACTAGTTTGCTCTGTTTTGCTGTTTCTTGAATTCTACCCTTAAACCCCTATCCAAAACCCTTTCTAAACCCCACCTAAACCTCCCTAACCCTCATTACTTATACCCTAACATCATTAACATGTTTTAAGAGTGGATTAGAGAGTTCTTTAGTGATCAAATCAAGCCCCAAAATCAGATTTTAAGTAACCACATCATGTTGACACTTGTCCCGCTAAGTTTTAAACCTTCTATACACCACAATCTGAAAGTTTGACTCTCATTTCTCTCCCTCACTCTTCAAAAACGGGATTTATCTCCCTCAAAGTCCTTCCATGGCTTCTTGAAGCTTTCTCCTTGGTCTTCCATGATCCTTCCTCCCGTTGCTCAAGCCACCTCCATAGAAGTGAAGAGCTTGAAGAGTAGATCATTTCCTACCGAATAGATTTCTTATTTGCTTTCTTGGGTGTAGAATACAAGTAAGTTTCTCTTCTTCATCTTTGATTTAGTTCTCATTGACCCTAAGGAAAACAAATCTTATGATGTTTGAGGTCAATGAGGACACATATATGCTTCTTATGCCTTCATCTTATGTTTTGAAAATATGGACTTGCTAGAAGCATGCATATGGTGATTTTGTGGTTATGAAAGATTGTTATACTTCTTCATCTTGTTTATTTAAGATTATGAGCATGTTAGAAACATTTATTATATATGTTGATTGAAATTGTGCTATATGAGAATGCCCTAACTAAAGCGTACATGATATGTTGGTATGTTGTTATGTGTCCTACCCTCTAAATTGGACCCTATGATGAATATGAAATACATTGCAATGCTTTAGTGAATTTATAGCCTAGTTGAACTTAGTAATGGCCTAGGTTGGGTTATGAAGCATATAGCTTCAATTACCCCAAAATTGGGAATTTATAGTAAAGACTCAACGGAATCGACTCTAGGGAAGATTTGAACATGTGGGACACTAATTTCAATCCCTACGAAGTTTGGACGCCGTTTGATTGGGTTTACTCAAATATAATTTTAGCCTAATTGTTTGCAAACAAGTTGTTATGAATGATTGGTTTGAGCAATTAATTGCTTTGACGTGATTTATGGTAGAGATTACTAACCTACTTGGTCGGATGAGTTCGCTCTTGTCAAATTCAATCCTTATTTGTTTTATGACGAGTAAATATCTACTTGTGCATCACATTGAGTCCAGCTGACATTATTTGGTTTGTTTTATACGTTTGGGTGGGACGATGCATCACCTTCACGAATTGTGAGATTCGTGCTCGCTATGGATCGCCGCACCTGGGACCTCACGCACGCCTCCACTATGGGCCGTAGTGGGGAAATAGTCCCTTTGCCGTATCAATACGTGTTCCATTGGCTTGCTATTTACACCGAGTAGGTTCTCGGTACAAGTCGATGAATTCACAAAACATCGATGGCACCAACCAGTTAACAAAGTTCCTTGCAGGAGCTACGTAGCGGTCGTGCCTATATCATATCCTACTTGAATGATTTATTTTCCGCACTTACGTGAATAATGTGCTATGTGCTATATGATGATCATGTTCACCATAATTGTGATAAATGCCATGCTATGACATGAACATGCATTTTTAGTAACTTACTAAGTCTTTATGACTTACCCTATTTGTTTGTTTTGTTTTCCTTAGATCCGAGCCAAGGAGACGGTTCACGCTAGATTCGCCATACCCGCGTTTGGTTGCTTGTGAGCTTAAGGTTGCTCTTTTGGGACTTTTGGTAGTTAGACTTTTATTTTGGCAAGGACGATGGGAAGCAAGTCACTTAGACTTGTCTTGGGATTTTTTTGTTGTAGTATAACTTAAATACTTGTTACTTATAATCTTTTGTATGCCGACTTTAGTGTCGAGCTTGTTTATATAATATTGGTTCACTACAGCTTCTTCCGCTTAAACTCTTTTAAAGTATTATTGTTGTTGTTGTCTCCGGCATGTTGTGGCCGTTGAGGTTATTATATTATGCATGTGTTATAATTGTAGGAGTAGTTGTTGGGTTCCTAACGTCCGATGACTTGTTTATTTTAAGTTACTTTCCGGCCAAGTGTAGCCGAGTTGTTTTATGTGTGCGATGTTGCGCCGCGTGAAATTTTATATTCCTACTTGCGCATGCTTGTATCTTACCTATTTGGACGGCACGACTTGGGATCTCGCATTGGGGTCCGGGTCGGGTCGTCACACTTGGTATCCGAGCTATAGGTTAGCTGTCGGCCAGGATAGGTTCCATGGCCTAGGTGGGTTGGTTATTTGTGTGTTGATTGTAACGTCGAGTGAATTCTTGTAGGGGTTCGATGGAGAATCCTAGGGATGGCAATGGCCGTGGTAGAGGTAGGCCCGTGGAGAGGTCAGAGATACCAGCGCGAGAATCCGGTGGGTCCAGATATGGCAGAGTTACACCGTAGATTGATGGCTTTTCTGGCAGGGGCAGGCCAGGGAGGTCAAGCTGAGGGAGCACCACCACCACCTCGTTAGGAGGAGGTAGTATCACCACCGAGACCGAGGAATGACACCACTCTTCTAGAGAGATTCCTTAAGTTGAAACCTAGTGCATTTCTTGGGGAGCCGAAACCTAGGGAGGCAGAGTTGTGGATGGAAGAGATGATTAAACTACTATCTATGTTGGGATGTACCGATGAGGAGAGAGTCATGTTAGCGACATTCAAGTTTATGGGAGATGCCGAGCATTGGTGGAATGTGTTGAAGGAAAGTTAGGAAATGCAACAAGTTCCAATCACTTGGGCTAATTTTCAAAGGGAGTTTCAAAATGAGTATGTGCTAGATGTAGTTCGCAACAAGAGGGAGAAAGAATTTTATGATCTTGACCAGGGTAGCATGACTGTAGCGGAGTATTCCGTGAAGTTCACCGAGTTGAGCCGTTATTGTACGTACCTGATTCCTACCGAAGCAAGGAGGACACATAAGTTTGTTAAGGGGTTGAGGACTAAATTTAGGAAGCAGATTTTGGCACTTAAGCTCACTGATTATCGGAGTGCAGTTGATCAAGCTTATGAGGTGGAGCAGGATATTGAGGAGCACCGAAGCAAGAATAATTCAAGTAATGCATGACAGTCTACTCAGAACTCTAATCAAAGGAATAATTCAGGTAGCAGGAGAGGATACCAAGGCAACAGAGATAGGAGAGGTGGAGGCAAAGGTAGGCCACAGTCAGGGAAGCAAGGCAACAACACTTCTTCTACTTAAGGGCAGCAAGGATCGCGTAACGAGACCATGATTTGTTCGTTCTATCAGAAGCCTGGACACACAGTTTATAGGTGTTGGGGAAAGAATGGGAAATGTTATTATTGTGGTGACGGGACTCACTTGAAGAAAGATTGTCCAAAGCTTAAGGCTAATCAGTCGGGTAGCACCGGTCAGCAGTCTGGGGCTAAGAGAGATGGGGACAGTAGACCTAAGGTGCAGGGCCGTGTGTTTGCGCTTGATCAGCGCGAGGTTCAGGGGTCTACGGTCATGATAGGAGGTACTCTTTCTATATTTGATCGTAAGGCTCGAATTCTCATAGATCCAGGGTCTTCACATTCTTATGTTGCTTCGCACTTTGTTGAGAATCTATGTGTGCTGCCTCAACCTTTTCCATATTTGTTTGAAGTGTCTACCCCGCTCGGGGAATATATGCTCGCATCTGAAGTGTTTAAATCTTGTGATGTATTGGTGGGTGACCACATTTTGCATGCGGACTTGGTAGTTCTACCTATACGTGATTTTGATGTGATTCTCGGTATGGACTGGTTATGTGTTTATCATGCTTTAGTATTTGCCATAAAAAGCGGGTTACTTTTCTATCTTGGGGTGTGCTGAATTTACATTTGTGGGTGATCATGCATTGAGTGGCTTGTATTTCATTTCTGCTCTAAGGGCTAGAAAATTATTGTCACAAGGGTGTACGGGTTATCTTGCCTGCGTTGTTGATAAGAAGAAGTCTTCACCAAAATTAGAAGAAGTTCCGGTAGTATGTGAGTTTCCCGATGTATTTCTACCGACCATGCTATGCCACCCGATAGAGAGATAGAATTTTGTATTGAGCTTATTCCGGGGACTTCACCAATTTCTAAGGCACCGTATAGGATGGCACCCGCGGAGCTTAAGGAGATGAAAATTCAGTTGCAAGAACTCTTAGAGATTGGCTTTATTAAACCGAGTGTGTCGCCTTGGGGCGCACCAGTTTTATTTGTGAGGAAGAAAGATGGAAGTTTGCGGTTATGCATAGATTATCGGGAATTGAATAAGGTGACCATTAAGAATAAATATCCACTACCCCACATTGATGACCTCTTTGACCAATTGCAAGGGTCGATCGTGTACTCTAAGCTTGATTTGAGATGAGGTTATTATCAATTGAAGGTTAGAGAGGAAGATATTCCAAAGACGGCTTTTCGCACTAGATATGGGCACTTTGAATTTGTAGTGATGCCGTTTGGGTTAACAAATGCACCAGCAGTGTTTATGGTTTTGATGAACCGTCTCTTTCATAGCTATCTTGATTGTTTCGTGGTAGTCTTTATTGATGATATCCTAGTGTATTCGAAATCTCGGGAGGCACTACAAAAAAACAGGGCAACTGAAACAGATTTTTCGGTTGCAATTCAGGAAAATCAGTTTCAAATTGATGTTTGCAACGGAAAATGTCCGTAACAAAGTCCATAGCAATAAGCCTCGTCCCAAAATTGTGCAACCACTTTCTTCGGTTGCAAAAACCTTGCAACGGAAAAAAGTAGTTGTAGTTTCGGTTGCGATGTGTTTCCTAGGACATTTTTTTATATCCGTTGCAAACAACAACTGATTTATTTACGTTTCTAATTTGCAACTGGTTTTTTCTGCTTTCAAATTTGTTACACATATAACTAAACTAGCAGCGAATTTTTCGCTTTTTAGTAGGCAACCTAATTTGCAACCGGTTTTTCTGTTTCAAATTTGTTACACATAGAACTCGAACTAGCAACCGAATTTTTCGCTTTCAAGTAGGCAACCTAATTTGCAACGGGTTTTTTACGCTTTCAAATTTGTTACACATAGAACTAAAGTAGCAACCGAATTTTTCGGTTTCAAGTATGCAACCTAATTTGCAATCGGTTTTTCTCTGCTTCAAATTTGTTATACATGGAACTAAACTAGCAACCGAATTTTTCGTTTCAAGTATGCAACCTAATGTTTCGGTTGCAAAAGTCCGTTGTTGGTTTGTAACTAAATTTTTTTAAAAAAGAAAAAACTTGCAACGAAAAATTCATTCGCTGTAATATTATTTTCGAAAATAAAATATTACTAATATTATATATATAAATATTTATCAATTGTACTGATTGGACATTTCATTTAAATTATCTTAAATCAAACAATTAAAGTCAACAAAGCTTCAAACATTACGCTTCAAAATGAATTGGCAACCGTCATACTAAACTGTCGTGACCGTTAAACTACATAGAATTGTCAAGTTGTCATACTTTAAACTAAATAGGAGCTCGTGGACGATGCTCTGAGCCTCTTAAGTCCTCGAATTGCGCATCTCTTGGAATTGGCGAAATCTTTTTTCATTTGTTCAAATTTCGCCTCATATTTGGAATTCATTTGTGCCGTGACTTCATCCCTCATTTTTTCAACTCTTTCGGTCAACTTATCTTCAAACTCTTTGGTCTGAGTGAAATCTCCATTTGAACGCGTAGATGAGGAAATCATGCTGCTACTCAAGATCTCTGATGCAGGAACCGAT
Organism: Codonopsis lanceolata; assembly: GCA_013146195.2. Classification (NCBI taxonomy): domain Eukaryota; kingdom Viridiplantae; phylum Streptophyta; class Magnoliopsida; order Asterales; family Campanulaceae; genus Codonopsis; species Codonopsis lanceolata. The sequence continues at coordinate 84,245,664 of CM028378.1, read as the reverse complement.
GAACCAAAGTCGTACAAACGATTCTTTACAACACCACTGATACATCCACCCAAGCGTGGAATCAAAACCATCACATTTCTTTCGAGCAGTATAATCCTCCTAAAATGTAAAAAAAAAAAAAAAGAATATTATAACTTTTCTATTTGCATTTTATAAATAATAAAAAGAGCATTAAGATCAAAGATACATCTTTCAATAACGATCGAGTATAATTAAATGTTTAGAGTGAACTAATAAAAGTAATAAAACATTTAGATTAAACTCACAAAGATTTTTTTGGACTTAGCATCCACAAACTCGCCACTTCCTTGCTTTCTCTTGTGGGTTCTAAGGAAAACATCATCTTCGTGATCACTTTGTCGATTCTTCTTTATCTGTAATGACAGAGAATAATAATTCCCTCTTATATTCTATCACAATAAACAGAGTAACCTCAAAACATATTAAGTGTAGCAACCAAGATTGTACTAAAATGCAGAGCATATCCACAAAGACTATATAGACAATAGATAAACTCTTACCATCGCAAGCTCATGTGAGGCAAAACTCTTTGACCCCCCTGAATGTTTAGTTAATCCTAAGCCATTGCGGTCTGACTTACGATTTTTTCTTCCTTGTTCACACTTTTTCCTCGCCTTGTCATTTGCATAAAATAGCAAATGTCGGTTCCATTCATGTTGCGTGCACCAAGATGGGTGCCCACTACGCGTGAATTGTTGTCGTCCCCTATGGCACATCCGCTTGTACTGCTCGTAAGCCATCGATTCCAAATTTTCCGAACTTGTCTTTCCTGATAAGTTTCAATGCACTTGTAATGTTTCGCAATTAGAAGTTAAAAAATATATGTTATAGTAAGCATATATAAATTAACTAATTAATTGATTGAATATGGAAATATTACATAACATTCCTTGAAATAGTAATCTTTCATCTCCTGATACTTTCTTCCATGTGGGACCATCCTCACCGACAACAAATTTTCCTTGAATTGCATTTGTTATTCCTCTAGCAACACAAGGAAACTTGATACCATCGTCTCCGCCTGCGGAACTACCAAGCCGAAAGAAAATTAGACCGCTCAAACATCTAAAAAGAAAAACATATTCCGCCACTCATCCTTTGTTAGCAATTATACCACAACAATCATTTCGCAAAGAACCCAAGTGTTAACTCATATACAAGGCCTATTTTGTTTCTTGACTTGTTAACTTGTCAAAATGGGACTCTTCAAATGGACAATTATTTCTTCTCAGCTGTTCTTTTTTCTTACAAGGTGATTATCTGATTAGTGAGCTTTGCTTTTAGCATTATTTTCAAACTTGAAATTGATTAAATTTGGTTCACCTCGCTTCAACATACAATGGTCACAAGAGCAGATGTTTTAGTCAATGCATGAAAATCATGTTCATGGTTTTAAATCAAAGCCTCGTGAAACTAGGTGATGTTGAATTTGAAATTTTGGATGATGCAAAACTTTTTCTAAATAAAGAGCATCCCCTATAAGGTAGATCAAACACGATTTGCGCCACCTCCAAGGTACAAATCACAATTAACAGGTCACCTTATAGAAAATCGAAACCACTTTTTCTGTACACAAATCCATTTTGACAATCAAGGTTCACCAAAAGAGATGGAAGAACTGTGCAAGATTGCTGTGGCAAGTGCCAATGTATGATAACTTAGATGGATGCTACATTCTTTCATTGATACTGTTGACAAAAATATAGATTCTGAAGATGGTCTACTGCCTCTTCTTACAAAACCTGACACAAACTTACAAGATGAAAATATCAAAATGGATTTATCTTTTTCAAGGTGGGAGGAAAGTATTGGACCTACAGAGCTGGAAAGGGCAGTTCTTTCTTTGATAGAATTTGGACAAATAACTGCTGCTAGACAACTTCAAAGACAAGCTCTCTCCTCACATGTACCATCTCGAATTTGTTATTGTGGATGTAGCTCTTAAGCTTTACCGCTTCAACTCCTACTAGCAAAGTTGCCATATTGATGTTGGATGAAGAAGAGCTTCAATTATTCAGCCTATAACTTACCAACTGCACCATTTTGCCGATCCAATGCAGTTCTCATTCGCATCTTTCACTTAACTCTATTCCAAGCATTTTAAATAATGGGCACGTGACAAGTTTCCCAGTTGAACAGCCGTATGACAAATATTTGGCATATTCTATTCGCTCTACTTCCCCGGTTTTATAAACCCGCATCACATAGATGGCTTTATCCTAATAACCTATATGATTAAAAGTTTTAGGAGAATGCTAGTGTGAGCTAGACTTCATATATCGTTTTAGTATAGCAATATTCTGTTTGATCAATTAAATGGGCTAGTGTTGGCAATCGAAGGTATTGATACATGTGGTAATCATTCTCTTCTTCATCTATTCCTTTTCTCCCTCCGTGTCTATATTGCCTTAAATGAGTCATTCCTAGATTTCTATCCTCTTGTTTTTAGCTAGCCCTCTGCTTCTGTGCAATGGGCAAAGAAGAACAAAGTAATCGACTCTCATGAAATCCATCTATTGTTCCTTTGTTGATGCCTTCTAGCGCTTATACAAAATGATGTGGTAAAAGAACGATGATAACTTTCATAGTCTTAAAGAATGGTAGACAGTTGGATTGAAGCTTTCGTGATCTTTTGATTGCTCAATATCTTGTTAGCATGAGCAATTGTTCCACTAAGTTATATCTCATGTGTGATTCGGGTTTCACATTCCTTTGTACGCTTTACATGGAATAGAGATTCGAAGTGTTGCTAATGCCTTTCGGGGAGGAATCTCAAATATCTTTAGCAAATTTATCCTGAGGAGTTTTAGGATTTTTATTAATGTATGTTTGCCTTGATATATAGTATAACTAAAAGATGAGGAGGCTCTCAAAGTAACAAATTTATTTTTCTGTTCTTAGATGTTTTTAATTTTTGTTTTTTGATATACTTTTACACACACATATATGTATATATTTGGGTGTTGCCTAGATATTAAGAAAGTTCTTCCAGCCTGTATTGCCATCCACTTTAAACTAATATGTATGAGCTCTTTTCTTCTATTCAAGGTATGGAGAGTTTGGTTGCCATTTTCACCGGTAGAGGACGCGGATTGTGTAGGAGAATAGTATCTCGTTGTAAGAGCCCAAACGTATTGGGGCTTTCATTTTCGTGAGGCATTTGATAAGCATCCAATTGAACTCGCTACTAGTCTAGACATTGCATATGCAGAGGATGAACATAGATAGCTCGTTTGGGATCGAAATTAGCAGCAACGTTGTCACGACCACCCAATTGTATTAAGTCCTTGGACAACTATAATGTTGAAGGATGAATTTTAGAGATGGAAGCAAAATTATGCCGTACTCATCGGCCAAACAAAGCAAATAAAAAATAAATGCCAACAAAGCAATGGTGCACACCCATCAAACGAGGGCACCCCAACAAAACATATACATCCAACTCTAAAGCATTAACTAAGCAAATGAATAGAAAACAAGCTCCATTATAAATGTTTTATCAATCAGGGGACATTACAGATAATGAGCGCCATCTTGACAACGAAGCGAAGTCCCACACTTTAATTCTCAAATCATCCCTACAAAAGTCGTTTAAAGTATAATGTCAAACTATGTTGTAGAACATAAATAGACAATAGTAGAGCGTATCCAGCGTGAAATAAAGCAACTATAATAACCCAATATGACACAAATCGATACAAAAAAACGAAAAAACGCATGTGCATAAATCCTTGAGAAAATCTTCAAAGATAAACCCCACCTTAAATCGCATCGCTTTATGTGCAGTTTATTGGCCTTCACATTGTTCATGTTGTTCAGATTTACCATTTTATTTTTACTTTTTCTTTCCTTTCATATATTCTTAACTTTTTTATCATTTTACTTTTATTTTTCTTCATACTTTAAATATGTACCATATGGACATTAATTTTAAAGAAAACTACCATATGTGAAAGGCAACAACCACCACCCAAGAGCTACAAACACTAAAAGGATGACATGCATGCCGTCAATCTTTGACTTTAATCGCTTCAAGTTCGCAATTGTCCGCCGCTTGGTTAAATAACCGGCCGACCTCGTTTTAATTTTTTTCGCAGCCTCCGCTTGTTTCCTCAAGTTTTGGCCAATCGCATCATTTTTAGTCCAAGATCCGAAATTTTTTCAATTGAGCTTCTTCACCACCCTCACTCAAAGGAAAGAGAAGAACAAGGCATCAAACCGCTTAGCGCCTGACGAGTTCAAGATCGAGGGTGTTGGGAAGGTCAAGAATGTTAGGGGTTTCGCTTCTGTATTAAAGAAATGAGGTTCTCGGGTAATTTGAGGAGAGACGATCAGGGGGTGCATCTCTTTGCAATGTCCCGAATGTATTGAACGCAATTGCTGCTATTGTGTTGGCATGTTCTTGCAATTGCGAGATTATATCCATTTAACGAGAAAACTTACCGCCGGCGGCAAAGCACTCTGGGCTGGGTCCAGTCTCCCGACCTCTATCTCTATCTATCCCCAAACCATCCGAGTCCGCCCCTACATGAAGGCAAGATTGAGACCTAACTTAAGTTCAAATATCCACAACCATATAGTTGCCAGCAAGAGCTTCTTCCCTTACTTGAAGCATTCTAGTTAAGCCATGGCTTAGCAATGAAAACTGCAAGTTGACAATTATCTTATGATTATATTTTTCTTCTTGTAACATCGATGGTAAACTTCATACAATCATACTGATATTCTAGTAGTTGGTTAGCATGATCTGCCAATAGAATTTTCTCAGATTACAAAAACATCTACTAAACCAAACTTGGACCAACCTACCTTACACAGAGTGCGTCCGGATGACAAATGAATGGCTTCAATTCCGCTGTGTAATTTGTTATTGTAGGAGGAACATAAGGCAGATGCTGCATCAACATAGAGAAAGAGAACAAAAGAAGGCACTGTCAACACAAACTCACATAAAGATTAGAAACTTTTGTTATTCGTTTGAAAACAAATGATATTGCTTCTTGTGTAAGTCAATAAGAAAATTTTAAATGACAGCATCGCCAAAAATTATTGTCCCAATGCTTGTTTAACTTAAGCCATATACAAATCTTTAAACTTTTATTACTATTATAGACTACCAAAAGCGTCCCCCATGTCTAATTACTAATTAGCTACATATTGATTCAATTATTATCAACTACACCAAACCAACTACCCACTACTGCAAAAATACAACAACCCCAAAATATCATCTTTTCAAAAAAATCACAAATATTAAAAAAGGAAACAATATCAGCCAGCCATGTACACAAGGCTCCTGACACTACAGGGTAAGTGCACAGCCAAACCCATAGAAGCAGATAGGCTTACCTCAATTAAATTCCTCAAAAAATCGCATAGTTCAACAAGTTGATTCCTATTTTGTAGCAATCAAGTTCTTCATATTCTAGTTTAATCAGATACATGAGAGGGAGAGGGCGGGGGAATTAAGGGGATGCAGAACAAAGAATTACAAACCTACACCCAATTCCTTTCGAATCCTTGCCCCCAAGGAGATAACAAATTTAACCATCAATTTATAAAATTACCACTTTTATGAAGCAAAAGATTGCGTAAAAAGGAAAGAAAAGAATCAAAACTCCTAACAAACATATCAAGAAAAGCATCGTTAATCTACCTCACGAAATATGACTTCCTTTCCAAGAAAATGAACCCAATATTACACACACAGACATAAATAAGCAACACATACATACACTCTCAAGAAGACACATAGATGCACATAATTGCAATAAGATAACAAGAAGAGATAATTGATGCATACCTTGTGCGCAATCGTTGAAGTATGAACGAAGGCTAGGGTTTTAACAAGTTTCAGGCTACGCTCATGGAGCTTTCGATGTGAGTACTAGGAGTATGCAGATGGGCAGATGGCGGCAGGGTTTCAAGAAAAGGGTTTCGTGAATTTGGGGAGGGTTTCACTTTCGACCAACAAATAGGGAGCCGGGAAATTTAGGAGGGAGAGATTTCTAAAAAATTATTTTACCTAAAGTTTGACAGTCGATGTAAAATTATTAACTACTCTAATTATACCTTTAATGAGTTTAATCCCCAAAAACTAGACATTGACATTGGGTGTTAACATTGCTAATCTTTATTTTTTCATACATTAACTATTTGTATTTTTATGATACATTATTTTAAAAAAAATATCAAAGAAAATAAAACTTCTTTCAACAACTTATATGAATACATAAATTGCTTAAAAATTCGATCAAATAATATAACAAACTATTATTTTCAATTAAAATTTTAAAATTACAATCGATCAAACTATATCATTCAATATACTAAATGTTAAAACATTTTTTTGTTGCAAGAGCATCTTAGGTACGCTTCCTTTGAACCCCTGCTCATTGATCGACTTGCGGGACCACTATCATTCTTTTCAGACTCGTATGAAATGAAATCTCATACTACCTCCTGTTCCATCCAAAGAGTCCATGTATGAAAAATCTAATTATTAAGAGATATAAAACTAACATTATAGTTGGTCATAATTACAAAAATGATGAGCATGACCAATATGTTAATATCAAATGTGGAGGGTAAAGTTGAAATGTTATGGAGATGATAAATATATTTTTTTAATAGTGGACTTTTAAAGTGAAACATCTCAAAATAATATGGTGGACTCTTTACCCAGAACGGAGGAAGTATTTATTTAACTAGCTAGGATACCAACCGGCATTGCTAGATCAATAGATAAATTTCAGCGGGGTCCCTCCTTAAAACGGTGACATTTTTGTAGTGTTAAAAAATATTAGGTGGGGTCCCTTTCCCCCTAAGTATAACCGTTCTCCCCTGCTAACCAACACAATTCTCATACCATACCTTCATCTCGTAAAATCTATACATATCCCGTCAAACATGCTGGCACGGGGATCATCTTCGTATTTTTTCTCAGCGGGGTTTAGGGAAAAAAAATGAGCAGGGTCCCTCCTTATTAAAACAGTGACGTTTTGAAATGAAAAAATAAAAAAAATTGGTTCAGTGGGGGTCCCTCTCCCCCTCAGTATAAGCCTACCGTATGCCCTTGCCAACCTGTACAGTTCTCATACCATGCTTGCATCTCATCAACTCTATATATATCCCATCAAGCGTGCTAGCACGGGAACCATGATTGTTTTTTCTCAGCGGGGTCACAAAATTGAGCAGGGTTTGGGGAAAAAATTGAGCTAGGTCCCTTCTTAAATGGTGACGTTTTGTAGTGTTGAACGAAATTAGTTCAATGGGGTCCCTTGCCCCTAAATATAAGCCTATCGTCTGCCCTTGTCTCAACCGATACAATTCTCATACCATGCCCTCATCTCATCAATTCTATATATATCCCATCAAGCATGTTGGAAGGGGGACCATATTCGTATTTTTTTCTATCATGTACCAATTAATTAGAGCTGGAGCTATCAATGTAAGTTGTGATGACGATCTAGATAATTCATTCATGAGCACTTGGAAAAAGGGTTTATTTTGTGTGAATGTGTCTAATCTTTCAAATCTCATTCGATATACTCTTTCACCATATGTACCCAAGCTGAGATCTTTGATCCTACTTTATGTACAAAAACAAAGTTCATATATGATATTTTTTAGTCAAAAGGCTAAGAAGTTATCTCTTTATATTGTGCTAGAGTACACACGATATACATGAAAGCTATGGTGGGAATCTCCTCAACATATTTTTGGAAGCAAGGTTAGCACAAAAAAAACCCGAAGTTTTTGTTTCCTACCCCTCTTAAAATAGTCAAAAGCGATGATACTAGTGATTGTAAAGCAATCACATAAACATAACGCGATTACGAAAAAAGCGATGAAAAAAGTAATTGCAAAAAAGAAGATTAGGCGATGGTTTCAAAAGCAATCACAACCAATTCAAAAGTGATGGCCCTAGCGATTGTAATGTACTCGCATAAACATAAGACGATTGATAAAAAAGCAATGGAAAAAGCAATCGCGAAAAAGATGATTAAGTGATGGTTTCAAAAACCATCGCAACCAACAATTGCCAAAAAGTAATTTTTTATATTTTCTTTTCCTATTTTTATTTTATGTTTTATGAATGTGATAGAAAAACCATCGCTCGTCTTTACTTAAATTTTGCGACTACAAATGCAATCACTTATTTACAAAAACCATCACATTATCGAACCATTTTCTACGGGACCTATTTTCTTTGCCAATTCCCTCAAAATATCCAGAGGTGATGACACTAACGATGGTAAAACAATCGCATATACATTATGTGATTGCATAAACGCGATGGAAAAAAGCAATCGCGAAAGAGAAGATTAGGTGATGGTTTCGAAAATCATCGCAACATACAATCACAAAAAATCAATTTTCTAGTAGTGGATATAACACAAAAAATGCCTTAATATAACACAATAAATACCTTAATAGGCCACTTTACGAGGTCTTCGGAAAAATCCCCGAACATGGAGTCGCGATATCTCAATTTTCTTGTAAATCATTAAAACTGACCGATTTATAAAAAGAATATGTGATTATGATTGAAATGGTTATAATGAGTACTCAATTAAGAAGTTGGCTTAAGTAGTGATTAACTTCCCTTAATCTAAAATCTTTGTAGTTGTTTGAAGTAGGCCTAACAATTATAACCCGGAATACATTAAATTTTACGACACTTCATTATGTGTTGGCATTTTTCTAACGAATTGTAAGAATTGTTGAATATTTCTCGACATATGCACGATGTGTCGAATAGTTACCGATTCTTGTGACAAAATGTCAAAAAATTCCCCAACACTTTAAATTGGTAAAGCATTGCAAAGTTCTGACATTAAAACAAAATGCCGTCAATTTTCCGATAAATATGTTAATTATCGTTTATTTTCAACAAATATATGGAAGTGTAGGGAATTGAATGCGGTTATTTCAAACGTCAAGAAAAAAATGTCAGCAAAACTAAGTTTTTATTTAGTGCTTTTAGCCTTTTATAGAATTGACTTAAAAAGTGTCATATTATCCCAATGACTTAATGGGATGCTACTTAAAAAGGGTCCTATAAACCTTTTATGATGATAGGACCCAAGAATTATGTGTCCTAGTAGGGATTATGATAATAAGGCCCTATAGAAAGACATCTTATTAGGTACACCCCTAATAGGTCCCAATGGCCTATTGAGATACCTACTTGAAAGGTGTCCTATTAGCCCTTGTTCTAATAGGGCCACTAGAGTCATGTGTCCTATTAAGCATCACGGTAATAGGACCCTACGCTTAGATGTCCTTTTTAGGCCTTTTATGGGATGCCATTGGAAGGCGTACTATTAAGTCTTGTGATAATAGGACAAAAGAGTAAGACGTCCTACTAGGCGGTACCATAATAGGACCCCTAATAGTTAGACGCCCTATTACGACCTTTATAGGATGACTTTTAGAAGCGTCCTGTAGGGCATCCTATAATATCATTTTTGTAGTGCCTTGAGTACTTTTTATATTGAAAGCGATTTCAATTCGGTTGCAAAATACAACTGAAATTGAAAAGCAGAAAAATTGAAACAGTTCATCTGTTTTAAAACCATTGCAAAATTAGGCGGCATTCTTCCTCCAACTTTTCCCCGAAACATGATGCAACAAAATAGTTTTCCATTGCAATATGAGTTGCAAAATTAATTGTGCACGTCAATTTCCCTTGAGTACTTTTTATATTGAAGCGATTTCAATTCGGTTGCAAAATACAAGCTAAATTGAAGCAGAAAATTGAAAGCAGTTCATACGTTTCAAAAACCATTGCAAAATTAGGCGGCATTCTTCCCTCCAACTTTTCCCCAGAAACATGATGCAACAAAATAGTTTTCCATTGCAATATGAGTTGCAAAATTAATTGTAACGCACATCAATTTTCCTTGAAAGTACTTTTTATATTGGCGATTTCAATTCGGTTGCAAATACTGGCCATTAAACAATTAAGCAAGTTCAATTTCAAAAAACCATTAAAAATTAGGCGGCATTCATCCCTCCAACTTTTCCCCCGAAACATGATGCAACAAAATAGTTTTCCATTGCAATATGAGTTGCAAAATTAATTGTGCACGTCAATATCCCTTGAGTACTTTTTATATTAAAGCCGATTTCAATTCGG
>CM028378.1:84150467-84235399 GCA_013146195.2 Codonopsis lanceolata | reverse complement strand
TTATTTTCAATTGCCATCACGATTGATAAGTGCATCGATCATATTGATTCAAAAAAAAATAGCAAGTCCTACTTTGAGATGTCAAGGTCTACCACCTCAAAAAAAAAAAAAAAAAAAAAAAAGAAGAAAAAGGTAAACAAAAAAGCAAAAAGCAAGAAAGAAAAAAGAGAAAATGATGAAAAAAAAAAGAAAAAAAAGAAAGAAGGACGGGATAGGAGCCGAAGAAAAGTTGGGCGGGACATCTAGGAAGCGAAAAGTGCGGAAGTCGAGAAAAAGATCATACACAGCAACTTTCCAGGGGATCTAGGGGCTTTCAAACCCAGAGGTATCTTCTTAGCCCATATTAATACCTACACTTATCCTTGCGGTATGCTCATTTGATCTTCGTTATTTTGAAAGCCAGTCGAGTCTTCAAAGCGAGCCTTCCAAAGTATTTATCTATATTCAAGCTTTGATAAAATTCTTGCTTTTCCTATATTAGCTTGTCGAGTCTTCTTCTTGATCTCCAGGCATTACATATTGCGAAAATATGCGTAAAAAAAAGATGAAGATGACGAGAGTCAACTCATGAAAAAACATGATAAGTACGAATTGATGATGAGTCATCAAGAAGATATGGACCGAAAACTTTTAAGAACACAATCCGAGGAAGGGCAAGTCGTCTTGACGAGAATCACCTTCGACCCATTGCGGCGAGCATTAAAGATATACTAGGGGCTTCCAACCATACACCCAACCTCTTCCAAAGGCCTGAACAAATCCATCAATTGCCAAAGCCTAACCATCTCTAAAACCCAGACTTCTTAAAATGGGCTGCTCCACCCTATATATATCCACCAAGAGTGACAATCTTTTTTTATCCCAGAGAGAAAGCGAGTATCTCTTCAAGCACTCTCCCAATTTGCTCAGAGGTCAAAAAAAAAGAGAAATTTCCTTCGTAAAAAAAAAAAAAAAAGAAAGAAAGAAAGAAAAAAAAAAAGAGGGAGCCTTTCTTGAGCAATGTCCTCAAAATCTTTCTCTCACAACAAAAGAAAAACATCAATCACTCTTGGACAACCCACCATAACCAAAGCCAAAAACGGCCTCCCAACCATACCTACAACCAGTCCGGAGACAAATTCTCATCAAACCCATGGCCCAAAATATCTTTGAGTAAGAGGCCAATCAGATCCTCTATCCTAAAGCTAAATTATCCTAAATGCTTGAACACTATACTCTAACCTAGTCACCACCTATAGCTCTGTTTCAATCCGATGCAACGTGATCTGGATCCAGGACAGAACTCCTTGCTAAAGACACATAAAATTATCAAAAGATAAATGTTAAGTAGGGTCCATAAAACCTGTGATACTCGGAGATAAACTCTGGATCATGACTCTTCTTTTTGTCCATTAGAGTCATCCACTTTCTGTGACCATACTCATTCCTGTCTCCCACAAAAGTCTCTCTCAATTGAGTCTTTCTGGGGCTGTGTCCATTTAATCTCTTCAGAAACTTGCCCATCCCATCTTACAAAATTTGATTGATTAAATTCATCCAGGGCTTCTCTCGCCAAACTCATTGGATACACAAAGGCTCATCATCTCTCCAGAGGCGCCGCCATTTCCATCTACACGAAGGATCGAAAAGGCTACAAAGCCGTGATCCCTTAAGAATAAGCAGCTCATCCTCGCATGTATCGAAAGACTGGCTCCCTACAAGGTAAATAGCTCGCTAGGTTGAAAACCCGAAAGGGCGGCCTAGGCAAAAGTTAGAGCATGAACAAAAAAAAAACAAGAAAAAAAAAGAGAAAGAGAAAAGAAAAGAAAAGAAAAAAAATGGTTCCTCCGAGGCATTGATTAGTAGGGCTCACTAGTCCCGGTTGAATTCCTTTTTTTTGAATGATGCACTATTCAAAAGACTGAAAACTGACCCAACACATCATTCACCTCCATTTCAAATATCACCATCAACTCCCATACACATAACCCTCCAAAGCCAACTAAAAGTCACATCTCAAGCTCTCTTATTGCATTTCCATCACCTTGCCTTATCCTGTCTTAACATGTTTAAGAAACAGATGGTACACATGCGCATTCAAAAGTTCTTTAAAGAGAAAGGGAAAAATTTCATTCGCATGCTTGCATTCTTTGCTTGCATATTTCTACTGCATCTTATCAGGTCTTCCGCCGCATCGGCCTATGAATGTTCTCCCAGCATCTCGCCAAGGACCACCTCCAAAGATCCTCACCAGCATCATCAAAAGCTACATAGAGTGAAGTCCATATCCCCAGCAGATCAGCCGGCAAATGGGGCAGAAAAGCCAGAAAATCGGCAGCAGAGCAAAAGAAGAAATTTCCAAGCAAGGCCAGAAATAGCAACAAAAGAGAATTTTCCAGCTGAAGGCGAAAAATGTAACAGCAAGGAAGGATATTTCCAGCTAAGGCCAGAAATTGCGGCATCAAAAGAAAAAAATTTCAAAGCTGCGACAAAAAGAAAAATCAAGTGCGGTAAGAAGCAAAAAGAAGCGGCATAAAGCGGCAAAGAAGGCGGAAAGTGGCAAATGCAAAGCCAAGGTAAGAAAAGGTAAGTATTTTACCCCTTTTCTGTGCATCAATAACTGTGTTGGAAAACTTTCCTTTAAGGGGAACACAACCCCGGATCAGAGGGAAAGGTTTTGTTCTCCGACGAAGGCAGCGTTCCTAAGGAGACATTTCATACCGCAGCACATGCGTTGCAACACTTGATAATTACCTTTGCAGCACTCGTTCGATAAGCCTTGCAGCACTAGCATCACAGCACATACATCGCGACATACCTTCTTTTAGTAATGCGATGGATATCGCATTCAGCGTTGCGATGCAATGGATATTGCATCCGTCTTTTAGTAATGCGACGGATATCGCATTCAGCATTGCGATGCAATGGATATTGCATCTGTCTTTTCTTGTTGATGCGATGGATATCACATCTAGCGTTGCGATGCAATGGATATTGCATCCGTCCTTTAGAAATGCGATGGATATCGCATCTAGCGTTGCGATGCAATGGATATTGCATCCGTCTTTTAGTAATGCGATGGATATCGCATTCAGCGTTGCGATGCAATGGATATTGCATCTGTCTTTCCGTGTTGATGCGATGGATATCACATCTAGCGTTGCGATGCAATGGATATTGCATCCATTTTTTAGAAATGCGATGGATATCATATCTAGCGTTGCGATGCAATGGATATTACATCCGTCTTTTAGTAATGCAATGGATATCGCATTCAGCGTTGCGATGCAATGGATATTGCATCTATCTTTCCGTGTTGATGCGATGGATATCGCATCTAGCGTTGTGATGCAATGGATATTGCATCCGTCTTTTAGTAATACGATGGATATCGCATTCAGCGTTGCGATGCAATAGATATTATATCTGTCTTTCCGTGTTGATGCGATGGATATCGCATCTAGCGTTGCGATGCAATGGATATTGTATCAGTCCTTTAGAAATGCGATGGATATCGCATCTAGCGTTGCGATGCAATGAATATTGCATCTGTCTTTTAGTAATGTGATGGATATCGCATTTAGCATTGCGATGCAATGGATATTGCATCTGTCTTTCCATGTTGATGCGATGGATATCACATCTAGCGTTGCGATGCAATGGATATTGCATCCGTCTTTTAGAAATGCGATGGATATCGCATCTAGCATTGCGATGCAATGGATATTGCATCTGTCTTTCCGTGTTGATACGATGGATATCGCATCTAGTGTTGCGATACAATGGATATTGCATCCGTCTTTTAGAAATGTGATGGATATCGCATCTAGCATTGCGATGCAATGGATATTGTATTTGTCTTTCCGTGTTGATGCGATGGATATCACATCTAGTGTTGCGATGCAATGGATATTGCATCTGTTTTCTCCGTTAATGCAATGGATATTGCATTAAATTTTGTGTCGACGCAATGGATATTGCGTTTTGTGTTGCGATGCAATGGATATTGCATCTGTTTTCTGTGATAATGCAATGAATATTGCATTAAGTTTTGTGTCGACGCAATGGATATTGTGTTTTGTGTTGCGATGCAATGGATATTGCGTCTGCTTTCCGTGTTAATGCAATGGATATTGCATTATGTTTTGTGTCGAAGCAATGGATATTGCGTTTTGTGTTGCGATGCAATGGATATTGCATCTGTTTTCTGTGTTAATGCAATGGATATTGCATTAAGTTTTGTGCCAACGCAATGGATATTGCGTTTAGTGTTGCGATGCAATGGGTTTTGCATTTTGATATGCGCTATTTTCACTAGGTTGTAATGGATATTACAACTATCTTTCCGCATAATACTTGTCTGCATTACAACACTTGATCCCTAGCAGAGGTGAACTACGTTTGGTCTGATTCCTTGGATAAGGATACGTAGGCAGCCTATTTCGGTAGGCACGACCATCACAGCACTTGTTTGTTACTATTGTAGCATGCTTGTTCTGGCTAGGCCGAACTACGTTTGGTTTGATTTCCTTTATTAAGGAATACGTAGGCAGCCTACACTAGTAGGTCCGACCATCGGAGCACTTAATTTGCACATCTGCTTGAAAATTGCGATAACCTGCTATAACTGACTAAAAAAGTCTAGGATATGGAGGTTTGGTTTGCATTATAAACTGTTACATTATAACTGCTACTTGTTGTATCTCTCCCCGTATTGATTGCGTGAAATTAGAGAGTCTATTTCTTATCAACGATGTTCGTCTACTCAGTAAGCTGCGGGTTACCCGTAGACTCCATCGTTGAGGGGCTCTGTAGACACCCCAATTTCGTACCCCTGGTATGTAGCATGACATAAAATATCAAGACCTGTTAAAACATTAACAAATGTCAAGTTACAGGGTTGAAAATGCAAAAGGACAAAGCAGGATGCGCAAAACAATGAAATGTAGGGTTTAAAGTGTCAAAAAAGAAAGAACTTTGCCAAAGTTGGCGCCACCCATGGATGAAGTGGGAGTGGCGCCAAGATTGAGTGTGGGTGGCGCCCAAATTTGTCCACAGTGCTCTCCAGATTGCTACAGAACTGCTATAGTTTGCCGTAAAGTCCAATATTTTCCTACGGCCTGTATAATGAAGTGAAGCACAGAAGAAGGAATTTTAATCCCCGATGAATCCTCATCCCATGCTATAAATAGAGCCTTCGGGGTCGACCTTCAGCACACCTTTTCTTCTGAAAAGCTTTCCGCGTTCTCGTTACGCTGAAAGAATAGAGAGCGAAGTGAGATAGTGAGTGATCTATCCAAAGCCTCAAAACCCTGCCAAAACTCCTCCAAACTTAAAACCCACCGGTTAAAGTGAGCCTTAGCCCCCCAGCTAGGTTTCCACCCTACTTCTCCGGTCCAAAAATCGTGGAAAGAGCAGTTGCTCTGCCCGATTTAAAAGGCCAAAACTACCACAAATAAGTCGTTATTCTGCCCGAGTGAACGAGCCAAAAACACCACAAATAAGCCGTCATTCTGCCCAAGCGAGCGAGCCAAAACCACCACAAATAAGCAGTCATTCTGCCCAAATCACAACAACAACAACAACAACAACAACAACAACAACAACAACAACAACAACAACTGAAAGACTCCCTCTCCCTGAAGGACAGAGCGAGCACACTCCGCTCTAAAAGTTAATAGTCTTTAAGGGTGTTTTATTTATAAAGTTGTTATTTAAAATCCAGCCCAATGTAGCAATTATAAGCCGTTGTGCTGCATTGATTTAGTTAGAAAATATTATGTAAAAGAGTCGTTATAATGGCCAAATATTTTTAAATATATTTGTAATTATTGTAAGGAAACAACTGCAAGTCCGTAATAATGTAGTCGCGGATGTATTTGTTTTTTATTTCCTTGTCTTTTAATGCTTTGTTTATTTGCTAAATAAATATAACAATAAGCATACTTTAGCCAAAAACCACTTTTGAGACCGAAAGGGCGAGTTGGGTGCCTAGCACCTTCCCAACTCATAACTTAGCCTCCGAACCCGTTTTACAATCTCTGGTTTTTCTTTTTTTGGTTTTGCTTTATTTTTTCCTTAAAATAAAGATAGCGACTCTAAAACATTTTGGATCCAGTGGGGCCTCGTAACACTCCTTTTTTGCACTTTTTCGTTTTCCCCTAAAAAAGAGAGAATGGAAATGAAAGGGTGATGTATTCCCATATCCTGGTATCCCCTAAACAAGGGTTAACTTGATGAGGGAAACCCAAAGCTCCCATAGTGATCCGAAATAGGCCATAAGACTATTTTTATAAAATCCATAGTGGGGGCGTCGTAACATCCTTTTTTGCACTTTTCCGTTTTTCCCTAAAAAAGGGAGAATGAGAATACAAGGGTGATGTATTCCCATATCCTGGTATCCCCTAAACAAGGGATAACTTGATGCGGGAAACCCAAAAGTTCCCATATTGGATAAAAAAATCCACTAAAGGCAACTGAGGCGCATTCCAACACGCTATTTTAGACAGCACTCCTCTCGCACTTTTAATTTCGTCTTCCCCTAAACAAGGGAGGATAGAATGGGAGCAGTGATGTCCCGCATCCGCACGTACGCGCACCCCTATCCAAGGGCACGCGGGGCGCGGGCGCATGTCCCGGGAACCCACACCGAGGATATACTTGAAGAACAAGAACATAAGAACCTAAATCTAACTTATCAATGTCTTGCGTCAATAGATTTAATTTATCACAAAGGTGGGCAAACATACGACATATGCATATTGGTCATGCAGTTATTCGTACCCCTAGGTCTTTAACAATTGCGATATCATTCATTAGGAAAAAGCAATAGAGAAAGAGAATGATAAACTTTATGATCAACAATATTTGATTGAATAATAAATTAATATATAGAAAAATATTCGATACAAGTTACCTCAAATTCCTAGATATGAGCGATTAGTCATCATCAATACTGAACTAATCGATTGGATGAAAGAAAACATGAACAATCTCTACTAACTATGAATCACAACTAAGAAACTGTATTGTATTGTTAATATTCAAACCTTTGGCTTAGGGCTACAAGGTTTTTATTTATACTCTAGGTTACATGATTTAGAATTAGGTTATAACTGAATTTCCAGAATTTGAAGAGTCGGCGGCTTGCGATTGCAAGGTGCTGGAGGCATGCGACCGTAAGGTCTTGATATTCTTCAGGGCTGTCAGGCTGGGAACCTTGCAGGGGCAAGGTCTTGAAGGCATGCGACCGCAAGGTCTTATGCATCTTTTTGTCTTTTGACTCTTCTGACTTTGCATATAACTGCCTTCTTAAATTCTTCACTAAACACCTTCAAGAATCCTTTAATTCCATTTAAAATCCTGAAACTTACAATTAAGGTCCAAAACACATATTATTAGTCAAAAGCATCGTGGAATCACTATTTCAAAGTTGAATAACTACCTCATAGATGCATATAAGACACATCTATCAAATACCCCCAAACTTAGACTTTGCTCACCACGAGTAAACTACAAAACTAATAAATACAAAAGCGATAAAATTACAAAAAACAAACTAAAAATCTTTTTGGAGGGTGACACTATTTATATTACTCTAGAAACCTACAAACTCAAGAAGACTCTAACGAGCGACTCGACTATACAGATAAATACAAAAATAAATAAATACAAAAACAATTATCTATAATTACACAAAACTAATAAAGTAATAAATAAATAAATATCGGTGTTTTACATTCCCAGATTGTCCTCCCTACTACGTACTAATGATACCGATTATTTATTACTTTTTATTCACAATACAACTCACTCGGTTTGTGTAAAACATTAAAGAAAAAACGGTCAGATAATTAAAAATAGAAGCCAATTATCACTGAATCTACAATAATGTATGTGTGTAGATTGTACGTAAATACATACAATTTATTGTTTTTTGAACAAACAATAGCCTAGAGAGAGGGGTAATTGGTCTATGGATTCAGTTTGTGAGGAAGGTAGCATCATGTTATCCTGTAAAGTGTGTATTTGTATGAGGGGCAGAAGTCACCAAAACCTTAAAGGAGGGATATTTCTGAACATTGGGGTCAACTTTTGCTAAAGTGCCATACCCAGTTTTCTACTTGATCCTTTGGGCTTTTAAGTTTGTTTGTTTTTTTTATAAAGGTCGGAAAGGATATAGATCGTAGCCCAACTTTTATTTTTTATTATTTTAATACCTTGAAATGTTACAATATATATATATATATATATATATATATATATATGATATTTTTGGTGTGACTCAAACAAATGGTGCCTTTGGTAGGATTTAAACACTCGACCTCTCCGTTAAGATAAATGAGTAGCTAAATGAGGCTTTTGGATAAGACTTGAACAACAACAGTACCTCTAAAAAGGCTTGAACACCCAACCTCTTTATTGAGGTTTGTAAAGTCAAGGGTGTCTCTAGTGAGATTTGAACACCCGAACTCTCAGTTAGGAGAAGTGAGTAGTACCAGTTAAGCTAGAACTCGTTGGTAGAAATTCAGGCCTATCGCTTTAGTACTCTATATTTTTTTTTCAAACCTCTAAAGTAAAAATTTATACATCGCGATTCCAAATCGATGCATCATAATGACAAATGCATGCATGTTCTAATAAAAAATCATAAATCACTTATCAAATAATGCTTCACGATGCATCAAAAGTGAACTTTAGCTGTTGGAAGTACTGAAGCAGTTGTATATTCAAGTGAACCGACCCACAACTTTCTCTATTAGAACCCAACTAATTTGAGTTTTAGTCGATTCTAAGTGTCTGATCCGATATGTATCTCTTACATTGACAGTAGTTCTATAATCCATTGATTGGCTCCTAGGCATGTTCGCTAAGTGTGAGCTTGGTCCGGTTCGGTCCACTTTTTTGAAAAAACCGAGAGAACCAGGACCAGACCAATAGTTCAGTTCTTAAAAAATATAGAACCAGGACCAACCCAATATGTCTGAGAACCAATTGGTCCGGTCCAGAACTAATTGAAGACGTAAGAGAACCAGGACCGGACCAATACGATGCGTATCTTTGATCAAGAGGATAACTAGATTTTTTTTAAAAACAATGATCAATAATCAAATCATGTTCTTCCTTCATACAACATTTTGTTGGGTTCGTTGTTCTTGTGAAAATAAACTAAAGGTAAAAATCATTACTTACAAATTAATAAAGAGAAACGAAAAAGAAAGTTGTAAGGAAATTTATTGCAAGTCATCTTCCTCTCCGATCCCCTTATGGTTAATTTAATTAATTTACAGGTAACAATCCTTCAAACTAATAATGTTTGGAATCACAAAAAGAGACAGGAAATTAATAAATAGGGAAGAACGATGTTTTCCCTCCTATTTTCTCTTTAATCAAATAACGAAACTTGGTTGAATATTGAATCAAATTATTATATATTTTCTTTAGGTTGTAAGTTGTATCCCTTTTATTATCTTCTTATTAATTTATATATATATATATATATATATATATATATATATATATATATATATATATATTATACTATATTAGTATATTATATATAATAAAATAATAATAAATACACATTGGTCCGGTTCGGTCCGGTTCTGCGTTTTTGGTTTCTGGAACCGGGGACCGACCCACTTGTCCGGTTTAGTAAAAATTCAGATCCAGGACCAATCTAAAGTATTGGTCCGGTCCATTTTTGACTGGTCCGGTTTAGTTCCATTGGTCTGATCCGATTTCGAAAAACTTCTGCTCACCCCTAATGTTCGCCAATAGCAGTTTGGGATAAGGGATAGGGAGGATGTGAAAAACATAATTAAAAACGAAGAAAAATTTGAGAGAAAATAAAAGCATCTCCAAAACGATTCTTTCAAATATTTAATATACATTTTTTTTTATTTATAAATTTTTTTCTTGCAAAAATGTCACCTCAACATGACATTGATTATTACAAAAGTGATACCCAAGGTTGTAAATGTGAATTATTAAACTACTGAAGAAAGGTAAAGTATATTTTAGAAGATTGTGCATGTTTTTAAGTATATATATATATATATATATATATATATATATATATATATACACATGTGTGTGTGTGTAACGAGCGCTCCAACTCATTCTTAGACCATCTCCAATCTCCAACAAGGAACCCAAAATTTAGTGGGTTTTACCCAAAATTTGATTCATTTCAACACTAAACATTATTCAAACTCTAACCCATAATCTCAAATCTCGACTCAAACAGAATATTTCTTAGCATATTCTATTTTTATTTTTTTACTTTATTTATCAATATGTACAGTAATTTGCTATTAAACTTTTAAATAATAATTATTAAGATTGCACAATTAATAATTTTAGTATATTTAATAGTTATATTTATGTCATTAATAATATTTAAAAATTAGTAATTTTTTAAACTAAATTGAAGAAATATAATTTAATAAACATACAAGTACTTGAAAATACCATAAAAAAATATGACAATCAATACAAAATATAACAAAAATCATACAACAATTAATTAGTATAATAATACTTTATTTATTTATTTGTAAACGAAATCTACAAATAGAAAAAATGTTATAAAGTTATTGAATTAATAATGTTCAATAATTTAAAATACTTAATATTATTATTATTATTTATATTATCTAATATTAGATATTTATTAATTTTTAATACGTTTAAATAAAAAATAGTATATTATAAATAATTTTAACAATTGTATAATTATTAAAAATTAATTTAATAGCATGAGTCCTACTAATACCAAATTTGGGGTTACGCTATAGTGAAACCCCAAATTTGGGGTAGTACTGTAGCCAACCCCAAATTTGGTATTGAGTTTGAGGTTCGGTTGGAGCTGAAACTTGGTGACCAAACCCCATAATCAAAGATTTGAGGGTATCGTAGGAGTTGCTCTAAAGTATTTGATATATGGTTTCTCCTAATCTTTATTGTAGGTGGAAGGATAGAAAATATACGTCTCAATTCTTCACTAAATGTTTTACTCCCTCCATTCTTAAGTTACTTCAATTTATTTTATTTTTTTTGTATCAAAGAGATTGTTTTTCAAATAAAAAATTGACGTATAGTTTTTGTTATTTTTTCTCAAAATCATTAGATACATGATTCATAGTATGTTTTGGGTACTACTATTTACGCATTTTTTTTCGAAAAGAAATAAAAAATATATGCATCAAATTTTCATGAGTAAAATAGTTTGTTTACCTAAAAAAATTGGAAGTAATTTAAGAAAGAAGGGAGTAATAGTAGCCCTGGAAATATCAAATATTGTATGAACCATAGGAAAGTGTTTGGCAATTATAGTATGTGTGTGACTACTTTGAATCGAGAAAAGTGGTTGTATTTGAAGGTAATCATTCATAAGTGGAATAATCATGAAATGCATCATTGTTGATGATAGAAGGACTATGATTGTCTTAATGAATGTCTAAAATGCCACGAAACTCTCGTAATAAATGCCACCAAGCATAATCAAAGTCAATTTCAACTGTTAGACACAAGCCCCAAATCCAACGGATGTGGGTTTGGTGGGGTGTTTCAATGACACATCGTAGTTCATATACTATAATATAGAATGTCTTGACTAAAATAGATTTTTAAAGGATTTTCATATACTATAAGATGAGTAGCTTAACTTTTGGTCTTTTTAATGAATGAATCTATTTGTAGTAAGTGTTAAAGTTTTATAGATAACATTTACGTAGATAACACTTATTGCAAAGCCAAACAGATTCAATTATTATAAATAGACTAACACATAAGCTACTTTAGTCAACTATTTACTCAGTTTCGAGCAAAAAGTCTACTATTTTATTTTGAAATGTTTCACTTAAAAAATTCATTTTCAAAATTAAGGTATAAAAATGTAATTTTATTAATAATGAATTATTAAAAGTGTTATTTTCTTAAAAAGTCTGGCGTTCAAACGAGGACTCTTTACTCGAAATAGAGGGAATATATCCTAAGAATTTATATACATTACATATGACATGTTATTTTTGGGAAGCTTCATGTTTTTGTTTACTTCAATTTGAAATATTCTTTTAATCAGGGTAATGCATTAGCGTTAAATTTAAAACTATGACTCAAATTTATTATGAATATAAGATAATATATTTTTGTTTGGCCGAACATAGATGTGAGTGTTGGATTCAACTCACTTTTAGTCTCTTTGTAATAAATAAATATGGTTGGTAGCATTAAGTATTAGAAGAAAATTAATCCTAAGAATTTAGGTATATTGCATCTCCATATTTTACGTTTAAATCCTTAGAGGAAAGAGAAAAAACATATAAAAAAGTATTAAGGAATATGACATTAATAAAAGTTCAAATGTAAATATAACTGTTGTGAACAATAAAAGACTTTACAAACAAACACAATATATAACAAAATCAATCACAAAGAAGAGAAAGAGAGAGAGATTGAGGCCAACAGACTCTTAAAATTTTGTTATGTCAACCTTGTGCAATCGTTAGGGGTGTCAAACCACCAAGTCGAGTCGTCAAACCACAAGTCGAGTAAACCAAATTGAACCATGCGGGTTTGGTTGGTTTTGGAGATTACAATATGGTTCTATTTGATCGAAGTCGAGTTTGGTTTGGTTTAACCACCAAGTTGACATCGAAACCACCAAGTCGAACCATAAGAAACCCTCGAAAACAACCTTCTTTTTGAATTTATAACCTTTATACTTTAGTACTCTTATACTATTAATATTTTTTATACTATATAAACTATAAGGTAAATTAGTATTTAGAATTTGCCTTTAGATTTTGAATTTATTGATTATAAGAATTAAAAATGTTAATCATTTGAAAAATATAATATGCGTTGTTGTATCGTGTTTTTTATATATTGGATTCTTGGTTTATTGATTATAAAATTAAAAATGTTAATCCTTTTAAATTTTGAATGAGTAGAACTTTAAATTCGTGTTTTAAACAAATGGAGTCAACCAAGTCAACCATCATAGTTCGGTTTGGTTCACTCAAGACTTAAACGGTTTAGCTCGGTTTTGATTTTTCCAAGTCAAACCAGATTGTCATTTTTTCTCAAGACGCATCTACTTATCAGCGAAACTATATATTGGGATACAAATACGAAACCTAAAACAACCTAAGTAAGAAGCGAGACAAAACAAACTTACAACACAAACATGGTCACCTTCAACTCTTGAGCTTATTTGGCTATTTGGCTAAAACATTGTCCGGATTTCTTTCTTAGGAACACGGTCGCCCGCATTGCAGCGCGGTCTCGCCTTGTATAACGAAGACGTGACCACCTTCTCTCCCAAAACCAAAAAGTCCGTACAACGGGGGGACTACGACCCCACACCCCCCTTTGAGGTCCAACCAAGTCCTACGCCCCCCTTTGAGTTAGATTCTGAATCATATTCTTCATCTTTGAAGTAGTAATATTTCTCTTTTTAAGACCTTATCACATAACAAAAGCTGGTCTAACTCGCTTCTTCGCAGATGTGCACGGTCTTTGGAAAATGCCGATGCCCTCCATTATTATCTGCAACCTTGGAGCAAAATGGAGAGTTAATAGACTCATGTTATTATCTAGGGGTATCAAAATCAGTTGGCTCCACTTGTTTTCTATCTCAAAATCAAGAAAGTGATTGAATAGCTATATTGTGTATAGTATATTGATAGCTAGAGTTGTCAAGGTGGGTTGACGGGACGGGCCAACCTGCAACCCGTTATAACCTGCCATTTGACGGGGCTGGGCGGACCAATCCATGAAATGTGGCGAGCCGGGAAATTATTAACCCAACCCAACCCATCTTGGGTTGTGGGTTAGGCGGGCCAACCCACCAACTTTTTCTCAATTAATCTAAATAATAAAAATAATAATAAATAACACAAAAAATGTCACAATTCATTAAAAAAAAATTATATTTTCTACTATTATATTTTTAATAGTGTTTTTTAACAACTTTCTCTAATATTAATAGTATAAAGTGAGAAGAAAAAAATAGAAGTAAGAAACTATTTTATCATTACTTTTTTTGTATGTACTTATAATCATCTTTCTATAAATATTGCTGTTAATATACATTATTCTTACATCTTTAGTTGATGGCAAAGACTTGTGTAGGACGGTCTTACGGATCCTAGATCCGTAAGACGGAGCCTCATTTAGAAATTAGCGGATTAATAATTAAACCTGTTAATAATAATCACGAAAATTGATTAGGCGAGTTGGTCAGTGGTTATCCTCTAAGGTTTAGCCTAAGGCTCGTAAGGGGTTTGACTCGCTCTAGCTTTAAAATTTAGTTTTAATGCTCATTTCCTCTATTTGCTCCGGTGCCCCTCTACTTTTAAAATTTAGATTTAATCCTTTGTTAGCTCCGTTAGCCATCCGTTAGCATCAATTGCTTTGAGATACTTGACAGATCCTAACGGACTTTGACGAAATGCTAAATGACACATTTAAAACCAAACGTGACACATTAAAAACACAAAAGTGACACATTTTAATGTTAAAAGTGACAGTATAAATGAAAATTTATTATAATTTTTATTAAAATACAAAGTAACACTCTTAATACTAAAAAGTGACTCATTTAATACTAAAAAGTGATACTCTTAATACTAAAAAGTGATACTCTTAATACTAAAAAGTGACACTCTTAATACAAAAAGTGATACTTTTAATATTAAAAAGTGACACTTTTAATATTAAAAAGTGACACTTTTAATACTAAAAAGTGACACATTTAATACTAAAAAGTAACACTCTTCCTTAAAGAATTTACCGGACCAAAATGAATCATCCCGTGTTTCAAGTTCATCTACTACATGCCTAGATCCTGCTCGCTCTGTTACGAAGGGAAGGAGAAAAAAAATTAAGAGAAGTATTGAAAAGGGCAAGAAAAAGACTACTGATTTTTCTGATTCCCATCAAGCCAAGGAATTTGGTTCCAAGACTTCTAACGCTCGGTTATTTTAGACATATTTTTAGTAAATTTTGTAAGTTTAAGTAAGAAACATATACTTTACCTTGAAAAAGTTATGGTTTTGTGTTTTTAACGATTGACACTTGGGATTATATACATTTCTATGAATGAGAAGATATATTTCAGTAATATTCAATTGGTTATTGCTGTTAAAATCACTAGCCCAAAAGTAGCATACTTTAGTCCTGAAAAGTAACACACTCAAAACCTAAAAGTGACACTCTTATTGATACAAATTG
This sequence comes from Codonopsis lanceolata, assembly GCA_013146195.2. Lineage (NCBI taxonomy): Eukaryota > Viridiplantae > Streptophyta > Magnoliopsida > Asterales > Campanulaceae > Codonopsis > Codonopsis lanceolata. The sequence continues at coordinate 84,220,180 of CM028378.1, read as the reverse complement.
TATGATTATAAAAATGAGTTGTTTTACCAAAAGTGACACACCTAATGCCTAAAAGTGACACAATTAATACCTAAAAGTGACATACTAAATGTGACACTTATAAATAAAAATTTAAAGATAAAAAGTGATTTTTTTGCCAAAAGTGACACATGTAAAACTTAGAAGCGACACATTCTATGTTTAAAAGTGACACTCTGATTTAAAGTAACTAAGTAAAACTTGATCAGACCTAAGGCAACAATTATCCAAAAGTGACACACTTTTGTTCTCAAAGTGACACACGCTAAGCCTAAAAGTAACACTCTGATTGATCGTAAATGTAAACAATGCCAAAATGACACATCTCTGATAATAAAACTCAAAAACAACCCTACGAGGTTTCAAACCTATGAACGCGCATAGTGATTGCTGAACTATATGAGATGCGCTGTGAACCATCTCAACAGATTGGTTTTATGACTTTTTATAACGTATTATTAATTTATTATGACCCGCGAATTTCTAAATGGGGCTCCGTCTTACGGACAAGGATCCATAAGATCATCTTACAGGAGACCACCCCTTAGTTGATATAAGTGCCACTTTTTGAACGAATTCAAAATCATTTATTAATATTTCAGATATAAAAAATAATCTTACATTTTGAGCGAATATAGAGTCAAGCCAAAAGCGGGCTGGGCGGGTTTTCCCACGGACTGAAAAGCGAAAAGCAGGCGGGCGGCGGGCGAACAAACGGTCCTGAAAACCCATAGCCCAAACCGCCCCGCGTAGGATCGCGGGCAAAACGGGCAAGCCCGCGGGCTTTTGGGTTTATGTACCATTTATCAAGCTATAGAATAAGCATTCAAAAGGCTGTTTTTGCAATTTTAGAACATAATATAAAACTACTGCACGTTTTAGCTAATTGAATCAAATACACCACAATTTTGTTTACTTCAGTTGCGATTAACATAATTGCTTGTACAGACTGAACTCTGAGTACCTGTACAATTCAGTAGTAGCCTCAGCATTATCGTCCGGTCTATTCCTCTTGATTTTGCCCCGAGTACCCGGTCTCATCTTTATCAATTACCATCAGCAATCAATCAAAAACCTGCAATCAAGTCCAAATAATTGATATGAAAAGCTACCTTCGGATACAGAAAATCGCAGAAACACCCATTAAAATTGCTTACAAGTAAAGTCTTGTAATCGAAGAATGCTGGGGCTTTAGTTCGAAGACCACAAACAAAGCTCTCAAGTGAAATTCAAGTCGGAAAACTAACACGACTGTCGACTAGAATGATGAGATAAAATAAAAATGGAAAAGTAAACCTTTGCAGATTGATTGTGATCGTCTGTTTCTTTCAAAAAAAAAATTAGGGCAAATTTTTCACCTAAAAATTTTCCCTCTTTTTACATCGGGTGGCGAGCCCAGCTGGGGGGAGAAAGATTTATGAAGAGTATTTTAAGCCCTTCCTGCTTTAATACGTACGGGCAAATAGTAAGGCTCACTTAGTGCCTCAACAAATGAAATGGGCCTGGGCCGGTTAAGTGAACAATGACATGAACATGCAAAAGTGATTAAGGTATAACTAATAAGTCCAAAATTTTGCGGGCTGCTCGCTGCCTGCCCCGCCCCAACCCGTGAAAGCCCGAAAAGCCCGCATCATAACGGGTATTAAATACACCAGCCCAACTCGCCCCTAATAGGTGGCAGGGCGGGCATGCCCGCGGGCTTTTGCCCTATTTGACAACCCTAAGCGATTATGATTTAAACTAATTATTTCAAACTTATGACTTGGTTATTTGAAACTAGTATATGGCGGGTCAACCGGCCCCAACCCGACCCAACCCACCTCAACCCACAACCCGCCACGGGCTCAACGTACCCGTTTGACCCACCTTCTTATGGGTTCATATTTTCCCAATCCAACCCACTTTTTTAAGTGACAGGACGGGTCAACCCAATGGGTCCAACCCATTTTGACAGCTCTATTGATAGCGATTCAGCCAATTTCGCCTATTAATCCCAAAACTATTATTAAAGAACTTTGACCATTCTATATACTAAATAATATTGCAATTCACTCACTACAATCTAAAACTCTAAGAAGAGCCAATCCTATCCTTTTCTCTCAAATTTATTGAAGGTCATTAAAAACAATTCATGTAGTTACTAACCTTGAGTGAAATGCCACGAACAACGATCGTTTGCTTAAATTTAGGAGATCCTCGTTTGCATTGATATCATAACCTAACATATCAAAAATGAAATACAATTGGTGAGTGAAAAATGATAAAATCATGGCATTGTTTTTTAAAGTGTGTGAGATACCATTCTCAAAAGTGAAAATCCAACCGGTACTAATGATCTTCTCCAAAAGGAGGTCTCGCATTTCTATACAGGAGATATTAGTTGATGTGGATCTAAACGTCAAATTGAGTTTTACCTTAACATATGAGAATCAAAATTGATTAATTATCAATATGAGAAGACATTAGAGAATTTTCCTAGCTTTTAAGTACGTAGATAAATTAATGGGGGCCTTCCTAACCTCATATTTGTATTGTACATCAACAACCACACAGAGAAGAGAATGGCATTTTATATAACACATATCTAAAATAGATCTAGTGAATATATCTATAGCAAATCTAGCTCAGATTTAGTTGGGGGAGTCTAGATCTTGTGAAATTAAAACTATTGCAGAGAAATTAAGCTTATCAAAACGAATCAAGCTGCTTTTTTTGTTATAGATCTAGGACATATCTAATTTGGGTGAGTTTAGATCTTATGAAATCAAAGTGATCACTTTGAAATTATTCCTAATCACAAGAAGTTTAGGGATTAGTTGTATTTGGTACTCATTCAAATCATCATGTTCCCAATTACACAATTGCAAAAGTTTTTTTTTTAATCTTTATTCATACTTTAAAGTTTAATCCTTAGGAGCGACAATAAATCATTGTTTAATAGAGCGAGATTTTTGAAAACAAATGAATAGTTGTCTATTATTCACCTAAAAAGCAAATCAAAAAATTATAAATAAATAAATCTCAAGATCAAAACAAATATCCATTTTATTATGAATTCTTAGTAACTGTAACTAAAATGAGCACGATGGAAAGCAAGGGAAGAGTAGAGGGAATTGACTAACCATTATGGTGTTCGCTATGGAACACAATAGAATTGGCTACTTCAGGGCGGCGGCGGCACATAAGAGTTACAACCATATCTAATTTGGGTGAGTTTAGATCTTACAAAATCAAAGTGATCACTTTGAAATTATTCCTAATCACAAGAAGTTTATGGATTAGTTGTATTTGGTAATCATTCAAATCATCGTGTTCCCAATTACACGATTGCAAAAGTTTTTTTTTTTAATCTTTATTCATACTTTAAAGTTTAATCCTTAGGAGCGACAATAAATCATTGTTTAATAGAGCGAGATTTTTGAAAACAAATGAATAGTTGTCTATTATTCACCCAAAAAGCAAATCCAAAATTTATAAATAAATAAATCTCAAGATCAAAACAAAGATCCATTTTATTATGAATTCTTAGTAACTGTAACTAAAATGAGCACGATGGAAAGCAAGGGAAGACTAGAGGGAATTGACTAACCATTATGGTGTTCGCTATGGAACACAATAGAATTGGCTACTTCAGGGCGGCGGCGGCACATAAGAGTTACAACCCTAAATGGCTTCCACACATGATTAAGATTGGATACAAGTAAATTATTCTGTGGCTGTTTAAATAACAAAGGACAACTAACTTCAATGAAAACCCTACAGGGCCTTATAATAGATTAAGCAGTAAGCATGACCCTAAACTTTTGGAGGCCTATGGAAAAAAGAAAGAATAAATGACCTTTTAAAGAAATAAAAAAAATTAATTAATGACTATGCTAAGATATTGAATCCAAAATTATTAAGGTCATTCACAAGTCACAAGTATATCTTATCCATTGGGCCACAAAGTCAATGCAAAAATAATCATACATAATATATTATATATACTATGGTTATATGTAAATTCATAGATCCAAAATAAAATAAAAGCTAAACACATCAAGAAATGTTGCTAGCGTTTAGACAAGTGCCTTATATATTGATCCACAAATCAATTATAGAAATTTTATTGGAGAAATTGCTGGTCGGTATTTTTCCAAACATTTTTTCTCTACAATCCATTGTTCCATTTTGGAAATAATGTTTCTAAAATACCCATATCGTTTTCTTCCAGAACTCTGGGCAACACTTTGATGTTCGAAAATCATGATTGTTCTGATTAATTAAGTACAGATTGTAATGAACCTGTACTGGGTTGGAGGATTTTTCAGTATGGACGAAGGCGAATGAGGTGGAGGAAGAAGAATGATAAGGCTTACAACGGAGGAGATATGGAAGAAAAAGTTAGAGGACATGAATCTCTGGTTCATTATGATTTTGCATTGCCGTGCAAATATGTGATGCAGCACGCGATGCAAAATTGGATGAGAGATTTAAATTCATGTATAGCAGTGCAAAAATGTGATGCAACACGGTGTAAATTGGATGAGGGATTTAAATTAATGTATCGCAATGAAAAAATTGATTAAACACGGTGCAAAAAATGGATTAGGGATTTAAACGATGCATCCTGGTACAAAATTGATACAGTTAAATTGATGCAGTATGGTGCATTTGAGTGTGGGATCCGTAGCACGCCCCAGGCTCATTAAGGGTACCGTAGTCTTTTCGTCCCCAATTGTTACTTTTTTTGGTTAATTTTTTTTTAATGGACTGAACCGATTGAAAACTTTTGAAAGTAGACCGACATGAATTTACCCCAATTTTATAATATTATCCTCTTTACCCGACCCACTATGTGTTATTGGGTTGACCTATGAGAGAGTGGAACTCCATCTTACGAATTAAGATCCGTAAGACGACCTTATAGGAGACCTACTCTATACAATCTATATTATAAAAGAGATCAGGGGCTAACTATCGGTCCTGATCGAATTGTGTCAAACACAATTGGCGGTCCAGATTGATTCGTAAGTATGTGAGTTACTTATAAGCCCGTTAGTTATGAGTTTTGTTTGAATTACCCCACTCCATAACTAATTACAGGTACATGGATGCTTTCATCTAACACATTTTTTTAACCACATCCTTCCGTTTGAGTTAACGAGTTGGTTATCTATAATTTATCCCGAGCATCCATTGAGTTGATCTAATACCGACACTGTGTCTATAGCATGGATACATATACAATGTTTAATCACATATAAAACCCTAAATTATGATTTTTTTTTTTTTTGAATTACCCTCTTCCATAATTACATATAGAACCTTCAGTTGTCCCTCCACAACCAATAAGTAAGTAATAACCCCTATGTTATAGTTTTTTTTTTTTTTGAATTATCCTTTCCACAACCAATTACAGTTACAGGAATGCTTTCAGATAACACATTTTTTTAACCACATCCTTCCATTTGAGTTGCAGAGGTGGTTATCTATAATTTATCCCAAACATCCATTGAGTTGATTACATACCGACACTGTGTCTATAGCACGGACACAGATACTAGGTTTAATCACATATAAACCCCTCAGTTATGAGTTTTGTTTGAACTATCCTTCTCCATAATTACATATAAAACCTTCAATTATGGGTTTTGTTTGAACCGATCTCATACAAATACCATTCCTATGGCATGGGCACAGATACCTATATAACATTGCATCTATAAATTTGATACCTATATAACATTGCATCTATAAATTTGAGGTCTCTCAAAATTGGGGGCCTATGACCCTCGCCCTTCAAGAGATGTCTCAGGGCTGGGCCTAGTAAGCACAAGCAAACCTAAAAAATGATATTGTTAGATTAAGTAAATTATGTGAGAGTTGCAAGTAAGCACAAGCAAACCTAAAAAATGATACTGATGTGCCCGGCCCAAACCCGGTCACGAACAACGCACGAGCGACCACCACGTGCCAATCACGAGTTCAATTAGCATGGGACCTACCGATCTAGCGGGCAGAACTAGATGGCACCGAGCAGAGAACATTAACTCCCGTTAAAACCTGGTCGAGCATAGGCCATGCCTACCCGATCAGGGGCCATGCCCGGGATCCACACTTGTCTTCAACAGATCTATATCATAATAGCCGGGCAGAGCCTTGCTCGTCCGGGCACATATCGAGCAGGGAACCTTAGACATTTGCTCTCAAAGACAAGTCAAAGGTTTCCTTATCCGAGCAGGACACTTACCATATCTGCTCCTACATTCACACGGTCAGCTGCCTATCACGCTTAAAATCTAGGGATTATCTCCTAATCCTACAAGATAACTAAGGAAATGAATCCTAGATAGATTCAATGAAATTGGGGGCCTATAAATACCCCTCCATAAACCATCTTCAAGGTACACACTCTTTCTTGAGCCTCGAACCTCTGCCAAATTCTCTTTTGAATTCTCACACGATATTTACTCTCACGCTAGAGTGGTTTCGCGAGGCCAAGCCTTGCACTCCCACTAAGGTGTTTTCGTGATCTTAATGAGGTTAACGGAAGTAGATCAAGCCCAGATATCCTATCCATCACATGGACAGCCTAAGTTATATTTTTGCCACATCAGTTTGGTTCCGTTGCCTTGAAACGAAGCTTCTAAGCTCTCTCTATGTTTTTCCGGTGAGTTTTCTGATATGCAGGGTTAGCCCAATGGCTAACAAGGGTAGCAAACATCACGTCAGTGCTAGTAACCACCAGGCTGGCAGCCAGCTGGTTGGGATCAACAACCCACTACCTGGTGATCTGCCACCAAGGGCACCCAAGGGGTGCAAACAAGAAACCAGAAGATTGCAGCCTAGCATGCGGCTCACGGTAAGGATATCTCGTATGTTAAGGAACAATTGTCTCAACATGCCAGCCAGAACCAAGCAAGCCAGCGAGATGCTCGCCAAGTCATCAACGAGCAACGGGATGCTCGGGCTCAAGACCTCAGGGTACAGTTGAACCTCCATTATGAAAACGGTCAAGGAAGCTAAGTGAGCTTGCCCGGACAAACCCCTGACCAACAGGCCGCTGCCCTGCAAGTCCAGGCGGAGTATTACAATAAGATTTACGCGTTCAATCAACAACTGCTCGCCTTGGGCCATGCCCCGGTCGCAGTTGCAGATTTGGTGCTGCTCGCTCTCAGCAATCCAACACCTGTTGGTGGTGGCTAGGTCTCCTACCAATTGCTCGCTTTGAGCAAGCGAATTCCCTGCATCATTCATGTACCTTCAGAGCAGGTGAATGAAGAGCAGAGGGCAGATGATCATACGGAAAATAGGTATAGCCACCAGGATCCGTCCCACCGACATTACCGTCGACCGGATCATCATGCCCGAGGAGAGAGCCACATTCGCCGCAGAGCCCCTGAATACGCAGAGGCAGAGGGATATCGGCCAAGGCACATGGCTCGAGTCGAGCGGAAAGTGGAAGCTTCCTATGAGCCAACCTTCTGCCCTCAAACTTCTGAACATTCCAGGGGAGCGCATAGTTAGCGGTCAGAGTATGCCGCTCGTCCAGGCTCACAATGGACGTGGAAAAACATCTGTCCGAATAGATGGAAGCCATGAAAAAACACATGGCCTAACAAATGGCTAACTTTGCCAAGCTTTGGTTATGGAGTCACAAAGCCACTAGAGGGGCGCTTCACTCCGAGAGATCGAGAATCGCCACTGCGCAAGGAGTTACCTTCCGCAATTTGAAAAATACTTCAGGAAGACGCGTGCAAGTGATTGGCTCAGATCATTCAAGGCACAGATTCACATGGTCACAGATGTAGAATCTTTGAAAATGCGAGCCTTCGAGGGAGCTCTCTAGGGAAAAACGCAGTCATGGTTGGGGAGAGTTCCTCGGGGCTCTATTAGTAGCTGGGAAGTACTCCGAGAGAAGTTCTTGGACGAGTTCGGCATAGCAGGGCCCGCGCCCAAGAACCGATTCGATCTCGGCAAGATAAAGCAGGGCGACCACAAGTCGTATAGCAGCTACCTCAAACGATTTGGAGGAAATGCTCGACCAAGTAACTGTCACCAGTGATCCAGAGATCACATTCTACTATCTCAACAATGTGAGAGCAGGCTCGCTAAAAACTATCCTGACAATGAACCCTAGTGCGTCGAAGGTAGAGTTGTTGGCCAGTCCAAAGGTGACAAGTCCAAAGGCAAGGACAAAACTCAGGACAGCTCAGCCACATCGGCTGACTAGAGCTAGGAGGGCAACAACTGCCCGCGTAGGGACAGAAGGCGTACTTCCATGCCCGACCAGAGATTTTGGGAGTCACAATTCACCTCGCTGAACACCACCCGGGAGGAAATCATGTTTCGGGTCGGTGATGCTTTGCCAATGCCCTACCCACTTGACCCCGAGTTCGCTCATACTAGGGACAACACCAAGTATTGTGACTATCATCATGACAACGATCACACTATAGAGGAATGTAACGTGTTGAAGTGGAGATTCAAAAACTTATCAACGCGGGCAAGCTGGACCGCTTCAAAAGGAATCAGGGCACGGGTAATAATGCTGGTAATGATCGGTAGGGTAGACCCCCCGAGAGGACGAGGTAGTCAGGCCCCTTAGATGCAAGGGGTGGTAAACATGATTCAGGAAGAGCTCCCGTCCAACACTCAGCTTGGGAAGCTGTAGACACCCCAATTTCGTACCCCTGGTATGTGACTGACATAAAATATCAAGAACTGTTAAAACTTAACAAATGTCAAGTTGCAGGAGTCAAAAATGCGAAAGGAAAAGCAGGATGCGCGAAGCTTGATGAAGCTGAGGGGTAAAATGCAAAAAACTGAAACTTGCAAAGCAGCATGGTGCCGCCAAAAGGGCCCATGGTGCCGCACCAAGGGGTACCTTGGCCGCACCATGGGAAGTTCCTGTGCGCTCTCTCACATTCAAATGGTACAAGCTTTGAAGCACAGAGTACAACTCACCAATGCACGGGAAACAAATGAAGGAATTCCCACCGCGTCCTCAGCCTCTACTATAAATAGAGGGTCCCGGCCTCTCATTTGCGTTGCTCATTTTACGCGATAGAAAAATCGCAGCGAAGCTCTGCTTCTGCGATTCCTTCGATATCAATAGTACGAGAGGTGCGAGATAGGTGAGTGGAAACCCTTATAGTCTCCAAACCCCGTCCAAACTCTGCCAAATCAAAAACCCATAGGTTATAAGTGATCCCTAGCCTAGTTGTTAGGTATCCACCTCACTTCCCCAGTCCAAAAATCCCAAAGTAAGCCGTTACTCTGCCCGAGTAATGAGCTGAAAAAGTAAAAAACTAAGTCTATGTTCCGCCCAACCAAAAAGGCCAAAACCTATCCAAATAAAGCTGTCACTCTGCCCGAGTTGATAAGCCCAAACCTCAAAAATCAAGCAGTCATCCTGCCCAATTCAAAACAAAAAGACTCCCTCTCACGAAGGGCAGGCGAGCACACGCCGCTCACAAGGTAATACCTTTAAGGCGTATTTTATTTTATTTGTATTTTTTGTCTTTTATTTATTTTTCAAAAGTTGTTTTTAAATCCGGCGCAATGTAGCCAATATAAGCCGTTGTCTTTGCCGGATTAGATTAGGAAATATTATGTAAAAGAGCCGTTATAATGGCCAAATATTCTTAAATATGTCTGTAATTATTGGAAGGAGACGGCTGCGAGTCCGTAAATAATGTAGCCACGAATGTATTTAATTAAATTTCCCTATCATTATAATACCTTATTTATTTGCTAGATAAATATAACAATAAGCATACTTCAGCCAAAAACGTTTTGAGACCGAAAGGCGAGTTGGGTGCCTAGCACCTTCCCGACTCGTAACTTAGCCTCGAACCCGCTTTTAAAAATCTCACGGTTTTCTTCTTACGGTTTTTCTTTATTTTGCCTTAAAATAAAGATGGCGACTCTAAAACTTTCAGATCTAGTGGGGCCTCGCAACATTCCCTCTTTGCACTTTCCTGTTCTCCCCTAAAAAAGGGAGATACGGGAATGGAGGGGTGATGCATTCCCATATCCTGGTATCCCCTAAACAAGGGATAACTGAAAGAACGTGATGCCACGGATTCTCGATATGAGTCAATGTGATAGCCAATGTTGCAGTGATTGTTGCAACAATGGCAGTCACAATGAAAACAACAACAATAGCAAAAACAGTAGTAGCAGCGGAAGTTTATAGAAAATCAGTTTCTAGCAGATCTAAAAGACAAGAATTAATCACAAACAATCTACAAGTATCAAACTTGTAGATCAAGCCTCAAGGCCACACAAATTATATTAAAAACAATAATGTTTTACCACAAATAACAAACAAAAATTCTCACAAGATATAGGATCTTGGAGAACCAAAAATCCCACATAAAACCTAAACCAAACGTGGGAAGAAAGAAGGAAGATCAACTTCCAAAAGAGAAAAAGCGACAAAAACAGTTCTTCAATGGTTCGATGAAGCTGTTAATGTTGTGTTATCTGAAGTTTCAAACAGCTTCTCTTCGAAAGGATGAACTGCTGCACAAAACCTATCCAGATTGCTCTCAGTTTATGGCTCCTAATCTTCTCTCATTCAGGCTCTGCGCACACAGCGTATATCTCTTCTTAATCTGCTCTCGCAGGTCGCACATTGCTTCATGATCAGCCTCCAATATATACACAGTCCTGCAAAAGCCACAGCAAAAGGAAAAACACAATCCTACTAGGAAAGAGATTAGTTATCAAACATAAGAGATTACCTTTCCTAATACAACCATGATACTTTGAATAACTAAATTATTTTGCAAAGATTTAGTTACCAAAAATAAATTGCCTAAATCTCTTAAAAGATTTTCAAATCAATCTACCAAAAGTGTCCTAACCAAAATCTATCACCTAAATAATCATTAACTAAAATAAAATCCTACTTTGACCAAGAAAGGTGAAAACAAGATAAAATAGGTCATGCCTATTTTACCCTTACAATCTCCCCCTTTGTTGAACCTTTCTGGTCAAATCAAAAGACAAGTGTTTATACAAAACCAATCAAACCATCTAACCTGCATAGGTTAGAAAAACTCATCTCCCCCTGAATTTGTGCAAGGGGTAAAATCAGAAACCATCACCAACACAAGAAACAACACAAATCAGAAATCATCACCAACACAAGAAACACTTGATCTCTCTCCCCCTATTTGACCGGAAAAGGAAGAGGGAAAACAATTTATTAGGAATTCTCAAAAATCAAGGATTTTGAAAAACACAAAGAAGTGTTCACCAAGACTTGATCACACCCCTAGCAAAAACTAAGCACCTCATAACCAAATTCAAAACCCCTTAGCTCCACACAAAAATTAGACAACCACTAAATATTTTTCAACATGAAGATTTTTTAAAATTGATTTGCACAGTTTGAGTTTAGGACAAAATTTCACCAAGCTGATACCATTGCCAATAATGCATGTCCTAAAATGTTATGCCTAAAAACATGATGACTAAAAGCTAGGCAAAAGAAAAAAAAAATGTAATCACACACAAGTGATAAAGACCAGATCAAAAGATGTAGTTCCTAATGTTGTTGCATTGGGAGATGCATTCGCCAAAATTGTGATTTTTTTTTAATTTTTCTTTTTTTTTTTCTCAACCAAATTTCTCTCCCAAGATCATTAATTTTTCACAACAAAAATCCATAGGTACTTTATTTCCCTAGGAATATAGCTCTACTTTATTTCAAGCTATAAAAACATGCCACTTGGAACCTTTCACACTATTTACCAAGGGAAGCATTTTGCATTTTGATCAACCCATGAAATCCGAGATTCATAGTCCCAAAAGAAAGGTGCCACAAACCTTGTTCATAGGTAGCTCTTTTCCTTTAGGTAGCTTTCACACTTTTTCAATTAAGGGGAGTCAATTTACTCAAGATCAACCCATGAGAACCTAAGTTCCATAGTACCTTGACAAATTGCAGCATCCCAAAAATTTCAAAAGGTAGCTCTTTCCTTTGTGGACTTTAAACATACTCAAGAACTGGGAGAGAGAGAATCATAACAATGAAACCACAACAGATTTTGAATGAAATTCCCAAGCAACCACAAGAGACACATACATGTGAGTCAATTGATCTAGAGTGCCCTCTAAAGACAAAATGCAATCATGCCTATTTTTTTTTAATTTACAACTAAGTGTAAAATCATATGGCACACAAAAACACAAGAGATTTCCAAAGATTGAAAAATCTCTCAAAAACAAGACACTTGGCAAATATATCAGCAAGATGATTTTCAGTCCCAACATGTTCAATGCAAACAATTTCCATATTTAACCAAGTCTCTAATAAAGTGGTGTCTTAAATTAATGTGTTTAGTTCGAGAATAATGAACTGGATTTTTGTGCTAAGCAAAATGCATAGGTGTTATCAAAAAACAAGGTTAACACATCAATGTGAACACATAATCTTTGATCATTTGAAGCATCCATAAAAGATTTAAGGCTTCTCTCAAAAATATTTTGATAAGCATGCAAATTTTTGAGATTCAACCTTACTTCTTCTCCTTGTGTATATGCCATCATGAATATCACCTATCACTTGAGAGATTGGATGGTTTTTCTGAATACGGCTAGGAATGTCATGGCTGCAACCATTCAAATTGACTGATTTTCGAATGTTCGGGACTGATTACGAAAGTTCAGGGACCTGATTGAATCTGCCAAGTTTCGTCCAATGTTGCTCCCATTGTTGCAACATTGGGTGAAACATTGGGTGACACATTGTGAATCACATTGGTGAACTTTCGAACATGCGGGCTCGTCGATCGATCATGTGCGATTTCTGGTTTCGAATCTTTGGTTCGAAGATTTTGGAGGAGATTCATCATGGTATTCATCAATGGTTTCATAGAACCGCTTAGCACCAGGACATATATCAAAGGGTTCACAATATTTGGACTTGCCTTTGTCATTACTACCCTTAGGAACCCACATCTGTTTAAAAACTTTGGGTTGGAGGTTTTTGAAAAATTTCTGATTTGTCTTTGAATGAGGCTTCCAATGTGTCTGCCAATGTTGCGGCATTGGTGGCGCATTAGGTTTGCTTCATCTTACGCCAATGAGCTTTTTCAAAGAAATCTTGCCTCATTTCATTCTCATACATGGCCTTTTCGAGAAAACAAAAGGGTTGTATGTGACCGGCTTATGGCGAAGTGACAAACATAATTTTTCTTTCTTACTCTCGGTTTTCACGAAAAGCTTTAGAAAACTTTCATTGAGTGCATTTGGTTCGGATGTTCCTTCTCCCTCTTTCACAAATACCTTAGGGACAAAACCAATACCGATCTAGAAGTATTACGAATTCAAAGAATCATCAACCTTTTGTTTGCTAGAATTCCACTTGGTCATGGTCTCTTTTGCTTGAGTAAGTGCTCCTTTAACTTCTCAATCTCCACATCCTTTCTACTTAGGACACTCTCCAACCTCACTATGCATTCTTTTTTATCCTCATTTGCCTTTTTAATAGTTCATTTGCCTTACCAAGTAGTGTAACTTGGTGAGCTCTCTTCTCCCAATCCTTGTACAACTCCTTGTACCCTTCAGTGAATCTGTCTCTCCATCATCTTACGCAATTGTGGAATTAAAAGCAGAAGAAATTGTTCTGTTTACGCTCAATGTCTCTCCCAATGTTGCTCGGATGTTGCAACATCGGGTGACACATTCTTTGAAACATCTGCATTTAGAATCGAGAATCATAAACAACATTCAAGTCAAGCCGAGAGGTGAGCATTCTTAGTTTAGAAGAGCAACTCTTGGCGGTCCTTCACATAAAGTCGAAGGGCCTCCCACATCTTTAAGCGATTCATAATTTGCTATTACCCTAAAAGTATTTGCATCAAGGCCTTATAAATAGCAAAAGGCAAGGCTTTCGAGTTAAAAGAAAGCCGTGTTCCTATCATCATTGGTCCACTTTCAGATTCTTTGGTGATCTTAACATCACCATCCGAATCTGAGTTTGGGAGGACTCCAACCGTTTAAAACAACAAGCCACGCTCTTTCATCAATGGATTTGATGAAGATGCGCATCTTGACTTTCCAAATAGAATAATTAGCATTTGTGAGAGTAGGAGGCGAACCACGTTCTCATGCGAGAATCCATCACGACTTTAAACGAATCGACTCTTAGTGATATCAAGAGTAGGCTCGATACCAATTGAAAGAACGTGATGCCCGCAGTTCTCGATATGAGTCAATGTGATAGCCAATGTTGCGATGATTGTTGCAACAATGGCGATCACAATGAAACAACAACAATAGCAAAAATTAGTAGCGGCGGCGAAGTTTATAGAAAATCAGTTTCTAGCAGATCTAAAAGACAAGAATTAATCACAAACAATCTACAAGTATCAAACTTGTAGATCAAGCCTCAAGGCCACACAAATTATATTAAAAACAATAATGTTTTACCACAAATAACAAACAAAATTCTCACAAGATATAGGATCTTGGAGAACCAAAAATCCCACATAAAACCTAAACCAAACGTGGGAAGAAAGAAGGAAGATCAACTTCCAAAAGGCGAGAAAAAAGCGACATGAATAGTTCTTCAATGGTTCGATGAAGGCATTAATGTTGTGTTATCTGAAGTTTCAAACGGCTTCTCTTGAAAGGATGAGCTGCACAAAACCTATCGATTGCTCTCGGTTTATGGCTCCTAATCTTCTCTCATTCGGGCTCTGCGCGGCGTATATCTCTTCTTAATGCGCTCTCGCCAGTCGCATTGCTTCATGATCAGCCTCCAATATATACGTCTGCAAAGCCACAGCAAAAGGAAAAACACAATCCTACTAGGAAAGAGATTAGTTATCAAACATAAGAGATTACCTTTCCTAATACAACCATGATACTTTGAATAACTAAATTATTTTGCAAAGATTTAGTTACCAAAAATAAATTGCCTAAATCTCTTAAAAGATTTTCAAATCAATCTACCAAAAGTGTCCTAACCAAAATCTATCACCTAAATAATCATTAACTAAAATAAAATCCTACTTTGACCAAGAAAGGTGAAAACAAGATAAAATAGGTCATGCCTATTTTACCCTTACAATAACTTGATGCGGGAAACTCATAGCTCCCATAGTGATCTGAATGGGCCATAAGGCTATTTTCAATAAATCCATAGTGGGGGCGTCGCAATATCCTTTCTTGCACTTCTCGGTTTTCCACGAAAAGAAAAGGGAGGAGATGGGAATGGAAGGGTAATGCATTCCCATATCTGTTATCCCGAAATAAGGGATAACTTGACATGGAAAACCATTAGTTCCCATTTTGGATACAAAATCCACTCAAGGCAACCGAGGCACATTCCAACGTGCTAATATAGACAGTACTCCTCTCGCACTTTGGATTTCGTCTTCCCCTAAACAAGGGAGGGTGGGCCAGGAAGCGGTGGTGTCCCGCATCCGCGTCTGCGCACCATCCAAAGGCGCACCAGGAACCTCACAGAAGCATATCTACTCCTTGTCAAAAGCTATAAATGCCCCAGCAGTACATCAGGCAAGGGAACCTAGCATCTTCTTCACCCGCAACGAGCTAGCGAGCACTTCTCTGGCATTCGAACATTATAGCTAGCGGAGTCCATTTTCACTTTGTAACATTATTGTTATTTTGTCATCCTACTTTATTAAGGACAAGGTTGGGTAAAGTTATATAAACTTTACAGTCGGGTAGTGTATCTAGTCTTATTATACTCCCTCTGTCCTTAAATTATCGTCCTAGTTGACTCATCGTACGGATTAAGAAAAAACAATTGACTTGATTATTTATATTGGTTTAATATGTAGTTTCCTTTAAAGCCCATGTGTATGTGGCCCATAATTATAGTAGGGTGAAAAAGTAAGGGTAAAGTGGTAAAAGTGATGTTCTAAAAAGGTAAATTTCAAAGTGGACAATTATTTTGGGACGGACGAAAAAGGTAAGGAGGACGATAATTTAGGGACGGAGGGAGTATTGTTTATGTAGCCTACCTTTGTAATTGAGCACTTGTACTTGTGTATAGTATTTTGTTTCAGTTGTCTCCCGGGAAAGCAGTAGCCACGGGGCATTCAGTAGATTGTTGTTATTGTTGTTGTTGTATTAGTTACCCCGGTATGATTTAGCAGTTGGGTCATTGTAGTTTATTAGGTTGGTTCTCTATTGAAACGCCGGCCTGGAGTGCCGATGGTTTGTTCGGTGTCTGCAATGTTTAGGCACACAAATTTTGTTTTCCCCCTCGTGAGACAAATGTCTCTCTTGGCTTCATTTAGTTTTGGTTTCGAGCTTAAAAGCTCGGGGCTTCATTTTATTATTGCTTCCGCAGATTCGATTTTTGTTGAACCGTATTTTTAGCATGGCTTCATTATCTTAATTAGAGCTTGTTAGCTCGATTGTTCGACTTGTACTACTGTTTAACAAGTGCTTTTCATCTTCTTATGTTAGTTCCATCAACACGACCTTGGGATTTCGTGTTAAAATTCGAGTCGGGTCGTTAAATGGCGGGTTCTCTTCCTCTCTCCATCCTTTTTTTGTTTGGTTTGGGTTTGGTGGTAGGTAGGTGTATGAAGACTCTGATTGTGTTTTGTATCGCCGGAGTCATTGGTTTTGTGGACTGATGTTTTGGGCTCCGCCTCTCCTAGATTTGCCAGTGTTCAAACGAAGAACTTTCCAGTGTACACGGTCGAGAAAGGGTGTTTGAGCCTTGTAGCTCGAAGCCTAGGCCTTCGTGGTCGATGATGGCGAGTTGTGTCTTGACCACAGCGTTTAATTTCCCTCTTTCTTGTTCATTTATTTATGTCCAGTAGCTTCCGATTTCCCTCTTTTTCAGATATGCATTTCTTTTCCTATTGTTCATCTAATATGTCGTGTTTTGCATGATTTAACCTTTTGTTTTATTGTGCTTTAAACCCCGAAGTTTAGGCCAACTATTACCCCCACCCTTGATGTATAATCTATTTGTAATTACCTAGGATTTTCCTTTATGAATTGTAATCTTTGTATGTTCTTTCCGTAATGATGCTCGTTTTATGTTGGCTTCCACGGTAAGAAAATATAACTTTTTTTTCTCTAAACGTTTATTTTAAGTATACTGTGATTTTTTTAATGTTTTTTTAGTAAAATGTATTAGATCTGTAAATTTAAAATATTGATCCTTCAATTTTAGATATGTTCTAATATTCATAGTTTTTCTGTTTAGTAAAACAAATTAGATCTGCAAAATAAAAATATAGATCCTTGATTTTGGAAGTATTTTGAATTTTGTTGGGATTTTTTTTTATATTTGATCCAAGTGGTTGAAGATCTTAACTTTATTTATCATATCTGGTTCAAAAATTAGTCATAAACCTTCATCAGTATTTTTTCAAAACAAACACGTTTTTAATTTTGGATTTGTCCTTTATTTATATTTATTTATCAGATTTGTAATTTTAAGGTCAAAATATAAATTTCTTTTTTAAATATAGACATTGATTTTAATATGTAATGTGTAGATCTATAGCCTTAAAAGTACAAATTTAAAAGTTTTATATCTATTTGAGCATTTAAAATATAGATCTATGTGTTTTGATGAAGTCTTTTATTTTTAATTTTCAGTAAACTATATTAGATATGTATACTTGAGTGTAAATATTTATTTTTAGGCCCATTTTTTTAGGATTTTTAAGAAAAAATAAGATATAAGTTTTAGATAGCTAATAGTTAATATTTGCAGAAGGCTTTTAGGTAGAGAAAAGGAATATCCATTGATTACTTTATGAAGACAATGAATTAACTATGAAAAATCAGTCATTATCAATTATTTTACCTTGGCATCAACAATGACTAATTCTATGGATGGAACGAACCGTTTTCTAGTGACTCGAACCTTTAGAATCCAATCTGATCTACGCGTGCTTGTGGATATCATGTAGTAGTGATGGTAAGAAAACCATGTTTTTTGGTCAATTTGATGATTCCTTCAAATCTTTAGGAGTTGATGTTTGAAGAAAATATGATATTTATACAAGAGGCTGAAAATTTAAAGAGATAGAACTCAAATGGTTTTAGAATCTGGATATTTGTGGAAGATTGCTCAATAACATCAATAAATAGATGCTATCACATTTTTGAATGATTTAATTAATATTGATATATTTAACTTGATTTCCATATATATTTAATATGAATTTGAATATTGCATTAAATGAGATCTATTAAATAATTAGCTATTTTTGAAAAATAGTTTTAGGCGGGAAACTTTGTAAAATAGTTGTGATATGTATAACTGCCTAGATTCTTTCAAGACATTTATAAATGAGGACTATACCATGATATACAATATATACTTACATCAAAATAATTCTAAAAGAGTTTGCCACTTAAATATTTGTCATAGATTACTTATTGTCATCATAGAAATCGTTTGAAATCTTTCTGGAAAGAATATATTTCCAATTTTCCATAGAGGAATAAATATAAAGCATTTGTGCACATAGAAAACAACCATAGTTAGCTAGTGATTCAAGAAAATATTAACTGCAAATCAAATTCATGACAAAATTATGTTAGCTGTTTATACTAAAAATTACAAGCAGAGAATTCAAAATTTAATGCAAAATGAAATGGTTGTTTTAACAAAACTATTAAAATAGAAAGGGACGTAGCCTTATCCTTAGCGTTCAATCCTTCTTGGGAGAGTAGACTAGATCATCGATGTCATCTTCTAGTGCTCCTAACTTTGTGTCTTATTCCTTTGGTCTAAGAGTTGTTTAGAACTATTCAATGGTCGTTTTAACGATTTATTGGGTCGTTTAAAGAGAAAAAAACATGGTGCTTAGACAGAACCATGGATTTCAACCTATGAAGCTAAGAGAGAGAGAAAGAGGAAGAGAGAGAGAGAGAGAGAGAGAGAGAGAGAAATATGAACATTGAAGCTGGAGAGATGTTCGCCATGGAAGAGAGAGACTGACGCGCTTAATGAATGTAAGAGAGAGAGAGAGAGAGGAACTATCATGGAAGAGAGAGAGGTAGATGACTGCGTGACTGAGGGGGTGGAGGAGTGAGGACTACGTTGCAAGTTAAAGTGGGCTATGAGGTTTTGAGGGCTTTTTGGGAAGTTTATATCATTTTTTGATAAAAAAGGCTATACTTGATATATACCACATCAAAACATGTTATGCGAGTTGAGTTGGATTGAGTTATAAAATAGGTTACGTGTTATTAAAGGTTAGATGTTGTTGTGTCCCATTTAATTAATGGACCAATGGGGTTTAGTGGTCTAGTTATACTTGATTCAACCACTTTTAATAATTAAAAAAAATCAAAATTTAACCTCAAGTTATATCACTAGTTTATAGAGCTACAATTAAATTAAAATAAATATTAAAATAACTATTATATCCTAGTGGTCGAGTTAGATCACATGTACCACAAAAGTGTAGCACTTGTATACCACCAAGCACATTTGAACATGAATCATGTAGATTGGTGTTAAACGAGTGATACACTTTTGTGGTAAATAAGATCTTGACTCCTTAGTCGTAAGCCATTGTTACTATTGCTAGTAGTGCCATTAATGGTTTAGGTTTGAAACTCCCAAACACCAAAGTCTTATAATTATTTATTTTTTCTAAAAGATTTATCGCATGTAATGTCTTAGATATGGCTAGCATCGATGGCATGGATGGTGGTGGCATCGGTTGTGTAAGCGCGGACCCTACACAGCTGACCCTACACAGCTGACCCCTAGTGATTGTCACTTGCGACGGTTGTGGTGCCAAAAGTTGTCGATAGCAATGGCAGGCGGTGGACCGGTGCTGGTTACTGGCATCGCCGTGAGTGCTAGGGGTGGCAATTGGGTGTTACCGGTTAATTTAGATAAAACCATTGTCTATCCAATATAGTTAATGGATAGTTTTAGATATTATCCAATAACACTCATTAACCTTAATGGGTGTTATTGGATAATATCTAATATTATCAATTAATAAATGAGTATTTTCCGGATAATATCCAATAAGAAATATCATTTATTGTTTTAAGTATTACTTGCCTACTTATATTATGATTCACTAAGCATAACATACACACACAAACTCACTCAAACACACACACATGCCAAAAAAACACACACACATGCACACACATACACACAATGATAAGTTAATAACTTAATATTCATAAATCATAATATTTTCACAAACTTTTCACATTTAATAAAAAATTAATGGGCCCTACATTCAACAACGACCAAGATATTTTCTTAATTTTGATATTTATCTTTTCTTTCCTTTTTTTACACCTCAAATAAAAAGTGATATTTGCAATGCGACACTATTTTTATCACCTAATATATATAAAGTTGTCAAAATTTTATAATAATCTTCATAGTTGTGAGATAGAAAATATACGTGTTTATTGATTTGACACTGATAAATAATTATGTAAAAGTAATAAGAAATAAAAAAGTCAAATACCTTATTAAAAAATTAAAAATTTATATTCATTATAATTATAAATTATAAATAACAAACAAATATTCTTAATCCAAAACAAATAACAAATACGTTCATAATAATCAATAAGTTTTATGATTACTTGTTTATATTTATATTAACTTTCAAATATATACTTAAAAGTGGTCTAGTCTAGTGATAACAAGTTTTAATGTATGACAATTTGGTTCAAGTTCGAATCTCGTTAATGGTAAGTTATGTATTTAATTATTATTATTTTTAAGTAAAGAGCCGACGGTGAGAGGCGGTTTCCGGAGATGGGAAATGGCGGTGGGTGGTGATGGTGAGTGGGGGCGGTGGCACTCACTGAGTGCCTATGAGCATAGGTTGTTAAATTTTTTTAAAAATAACGGTAATTATATATTGAGTTATTGGGTTAAATCCACTTTAATCTGCCACATTGAATATATTAACACAGGCCGCCCGTTTTAACCCATTAAGATAATGAGTTAGGCTACGTTGGTGGATAATGAGTAAATATTAACATTCTTAGGAGTTAGGTCTACTCTATACTAGTTATTTAGCCCGTGCTTTGCACGGGTACAATGTGTGATATATATTTTTTTATAATAATAATATAACTTTTAGACACTATAATTAGATTGTTAATCTCTTCCATGTTTATAATTTTTTTTTCTATTGTTACTAATATTAAACAATTATTTTACCTAAATACTTTTAAAATTGATATAAGTTTCTAGCTAACGTGAGATACATATTTTGTATTAATAATAATAATAATTTTTTTATCTAAAGACTTTTAAAATTAACATTTAACTTGATAATAATATTAGAAGTCATTTTGTTAAAAACTTTTAAAATCGTAATTCATTTTTAAACAATGTGAAATACTTATTTTGTATTTTTATTGGTAATGAAAGTTTAAGTATTTTATCTAAAGACTTTAAAATCAACATCACGTTTTAACCATGTGGTATACATATTTTCTGTTGGTAATAACAAAATATATCTTTATCTAATGACTTTTATAACCAATACTCATTTATAAATAATGTGAGATACATTTCTTTGTAACCAATGTGAGATACTTCTTTTCTATTTCTATTGGTAATAAAAGTTTAAGACTTTTATCTAAATACTTTTAAAACAAATATCTTTTTCTAAATAAACATCTCTTTCTAACCATGTGGTATACATATTTTCTATTGGTAATAATAGTATTTTTAAAACCAACATTAATTTCTAACAAATGTAAGATGCATTCTTCTATAGTAATAATAATAGTCTTTTATATAATTTTTTTTGAAATCAATACCTCTTTCTAAATAATGTGAGATACATCTCTTCTATTGGTTATAACATAAAAATAATAATAGTATTATTATTTTATCTTAAATAGTTTTGAAACCAACATCTCTTTGTAAACAATGTGTGATACATCTCTTGTATTGATAATAGCATAAAAATTTGTTTATCTATAAATTTTATAACCAATATATGTTTTTAAATAATGTGCATCTCTTTGTAACCAATGCGATATACATTATCTAAAAACATTTTAAACCAATATCACTTTCCTAACTAATGCGAAATATATATTTTTTTCTATTGGTATTAAGTCTTTCATAAAAAGACTTTTAATACATACATCACTCTCTAACCAATGTGTAATATGTAAGACCCCGAACCTTCGTGTAATTGACCTTATTGCCTTGCGTGTCGTTCAACCGTAACCTCGCTTACTCGACTTGAGGTAAGAACCTTGATTAATACAGGAAGGCTGTATAGGAGCCAATATATTAGTTCCCTATGTTCCATAGACCTTAACTAGTTAAAGTCACAAGTCGTGACTCGACGATAGGCGGAATGCGACGCGATTGAGGGTTTACTTCCGTTTTGTGTTCGTGACCTCGGTTTGGGTCCTAGACCTCTTTAAGATGGTTTGTTAACATGTTTAGATGTGCTAGACTTCAAGTTGGAGGTGTTCCTTAAGTCTATCGATGATTTCGAAGCTTTGGAGATAGCGTTCGTCTCTATCGCTAGTTCGGGAATCGAGTCGCAATCGCCTCTCCTTTGGGATTCTTATTTCCCTAATTGTTATCCAACTTCCTACAAGTATTTAAGCTTCTTCATTAGCCCTTAGACTTGCCTTAAAAGTCTCCTTTCATTGCTCGCTTGATTTCGAGTTCATTCGTCGCCGGTTGCACGTTGTCGCACCCCTTCCTGCTTCGCTCCGAGTTGTTTCGGGAGTTGTTCGGGTGTGTTTTAGACTTGTTTTGAGTTGGGTTAGACCTTAGAATGGTTGCCCATAAGTTTGGGATCATTTAGATCAAGTTTAGACCAAGTTTTGGAGGTTCAGAGCCGGCGCCCGCCTCGCATGGAGTGAGGCGCCCGCCTCAAGTACCGAGAGCAACCCTTGTGCAGTAGGGCCAGGCGGCCGCATGGAGGTGAGGCGCCCGCCTCACTTCCAATGTTGTTACGGATTTCTTTCCCTGCTTTTGATTTTTGGTGTGAAAAACCTATACTACCCCCATTTTAAACCCTCCCTTTGCCTTGTCCACGCCTAGGAAGGGTAGGATGGTCATCCTCACCCTTTATAATCCAATTCTCTTCCTCTTCCTCCCTCATTTTCCTTCAACCGTGAGTTTTAGAGAGAGAGGGAGGAGGAGCTTCCATGGGAGATTTGACGATTCCTGAGTTCCGCCATCGGATTGTCGAGCCGTGACCGCCATCGCGAAGCCCTCGCCGAGTAGAGTCTTTCCCCTCGGTTTGTTTTCCACTTCCTAGACGTTTGTGACTCGATTGAGGTACGTTACTTAAGCCCTAGTTTCTCTCTCTACAAGCATCTTGTCTCTTGATGATTATATTGTTAGAGATGTGTTCCTTGTGATTTATCGTTGTTATACATGTCAAAATGATATGTTTCCATGGATATCAATAGATTTTGGTTAGGATTGAAACCGAAATGGGTTTATTGAGTATATTGGAATTATTATGATTTAAGATTGATTGTTGTTGGGTTAGAAACCCTGATAAATTGTGAATCCCGAAATTTATGCCTCGAACTAGAAATTTGGGGACTTTGTAGTTTGAATCAAATGAAGTCAATTAATTATAAAATTGGTTATTTGAATCCTTAGGATAAATTCCTATATCTTTCTTGTGTTCATTGAATATCAATTACGAAACTTATGAGAATTGCTCGGGTGAGACCAAATTGATAATAAGATTGATTCTTGGCTTAGGACTCTAATTGAGTCTCTTGAATGATGTTTGAGTGCGAAGACTATCGCTAATCCTTGGGCGGTTTATAGGTGAGTCGAGAATGCGTAACTCGAATGACAGACGTGTTGAATGGGTTCAATTATGAACTAGAACCAATAATACTATTGGACTTTTAATGAAGTCCCAAGATTGGTAGGAATGTAATATGTGACTTTACTTGGGAACCTTGTTATCATCCTTGGAAAATCCGGGATTTCTTCGTGACCATTCTTCCTTAGGGAGGATATTCGAACCGTGTATGCCTTAGTAACCTCTATGATGAGCATCTTGAGTTGTCGTAAAGATGACTGAATAGTCATCTGTGTGTGGTAATGGACTTATGAAATACCATAACATGGTTAATTGATGAACCTTGAGTAGTCTTCAGTTTCCTGTTCTTCCAGAAGTGCATACTTGATCTTTAGTTCTTAAAGGGAACCTCGAGAGGATTTTATAATGTTATATATATCTTATGATTTTATAGAACTGAGCTTGATAAGATTGGTTTGTGAATGATGCATGAACTTCTATGTCTACTTGAGATTATGACCTTTAAGCATATTGTGTGTCTTACCGTCACAATTATCTTCCTATTGAGTATCAACGTGCCGTGATTATGGTCCTAGTAACAAATGGAATTTCGAACTTGAATTTGATCTAAGCTTAGTTGGACAATAATCAACTTAGGTTTCCGCCTTTTATACTTGACTTAGTAAAATTGAACTAAGGTTCCTAAATGAAACGAGAACTTAACCATGCCTTAACAAGAACCTAGAAAGGAGTCTTGGAACACATATAGTGTTCAAACTCTATTTGACTGGAATTATAGAAATGACTCGACGGAGTCGATGCTAGTGAGTCATTTAACAATACCGACTCCACGATAAACCCCTACAACGCTTGAAATCCGTTTAACTAGAATACTAGTTCGAGATTCTTAATTCAATTCATGCTCATGCTTGAGTTCTAGCTGTAAAAGAATATCATGCCCACCCGACTTGAATGAGACCGCTATTACTGTGCTCGTCCTTGCTTGATTTCTTAAATAAGTAAATATTACTTGTTTTTCCCCAATAAGTCCAGCTGGCATACCTGTCTTGACTTGTCTTGCCTGCCTTGTCTTGCCTGTTGTCCCTTGCCTTTGTCTTGTCTTGTCTTGTCCCGGTTGACAATTGTTTACCGCTACGAATCATGAGATTCGTGATAGTGATGGGTTGCCGAACCAGAAACGTGCAAACCCCTCCATTCTTG
Source organism: Codonopsis lanceolata (assembly GCA_013146195.2). Taxonomy (NCBI): domain Eukaryota; kingdom Viridiplantae; phylum Streptophyta; class Magnoliopsida; order Asterales; family Campanulaceae; genus Codonopsis; species Codonopsis lanceolata. Next base: position 84,195,191 of record CM028378.1, on the reverse strand, counting down.
ATCACTTTGGAGAAGAGTACCTTGTGTAACCATTAGGGCGCTTGGACTAATACTATCCTGGGTCGATGTACCATCTCGCATATACGACAAAGACGCTCTGTTATCAGCTTATCTTGCAGAGCTACATGGCAAACACTGCATTTATATCCTATCCTCTTATATGTGGATTTCTTCTAGCATTTGTGAAGACAAAGTGCTATCATGAATATGTAAACTAAATGCCTATATATACTTGTTCTTGATCGCTTGACTTCCGTGATAGGCCTGTGAATTGTATGATAAGTATATACGCAGATATACATACTCCTACTTGATTTCCCGACACTGCATATGTATATATATGTAGATATACATACCCTTACTTGATTTACCCTGATTGTCTTCGTATGTATATAATTGTAGATATGCATATCCTTACATGATAAACTTCCATGAATGAATTGCTTGGTACATAAATGAATTTACATACCACACTTGATAATCCTATGAGGGACTTGGTATATGTATATTTATAAATATGCATACTTCTATTTAATTATTCTATGAGAGGCTTGGGATGTCCTACTTAATAGATATACATCCATAATCATGATTATTCTTGTGCCTTGCTTCCCGACTGCTTGATCTGCTTGTGAACAGGAATTCACCCCGATTCATCTTGGTAGTCCGTAAAGGACCGGTTTTCATTCAAGACAACCCGACTTATCGGGTCTTCGTCCGTAAACGATATCAATTCCTCTTACGGCAATATTCAATTTATGTCTTATTGTTTAGTAGTAGCGCATCGGGTCATTATGACTCATCCCGCACTTTGTTTTCTAGTTGCGCTCGAGTCGTATTGAGGACGCATAGTACGTGACCGTAGCGCATCACGCTTGATCGATAGCTCGAGCTTAGTACGTGTGTTCGTGATTGTAACAGATAATTCCGAGTAGTAACTTGAGGACTCCTATCTCTCTAGCATCCTTGACTTGTATTTCATAATATTATATTCTTGTGAGCTCGTTGTATTGTAAGGTTATTTAGACTTTACAGTCGGGTAGAATATTTGGGTTTTGATTTGGTTCTCCTTTGGGCCGACGTGTTGTGTCGTTGCTCATAGCCTTGGTTTTTATATTCAGTTGTATCCCATGCACGCAGAGCTTTGGGCTTTTCTCTATCCTAGTTGTTATTATTATTGTTGGTTAACCCCTGCATGCTTTAGCCGTGGGTAAGTGTTTTATCGTTGGTTCCTTGTCAAACGCCACCGAGTGCCGATGGTTTGTCCAAATGCTCGCAATGTTGCACGCGAAGTTTCTTTTCTTTCCTTCGTGAAATTTATGTCTCTCTTGGTATCTTTGGCCTTGGTTTCGAGCTTCATAGCTCGGGACTACTTTTCATTGTCATTTCCGCATCTTCGAAATTTTAATATACGTATTTTTAGTACGGCTTCTTGTTCTTGTCTAGAGCTTGTTAGCTCGACTGTCCGACTCGCACTATTATTTTATAAGTGCTTGTCCTCTTCTTGCCTTGTCCTTGCGACGTGACGTTGGGATTCCGTTCCGGAATCCGGGTCGGGTCGCCACAGTTGGTATCAGAGCTTTTGTTAGCTATAAGCCAGGATAGGATCCATGGCCTAGATTGGGTTTTGTGCGTCGTCGAGTATTTTCCGTTGAGCGTTCTGATTTGTGCCTTATCGGCATGTTCTCTTGTACAAATATAGGACTTGGATTACTAAGTTCTGTTGGTCTAGATTGCCGTAAATGCAAGTTTGTGTTTAAGAGCATCATATTTTTCCTGTATTGCCTTTAAGTTGCAGTTATACCACGAATATGACGTTACCTTGTGGAACTATCATTTCTTGCCCGTATGGGTTAGCTGATAAACTCAGGTTGTCGATTTCAAGAGTGACCGCCGCGGTGTTGCTAATGCCTTTGATCGTTGTTATACGTTTCTTGAACGAAGTGGATAAGCCTCCCGTAATGCGTGTTGTATTCCAAAATCACTATAGATATATATAGACATGATAATACTTGACCATGAGTCCCTGTATTGTTTAGTATTATAGAATTGAATATTCTTTCCTGATAACTACATTTCCTGGTATAGAGAGGACTACTCCGATAGAGGGAATATTGTCCTGACTCCATAATGAGACTTGGTGAGTAACCGGCAGGTGACCCCGCGATTTCTAATTTGAATTGGTTGTCAACCCGTACACTGCTTGACCCATAGTGATTGAAGTCTACTAGTTAGTAACCAATTGCTACCTAGGGATGCATAGTTATTGTGTTTACTTGTTGCTAAGTCTAATACGTTAATGAGAGTATTAACGTGGTGTAACATGTTTTATCTATCGTAAATAGATTGTTAAGTGTATGAATATTCCATACCTGGTATACCTGCATAATAGATTAAAATGCTATGTACATGATATCGATTGCCATGCTTGTATGTGATTATATTATACGTGCATGAGACCACGATGAAGGATGCTATTGTGTGATTTGCAACCCCCTCGCATCCTAAACGACGAAAGCTTTTGAAGTCACTTCAGAGGGCCCCTGACTTGATTATCAAGAGGTCTTCGTCGGAGAACTAGAATGGTATTATATGATATAGGAATTGACCGAACCCGTTACCAAATGGAATAAATTGAAAGTGACATCTTGTTTTGCTTGTGCAAATATGTGCAACATGTATATTGAAATCATACCATGAATGAAATGAACTTGTGACTTGATCAAATGAGTCACCGTTCTACTTGATTTTAGTGTAAAGGCGTTAAACCCTAGAGATTCGTGTCGTGACCGGAATAATTTAATTAGCCGGAAAACTCTTTGTTGGGATGTTTGTTAATTCGGCGCAACTATTGCACCTGCTTAAGAATTACTTGATTAGATGATAAAGAGGAATTTTCACCTCAATGTCCACGTTTGTTGGAACTTTGTAAGCCTTGATAATGTCCTTGAACCCCGTTAAGAGTCAAGATGACTCGACTTTGGAATTGATTGGAGAGGATATTTAAGTATTTCTTTCCCTCGTGTTTTGAGGCACACTAAGGTGGTTTCCTTGACTTCATCGTAAGCTATAGTATTGAACTTTGGTGATCGTAGGATTGTGAATTCGTGGACGAATTCTTTTAAGGAGGTGAGGATGTAAGACCCCGAACCTTCGTGTAATTGACCTTATTGCCTTGCGTGTCGTTCAACCGTAACCTCGCTTACTCGACTTGAGGTAAGAACCTTGATTAATACAGGAAGGCTGTATAGGAGCCAATATATTAGTTCCCTATGTTCCATAGACCTTAACTAGTTAAAGTCACAAGTCGTGACTCGACGATAGTCGGAATGCGACGCGATTGAGGGTTTACTTCCGTTTTGTGTTCGTGACCTCGGTTTGGGTCCTAGACCTCTTTAAGATGGTTTGTTAACATGTTTAGATGTGCTAGACTTCAAGTTGGAGGTGTTCCTTAAGTCTATCGATGATTTCGAAGCTTTGGAGATAGCGTCGCCTCTATCGCAGTAGTTCGGGAATCGAGTCGCTAATCGCCTCCTTTGGGATTCTTATTTCCCTAGTTGTTATCCAACTTCCTACAAGTATTTAAGCTTCTTCATTAGCCCTTAGACTTGCCTTAAAAGTCTCCTTTCATTGCTCGCTTGATTTCGAGTTCATTCGTGCTCCGGTTGCACGTTGTTGCACCCCTTCCTGCTTCGCCCGAGTTGTTTCTGGAGTTGTTCGGGTGTGTTTTAGACTTGTTTTGAGTTGGGTTAGACCTTAGAATGGTTGCCCATAAGTTTGGGATCATTTAGATCAAGTTTAGACCAAGTTTTGGAGGTTCAGAGCCGAGGCGCCCGCCCGCATGGAGTGAGGCGCCCGCCTCAAGTACCGAGAGCAACCCTTGTGCAGTAGGGCCAGCGGCGCATGGAGGGGAGTGAGGCGCCCGCCTCACTTCCAATGTTGTTACGGATTTCTTTCCCTGCTTTTGATTTTTGGTGTGAAAAACCTATACTACCCCCATTTTAAACCCTCCCTTTGCCTTGTCCACGCCTAGGAAGGGTAGGATGGTCATCCTCACCCTTTATAATCCAATTCCTTCCTCTTCCTCCCTCATTTTCCTTCTTCAACCGTGAGTTTTAGAGAGAGAGGGAGGAGGAGCTTCCATGGGAGATTTGACGATTCCCAGAGTTCCGCCATCGGATGATCGAGCCGCTACCGCCATCGCGAAGCCCTCGCCGAGTAGAGTCTTTCCCCTCGGTTTGTTTTCCACTTCCTAGACGTTTGTGACTCGATTGAGGTACGTTACTTAAGCCCTAGTTTCTCTCTCTACAAGCATCTTGATGATTAATTGTTAGAGACTTGTTCCTTGTGATTTATTGTTGTTATACATGTCAAGATGATATGTTTCCTTGGATATCGATAGATTTTGGTTAGGGTTGAAACCGAATGGGTTTATTGTGTATATTGGAATTATTATGATTTAAGATTGATTGTTGTTGGGTTAGAAACCCTGGATAAATTGTGAATCCCGAAATTATGCCTCGAAATAGAAATTTGGAACTTTGTAGTTTGACTCAAATGAAGTCAATTAATTATAAAATTGGTTATTTGAATCTTAGGATAAATTCCTATATCTCCTTGTGTTCATTGAATCTCAGTTGCGAAATTATGAGAATTGCTCGGGTGAGACTAAATTGATAATAAGATTGATTCTTGGCTTAGGACTCTAATTGAGTCTCTTGAATGATGTTTGAGTGCGAAACTATCGCTAATCCTTGGGTGGTTTATGTGTGAGTCGAGAATGCGTAACTCGAATGACGACGTGTTGAATGGGTTCAATTATGAACTAGAACCAATAATACTATTGGACTTTTAATGAAGTCCCAAGATTGGTAGGAATGTAATATGTGACTTTACTTGGGAACCTTGTTATCATCCTTGGAAAATCCGGGATTTCTTCGTGACCATTCTTCCTTAGGGAGGATATTCGAACCGTGTATGCCTTAGTAACCTCTATGATGAGCATCTTGAGTTGTCGTAAAGATGACTGAATAGTCATCTGTGTGTGGTAATGGACTTATGAAATACCATAACATGGTTAATTGATGAACCTTGAGTAGTCTTCGCCTCCCTGTTCTTCCGTATGCATACTTGATCTTTAATTCTTAAAGGGAACCTCGAGAGGATTTTATAATGTTATATATATCTTATGATTTTATAGAACTGAGCTTGATAAGATTGGTTTGTGAATGATGCATGAACTTCTATGTCTACTTGAGATTATGACCTTTAAGCATATTGTGTGTCTTACCGTCACAATTATCTTCCTATTGAGTATCAACGTGCTGTGATTATGGTCCTAGTAACAAATGGAATTTCGAACTTGAATTTGATCTAAGCTTAGTTGGACAATAATCAACTTAGGTTTCCGCCCTTTAAACTTGACTTAGTAAAATTGAACTAAGGTTCCTAAATGGAACGAGAACTTAACCATGCCTTAAACAAGAACCTAGAGAGGAGTCTTGGGACACATATAGTGTTCAAACTCTATTGACTGGAATTATAGAAATGACTCGACGCGATGCTAGTGAGTCATTTAACAATACCGACTCCACGATAAACCCCTACAACGCTTGAAACCGCTTAACTAGAATACTAGTTCGAGATTCTTAATTCAATTCATGCTCATGCTTGAGTTCTAGCCGTAAAAGAATATCATGCCCACCGACTTGAATGAGACCGCTATTATCGTGCTCGTCCCTTGCTTGATTTCTTAAATAAGTAAATATTACTTGTTTTTCCCCAATAAGTCCAGTGCATACTGTCCTTGTCTGTCTTGTCTGTCTTGTCTGCTTGTCTTGTCTTGTCTTCCCCGGTTGACAATTCGTCTTACCGCTTACGAATCATGAGATTCGTGATAGTGATGGGTTGCCGAACCGAAACGCAAACCCCTCCATTCTTGATCACTTTGGAGAAGAGTACCTTGTGTAACCATTAGGGGCGCTTGGACTAATACTATCTCGGTCGATGTACCATCTCGTACATACGACGACGCTCTCAGCTTATCTTGCAGAGCTACATGGCGGCATTTATATCCTATCCTCTTATATGTGGATTTCTTCTAGCATTTGTGAAGACAAAGTGCTATCATGAATATGTAAACTAAATGCCTATATATACTTGTTCTTATGTTCCATAGACTTTAACTAGTTAAGGTCTATGGAACATGTGGAACTAATATATTGGCTCCTATACGACCCCTTCTCGTATTAATCAAGGTTCTTACCTCAAGTCGAGTAAGCGAGGTTACGGTTGAACGACACGCTAAGGCGATAAGGTCAATTACACGAAGGTTCGGGTCTTCTGAAAGAAGTTTTAAGCTATGGCATGAGCCTTTCTTGCTCGGATACCATGTTCAATTAGAGAGAAAGGGGGAATGGTTGCCGTGGGGAAAGAGAGCCTGCTGGAGTATATCGCCGACGAGCGCCGGAACTAGTTATTTTGTATTAAGTGGCAACAATGGATTATTATGCTTCTTACATGCTGTTTGTTTAAATGATGAATATCAAGGGTCAGACTGAGAGGGAGTTCAAAATCGAAGTGGAAATAATTGGGCGTGTAAGGCTGAGAGAGAGTTTGAATCAACCATCATTTAAGGACTTTAGACTTGGATTAACAGTCTCTGTGTGTGTGTGTGTGTCAACACTCCATCTCCAATCATGGCCGCTGTACTCCGACCAAAGAACATGTCAACGCCGATCGTCCCTCTAGCCAGGTCCACCTCTTCCGCCTTCGATCGTATTTCTATAGCTTCACTCCATCACTCCTGATTTGTAGCTTCTATGTTCCGGATCTGAGCTTTTTGAAGTGATGGTTGATTTCTAACTGTGTTGATAGGTTGAACCCGATCTGTAGCTTCTTTGTTCTCACCGTCGTTACATTCATTTCCATCAGGGGAAGCCATTAGATCTAAGCCAGTCAATTTTGATTTAGATAGTGAGAAGTCTCTATATCTTGATATCCATGGTTTTTATGGTTACTGTCAATTAAGGTAAGGGTAAATTTGGGATTTCAAAAAAACATAACGGAAAAACTGATGGTAACCCCATCAGGGGGTAATCTCTTACTAAAAACCTACTTTAAGGACCAAACATATTTAAAAAAAAGTGCAGGGACCAAACGCATAGTATTGGGATAGCTTAGGGACCAAATAATTATTTAATCCAATATTTTAATTAACCCGTTAGAGCATCACCGATACAAACGTGAATTTGATCACATGTGATTGTGGGTAATTAACACCATCAATCATATGTGTCAATTTTTCTCACTCCATTCACATTGAATCAAAACGGACCTCTCCAATACAAATTTGGATTTGATCATATGTGTCATCCATCCTACCATTACAAAGAAATTTGACAAAAAAATAAAAAATAAAATAAAATAAAAGGGAACAACGAATAAAAAGAGTTTTTAAAAAGAAAATTACTGATTAAGCCTTCGTTAGGTGCAACATTTTGAAAACGCAATATTTTTTAAAACGTAGTATTTTTAAACCACAACATTTTTAAAACGCATCATTTTCAAAACACATTTTTTTCTTGTAAACACGTTCGAGAAACTATTTCAAAACCCTATTTTCATAAACAAAGTAGTTGTAAACACAACATATTTTGAAAAACGCTGTACATTTTTAAAACATTGCGTTTTAAAACACTGCATTGAAACACTTTTAAAAAGAAAACACTGCATTTTTGGCGAGTGTTTTGGTCAAAATGTTCCACCAAACAAGCACTATGATGTATTTACACTCTCAAGTAGAATATAAAATTAACATTGTTATTTACAATGTGAAAAAATTTAGATGACAAATCATATCCACACCCCCCATCCACAACTGCATTAGAGAGGGTTTTCTTCCAAAAATGATATAAATCTTAGGTAATATCTAATTTCTTTCACATCCACATTAATATTGGTAATGCTCTTATTGAGGTAAGTTATGAATTACTCCCTCGATCTCTCAACGACTGATTAGTTTAAAATTTTCCTATAAAATTACGAAAATTGACTATTAGACTATTTTTGGAGTACGTCTACATTAATATCTTTAATGTCTACGTTGAACATTAGAATGTCTATGTATAACATTAGAAATCCACGCTAGGACATGATAAGTATTAAAGGTAAAATTAATAAACTTATAAAAAAGAGTAGGTCTTCTGTGAAACCGTCTTACGAAGACGAAGTCTCACTCTATCGTAGCTCAGCCCACCAACACACAGTAAGTCGGGTCAGAAGAATCCGTCTTATATAAAATAATTGTAAGACGGTCTTTCCTTAAGTCTTTGCTTATAAAAATCGACTCTCATTTAAGGATGATTGTAAGGGTAAAATATGGATGTCATATTTTCCTCTATTTATTTTATTGTTGTGCCCTTTCTTGGTCCAAAAGCAATGGTAAGAAGTTACCATATTTTATAAGTTTCTTGGTCCCAAAGTCTTGGTAAGAATTTACCATATATAATCATTTCCTAAATCCTCTCATAGAATCCTTGTATATTAGGTAACAAAATCTAGGAAATAAATGTGGTTTATTGTGGTTTATTTGATTATGGAAACTAACTTCTAATCCTTTAGATACTTGGAGTCTTTTGTTCTCCTAATTATATTGTAGGTCTCCACCATTGTATAAATATGGAGCACGACACACAGAGCAGACCACACGGAGAGCAGTATACATATACAGAGATCAGAGCATACAAAATACACCAAAAGAGAATATTCAGAAAGTTGTGCTGCTGAAGTTTGAATGAAGCTTGAAGTGTAGCTTCATTGGGAACTACATTGGAACTGCTGTTGCTGTTTGTCTTTCTAGTCTTTCTAGGAAGTTTATTTTTTAATCTCACGTTTTCTCTATCTTTGTTTCTGTGGGTTTTGCTCTCCAAGACGTGTTGTCTTGTGAGAGTTTTTGTTTTGGTGATTTCACATATTGTTTTGTTAAAACACTCCATCTTTTTAGTGAAATCTTTTTGGCCATAAAACTGGATCTACAAGCATATGTTTGTAGAATGTTTGGTAAAAACATCCGTGTTTAATTTGTGTTTTAAATTAAAAGTCTTCCGCTGTTTTTGAATTTTTGGTCAATACACTTCCGGGTGTAACTACAGTAACAAGTTACATCACGAACTGCATTGACAGATTTCGTGAATCCTAACTACTATTGATCTCTCAATTGGTATCCGAGCCTCCTCTTGACGACACTAAGAGAAGATTCTGGTTATAGCCATGATGGATTCTCAATATGAGAATGCTATTTGTCTTCCTACCTTGACTAATGTCAATTATTCAATTTGGAAAGTCAAGATGCGTATCTTTATCAAATCAATTGATGAGAGAGCGTGGCTTGCTGTTCTGAATGGTTGGACTCCACCTAAGACCACTGATAATGACGATGATGTCAAATTCCCCAGTGAGGCAAATTGGACCACTCAAGATAGAACCATTGCTTCATTTAATTCTAAGGCTCTTTCAACCATATACAGGGCCTTAGATGCCAACACCTTCAGAGTTATTGCAAATTATGACTCTGCCAAGGATGTTTGGGATGCCCTTCAAACCTTATGTGAAGATCCTGCTAGTGTTTGTGCTTCAAAACTTAGAATGCTTACTACTTAATTTGAGAACACTAGAATGAATGAAGATGAAAATATTATGTCTTACTATGGTAGATTACTTGATATATCTAATAATGCTCTTTCTTTGGGTGATCCTATCACCAATGATCGTCTTGTTAGCAAGATGATGCGCACTTTGCCTGAAAGATTTAATGCCAAAATTTGTGCTATTGAGGAAGCTCATGACATTGACAAAATTGGTTTTGAAAAACTAGTTGGCATTCTACAAAATTTTGAGTTAAACCTCAATAAGCAAATTAAGAACAAAGGCAAAGGTGCATCATCTTCTACTCCTTTTGTATTGCTTTTCCTTATGTTGTTGATGTGTCTTTTGAATTGATTGAATTGCACAAAGAGATTGAGGAATCTGATTTTGGTGAAGAGTCAATGGATTTTTTAACAACAAAGTTTAAAAATATTTTGAAGGCAAAGGGACAAAACAGATCTCCATCTTCTATCACCAAAATTGTTTTCAAAACCGAGCCTAGCAAGTTTGCTTCCAAAGAAAGTTCTTTTCAAACCCCTGAAAAATCTTTTACCAATCCTTTTGCTAAACAGCCTACATCTAGAGGTAAAAATATTGATTCTATTCAATGTAGGGCTTGTCAAGGGTTTGGTCATTATGCTAATCAATGTGCTAATACTTTGAGAAAGAAGGGTTTGAGTTTTTCTGCTACTCTGAATGACAGTGATGATGACGATCCAGGTGATCTTATCACTCTCACAGCTGTATACAATGTTCAAGCTGATCTTGTAGGTTTTTCAGGTGATGTAGCTCTGGATGTAGCTACTTCACAAACTACATCGGAAGCTACATCAGATAGAGGCTGGGATGACTTTCGATGACTTAACTCTTCTGTCACTGAAGATGGTGCAGAATCTGAAACAAAACTGCTTGAAGCTTATAAAGAGTTATACAAAGATTGGGAAAAGATGGCTCTTCAAGTTACATTACTTGGAAAGACAAATGATACACTCAAGAAAGTGAATGAAGATCAGAAAGAGTGTATCACTAGACTGGAGTGTTTACTTAGCAAGAAGGATATTGAGCTTGAAAATCTGAAAGAAGAACTTATCAAAGCTAATGAGACCGTGGCAAAATGGAATTCAAGTCAACACAAAATGGATGATATGTTGAAGTCCGGGGGAATAATGGTAAGTCTGGTCTTGGATTCTTGCCAAAGACATTTGTTAAAGAAGGTGAAGGTACATCTTCTGAACCAAAATAGTTTACACAAAATTTTCAAGAACCAAATTTCTTTGAAAAACCAAAAACTAGAAAAAGAAACTTTGTGTGCCATTACTGTAACAAACCTGGACATATTCAACCCTTTTGTTACCTGAAAAAAGCAGTCTATGATGAGGAAGTTAGGCAAGCACACCTGGTCTGTAACCAGGTGTAGCACCGGATGTAGCAGCACCGCATGCATCAGCATCCGAAGCTACATCCAAAGCTACATCGACCAAAAATGTTCAGAAAAGTTTGGGTTTCTAAAAGACAGTCAGACTTTGTTCCAGAATCATAGAATTCAGAAGTTGAAAAATCTGAAAATTCAGCAAATGCGGATGCAGCTGCATCACAAGCTGCATTGGTCAAAACTTTTGCAAAAGTTGAAACTGAATCCCAAAATGTTGAAACTGCTCCCACTGTGACTGCTCGAAGCCACGATATTCCTAGCCGTATACAGAAAAATCATCCAATCTCTCAAGTGATAGGTAATATTCATGATGGCATATCCACAAGGAGAAAAGGTAAGGTTGATTCTCACAAATTAGCGTGCTTATCAAAATATTTTTGAGAGAAGCCTTGTTACTTTTAGTAATTAGTTTAATTTAGTTTTTTTAATCAGAAAATTTTTCTAGAGTCCATTATTTTTTTCTTTTATTGCTTGCTTTTTAGATATGACTCTAAAACTTTTATGGATGTACCAAATGATAAAAGATTATGTGCTACACATTGACGTGTTAACCATGTATTGTGATAACACCAATGCAATTTGTATAGCACAAAAATCTAGTTCATCATTCTCGAGCAAAACACATTAATATAAGACACCACTTTATTAGAGACTTGGTTGAATAAGGAATTGTTTGCATTGAACATGTTGAGACTGAAAATCAACTTGCTGATATTTTTACTAAGAGTCTAGATTTTGAGAGATTTTCAAATCTTTGGAAATATCTTGTGTTATGTGTGTCATTTGATTTTACACTTAGTTTTAAAAAAATATAAAAAATAGGCATGATTGCATTTTGTCTTTAGAGGGCACTCTAGAACATTTGACTCATATGTTTGTGCCTTTTGTTGTTGCTTGAGAATTGCATTCAAAATCAATTGTGATTTTTTTGTTATGATTCTCACTCTCTCTCAGTTTTTGAGCAAGTTTGAAGTCCACAAAGGAAAGAGCTACCTTAAAGTACAAGGGTTGTATCATCTTATCTTGGTACTATGAAACTTTGGTTCTCATAGGTTGATCTTGAGAAAAATGGATACCTTTGGAAAAGTGTGAAAGCTACTTAAAGGAAAAGTGCTACCTATGAACAAGGTTTGTTGTCATTCTCTCTTGGGACTATGAATCTTTGGATTTCATGGGTTGATCATGTGCAAATGGCTTCCCTTTGTAAATAGTGTGAAAGGTTCCAAGTGGCATGTTTTTATAGCTTGAAATAAAGTAGAGCTATATTCCTAGGGAAATAAAGTACCTATGGATTTTTGTTATGTGAAAAATTTTAATCTTTGGGAGAGAAGTATGTTTGAGAAAAGAAAAGATGTAAAAATTGCACAAAATTTTATTATTGCTGAATGCACCTCCCATTGCAGCTGCATCAGAAACTACATCCTTTGATCTGGTCTTTATCACTTGTGTGTTATTGCATTATTCTTTTGCCTAGCTTTTTGTAATCATGTTTTAGACATAAAATTTTAGGACATGCATTGTTGGTAAGGATATCAGCCTGTTGAATTTTTGTCATAAAATCAAACTGTGCAAATCAATTTCCAAAAAAATCTCCATGTTGAAAAATATTTAGTGAATGTCTAATTTTTGTGGGGAACTAAGAGGGATTGAATCTGGATATGAGGTTCTCAGTTATTGCTAGGGGTGTGATCAAGTCACGGTGAACACTTAATTGTGTTTTTCAAAATCTTGGATTTTTGAGAATTCTTAAAAGATTGTTTCTCCCTCTTCCTTCTCCGGTCAAATAGGGGGAGAGAGCTCAAGTGTTTTTATTTCTGGTGATGATGATGAATCTGATTCCTTGTAGATTCATCATTGTGATTGTTCCTCCCATAAATTGTTTCATGTTTGTTTTGTATGCATGTGATTGCATCATTGATATATTCTGATTTGTGCTTTAGTAGATGATTTTTGATTTTATATCTTGCACAAATTCAGGGGGAGATGAGATTTTCTAACTAATGTAGGTTAGATGGTTTGATGGTGTTGAATAAACACTTGTCATTTGATTTGACCAGAAAGGTTCAACAAAGGGGGAGATTGGAAGGGGTAAAATAGGGTTGTCCTATTTTCCTCCATTTATTTTATTATTGTGCCCTTTCTTGGTCCGAAAGCAATGGTAACAAGTTACCATATTTTATAAGTTTCTTGGTCCCAAAGTCTTGGTAAGAATTTACCATATTTAATCATTTCCTAAATCCTCTCATAGAATCCTTGAATATTTGGTAACAAAATCTAGGAAATAAATGTGGTTTATTGTGGTTTATTTGATTATGGAAACTAACTCCTAATCTTTTAGATACTTGGAGTCTTTTGTTTTCATAATTATATTGTAGGTCTCCACCATTGTATAAATATGGAGCACGACACACAGAGCAGAACACACGGAGAGCAGTATACATATACAGAGATCAGAGCATACGGAATACACCAAGAGAGAATATTCAGAAAGTTGTGCACCTGAAGTTTGAATGAAGCTTGGAATGTAGCTTCATTGGGAACTACATTGGAACTGCTGTTGCTGTTTGTCTTCCTAGTCTTTCTAGGAAGTTTATTTTTTAATCACATGTTTTCTCTACCTTTGTTTCTGTGGGTTTTACTCTCCAAAACGTGTTGTCTTGTGAGAGTTTTTGTTTTGGTGATTTCACATATTGTTTTGTTAAAACACTCCATCTTTTTAGTGGAATCTTTTTGGCCATAAAGCTGGATCTACAAACATAGGTTTGTAGATTGTTTGGTAAAACATCTGTGTTTAATTTGTGTTTTAAATTAAAAGTCTTTCGCTGTTTTTGAATTTTTGGTCAATGCGCTTCCGGGTATAACTACAGTAACAAGCTACATCACGAACTGTATTGACAGATTTCGTGAATCATAGCTACTATTGATCTTTCAATGATGAAATTTTAGAAATGGATACTTGTTTAAGGACTGAAAGTATTACAGAGGATTACAATATTGGTAAAGCTAATATGTGCCCCTTGTTACCTATTTATGGCATGTTTTGTCTCAAAGTGACATTGAAATTTGTGAATAAGTGTTTCGCTAGAGATGTTAATAAGGTTGTGTTCCGACCTGTTTAAACCGAGGACTATGCTTGGAAAAATTGGTATTTAAATCTAGAGCTAATAGGGTTGGACCGATAGGGACATGTGCTGTTAGGGCTAGCCTAGCTTTAAGGCTGGTCAGCTAGCCCGAAGATTAATTATTACTATTTATTTTAGTTTTATTTTTCAAAAAGTTTTAAAATTTTTGTATGATAATGTTTTAAGAAGATTTGAAATTTCATTATGATACTATGCATTGGTTCTAATTCTCATACCAAGGGTTCATACTTAACTACCAAAAAAATAGTCAAATCTCCATCATATGTGTTTGGATTGTCCCCACTGACTTAAAGTGCGTGAATGCTAAAAATGTTTAGATCATTTTTTATACAAAAAAATAGAGACAAGACTAACATGTAACATAGTAACTCTTGCAAAAAAAAAAAAAAGATAAATAAATAATCTAACAAGTAATGAATATATAGTAAGCATGTTATGTGTGTGTATTAATATGTTTCAGAACCTAAACAAAATAATTATCGATTTATTTAGATATGACCCGTTTAATTTGGCGACCAGCAGAGCTAGACAAGTTCATAATAGTAGGCTTAGTAGCAACCCGTTTAAATTGTACAGTTTAACCTGTGACCCAGTGGGACTGGCCCACAAAATGAGGCAGATTAACATCTCTAGAAAACACGCTATATATAGATTTAGAGTGGCGATATTCCGACCCCCCCTTCCTATGAGTGTACCCCCTAAAAATGTTAGCTTCCTATTTTACCCTTACTTCTTATAACCATACCCCTCTTCCCTTCTTCCATCCCTCCCTGTGTAACATTACCCCTCCCCCTTCTTCTTCTTCTTCCAACGCAGCACTACCCTCCCCATCTCTCACTGTTATTCCTCCTTCTACCCCTCCTCATGTAACAAAAAAAAAAAGATTTCAAAAATAACAAAAAAAAAATTATTTTGAATGTTCGGCTCTAGTTGGCTGAACAACATTGTGTTGTTCAACTAGCCCACGTCGAACATTACCGAAATTATTTTTTTTTGAAATTTTTTATACTGTTCTGTTCAGCCAACTGTGACCGAACAGTATAAAAATTTTCAAAAAAAATTAATTTCGGTAATGTTCAACGTGGGCTAGTCGAACAACACAAAGTTATCAGACCAACCAAAGCCGAACATTCAAAATCAATTTTTTTTTTTGTTATTTAACCAGCATGATTTTGGGAAGATTCAAAAATCATTTTTTTTGTTGTTATTTTCAAAATCATTTTTTTTTGTTACATGAGGAGGGTTAGGAAGAAGCAGTAAATTGAAAGATATGGAGGGATGGAGGGAGGGAGATAGAAGGGAGGCGATGGGAGGGAGCGGGAGGGAGGAGGGAGGAGGTAGGAGGGAGGAGGAAGAATAGTGAGAGATGGGGAGGAGGGAGAGAGAAGGGATGCAGTGGGGATGGGGAGGGAGAGAATAGAGAACAGTGAGGTAGTGAGGGTGGTGGGTGGGTGGGAGGGAGGGAGGAAGAAGAAATGGAGGAGAGGGAAGGGAGGGAGAGGGAGAATGGTGAGTGAGTCTTTGAAGGGTGGTGTTGGGTTGGAAGAAGAAGAAGGGGGAGGGGGAATGTTACACAGAGAGGGATGGAAAGAGGGAAGAGGGGGGTGTGGTTATAAGAAGTAAGGGTAAGATAGGAAGTTAACATTTTTAGGGGTACACTCATAGGAAGGGGGGTCGGAATAACGCCATTCATAGATTTAATGGCTAACTTCACTATTGGTCCCTGTACTTTGGAAAAGTCCGCTATCAGTCCCTGTACACTGCAAGTGCACACCACAGACCAAAGAACCCATATTTTGTTCATCGGAAGTCCCTAGCTCTGACTCTGTTAATCGAGTTGCCGTGAAGTGTGCATGTGCTCACTCACATGCATATTTAAGTGGGCAAACATGGGATTTCCACCCTAGGTTGTCTCTCCTACAAGAAATATAACAGTCAAATGAAATCGAAATAGAAATAAAAATCAAAATCAAAAGTCACAAACTTCAGTTGAGCGAACAAGAGACCTAGGATTTCATAAGTGCAATTAATGGAGGAATCCAAGCAGCTGAGTGGAGTAAAAGAACGAAGATGGCTACAATATGGGATATTTGACGAGGACAATGGAATCTTGGTTGTGACGACCCATATTGTAAGTCCTTTTATGACCTATTTTAATACTTTTTATAATAACAGTTCTAGGGTTTCATATTCAGTTGTTTTTTGGTGACATGTGATTATATTTTGTTGATAAGTCAGATTTCGTGTTGTATTTTGTCTATCTTATAGAATTTCGACCTTTGTTTTGTTCAATTTGTTATGTGTAACAATTTGCTATGTGCATTCTACTATGCACATGTGCAATTTTTTTCAAGTAAAGAAATCAACTTTTTTTGTGTGTAACTGCAGCATTGTGGTCCCTCTTTTCCTAGTGATGTTGGCTCTTTTGCTGTGTTGTGATGTTCCCCCTTTTGTAAACAATAGGTAGTTTAGTGTAAAGTTTATTTGTTGAGAGGGATGGGATTTGTGTATTTTGTTAGCATGTCTGTATATATGTGTTGGGAATATGTTGTTGTGTGTTAAATGTATTTGTTTTTGCCCTCTTATGTTAAGCATTCCTTTTTGCCCTTTTCTGTAAAGTGTTTTTTTTGTAAGGCTTGTGCCCCCTCATACTTTGTTTACATATTAAATTTTCAAGTGTAGAAGTGTGGTTGTTGTGTCTACTTTGTTTACACATTAAATTGTCTACTTTATTTTAAATGTCCACGTTTTAACACATTAAATTAATTTTCTTTAA
This sequence comes from Codonopsis lanceolata, assembly GCA_013146195.2. Lineage (NCBI taxonomy): Eukaryota > Viridiplantae > Streptophyta > Magnoliopsida > Asterales > Campanulaceae > Codonopsis > Codonopsis lanceolata. Next base: position 84,178,195 of record CM028378.1, on the reverse strand, counting down.
AATGCAGTGAAACAAAGTACATTTTTTTCCTTGAAAATGTATTATGGGGGTCACTTTATGTGCAATCATGTGCTTGTATACATTGGTGGAAATGTTAATTATGTTGATTACTTGATGGAGTCAGATTTATGCATGGGTGTTCTTAAAAATATGTTGCAGAAATTAGGTGATTTGGGTGATGAGAGTATCTTTTACTACTTTTTAGAGCCAGAGACTAACTTACAGAGAGGGTTAAAGTACTGTGTAAATAATGAGGATTTCAAAGTAATATGTGAATGATTGAAACATGATAGAATTATTGAGTTATATGTTGAGGTTTCATATTCTGGGTATGTAGCTTTGGAGAAGGTTAATAAGGTAGTGTTTGGTAACATTTCTATTTTTTTTTCCACATATTTCTGTTTCACTTTGTTTCTATTTCTTTTTTATTTTGGACAAGAAACAAAAACAAGCTTGATAGCCGTTTCTATTTCTATTATGAAAAAGAAACAAAAGCTAATCATTTTTTACAAATATTTTTTTTTCCTTTCACAAAGTTATATTATTTTTCAAAAAAATTAACACATTACAACTTTGATAATAATATATTATATCCAATTCGAACGGGTAGAATAATAATTCACATGATTTCATCTACTATTAAAAAATGTGGATAAGCAGCTTCTCATCTGTTGGGTTGGGTTGGAACGGGGATGTGTCGAAACTCATTAGAACCCGGATATCAAACTGATTGAAATGAGTCATGTTAAACGGGTGACGTGTTAAAATGAGATGGCTCGTCTTAATCTAGATTTTCTCCCAAAATTTCATAATTTTATAAAGTAAAAACTATCGGGTCAAAATGGGTAATGGATTCGACCCGCTTTAACCTGACCCGTTAATATTTTTTGGTCAAAACAGGTTACACGTGCAATCCAAAAATATTAACGGGTTCGGTTTGGTCAGATAATTTTCAGGTCAGGTCGGGTGGGTTAATGAGTCCAGGGTTGTAATTGTCAGGCCTAATACACACACACACACACACACACACACACACATATATATATATATATATATAAATTCGAAGACTAGACCTCATTTAAGTTGACCGATCTTGACTCTTCTAAGTTTCGAAAAAGAATCATTTCTCTTAAAAAAGAAACGATTTTTTTCATTTCTAAATTTTGGAGAATAATGAGAAACGTTTTAGTTTATCAGAAATAGAAATGATTGTCAAACGTAATTCTATTTCTATTTTTCACAAAAAATTAGAAATAGAAACAAAAATATTAGAAATGAAATGGTTACCAAACAAGCCCTAAGGAACCAAATGTGGGTACAAAAAACTTTTCTTCATATCTTATTGATGATGATGATCTAAATATTACTGATGATCTTGAGTTTGAGGTTGCAAATGAGATACAAGTTGAGGGTCAGGCTAGGGTTGAGAGGGATGAAAGTAAGGACTGTGAAAGTGAAGATTCTGAGAGTGGAGATAGAGTGAAGATTCTCATGAGATTGATGTTGAGCCTGAGGTAAATGAAGGAAGACAAAGTGTGGACAAGGGTAAGAAAAAGGTAGGTCATGGTGATGAGAGTGAAAGTAGTTATGTTTGTTCTGAATATGTTGATTCAGATTATTTGAGGAGTTTATGCACCACTGATAAAGAAGGAGAATTCACTAATGGGAAACTGCAGAAACCAAATCTCCACAATTTAACATGATGACTTATTTTAAGGATCCCAAGTTTCAAGTAGACATGAGATATAAATCAGCTGGAGATGTTAGGATGGCCATACACTCCTATGCAATTGCTAATATGAGGGATGCCATATTAAAAAAGAATGACAAAGTCAGGATTAAGGCAATATGTAGAGGGAATAGTGCTTGTCTTGGGCTATTCAAGTGGCTTATAGTCAAATTAACAAAGAGTGGGAAATTAGAATACACAAAAATGAATACATTTGCAACATGACTCACCAAGTTAAGTATGCAACAATTGCTTGGCTTGCTAAAGAATACATGGAGGCCATTAGGTAAACTCCCCAGTGGTCAATAGAGGCTTTTAGAGCACATGTGATGACTGATAAGTCAATTGAAGCATCTAGGAGTCAAGCATATAGAGCAAAGAAGATTGCAGAAGATTTGATTCATGGGAATCACTCAAAGCAGTATGCTCTTCTTAGGGATTATGCTGGTGAGGTTCTAAGGAAAAATCCTGGGTAGAGCAATCAAAATGGTTGGGCCCGTTGGCCTAGCCCGCCATGTCACACAAAAGAGGTAGGTTGGGTTGGTATTTCTTAGGCCCGCCACTTTTTTGGGTTAGCTTGCCCCGCCCTGCCAAATGGTGGGTTGTGGGTTGGCTCGCCCCGCCAACTGGCGGGTTGAAGTGGGTTGAGGGTTGGCTCGCCCCACCAACCCACCTTGACAACTCTAATCATGGGTCAACAATCAAGTTTTAGTTTGAAGAGTACAATGAAGATGATACTGTTAGGGTATTTCAGAGGTTGTATTGTTGTATAGGGGCTTTAAAGGAAGGTTTCATGGCTGATTGCAGAAAAAGTCTTAGGATTTGATGGAGCCTTTCTTAAAGGTCCATATCCAGGGCAATTATTGGTTGTAGTTGGCATCAATGCTGATAATGGGATGTATCTAGTTGCATATGCAGTCGTCGAGGCAGAGAATAAAGAAGCATGTAAGTGGTTTCTTGAGTTGATAGTAGATGAATTCCAAATCACCAATAACCAGCATTTGGTATTCATTTCCGATGAATAGAAGGCAATATACATATTTCATTAATATTCAGTCAATTGTTATACTTTATGTATGTTGACATTTCTCATGTGTTTACATGATTTTAATAGGGTTTAGTTATTGCTATCCAAGAGATCTTACTTGTGGTAGAGCATAGGTCGTGCCTTCAACACATATTTAGTAACTTTAGGAAAGAACACATGGGCAAGGCATTAAAAGACTGTGTTCAAAAGTGCTAGAGCAACAAATTTTAGGCAATTTGAGAGTGCTAAGAAAAACTGAGCAGACAGATGTCAAGGCATTTCAATGGGCCTTTGGTAAAGATCCTAGTCATTGGTGTATGGCTTTTTGGACCACTACTGTGAAAAGTGATATTTCTATGAACAACCTTTGTGAATCATTCAATGGATTCATAATCTCAGCTAGGAGCAAGGCTATTATTAGCATGCTAGAGACAATTAGGAATTTGTTAATGAAAAAGGATTCAGTAAAAAAGGGGATACAATCAAGAAATGTTTTGGTCCACTTTGCATGAAGGTATAAGAAGAGTTTGAGAGGACAAAGAAAGAGACCATTGCCTTCACCAGTACATGGAATGGGAATGATTGGTACCAGATTAGGGGGCCTTGGGGAGAACAATGTATGGTTTCATTGACTGGGAGGACATGTAGTTGTGGGAAATGAGACTTAAACATGGATTCCTTGCAAACATGCAGCTATCTACTTGGAAAGATCTAATGAAGGCAATGGTGTGCCTAAAACATGGGTTCATAATTATTATACTCTGAAAATGCAAGACAAAATTTATTCATACACCATTAATCCCATAAATGAGGGTAGATATGTGGCAACACCAAGATTTTAACCCTTAGCAGTTGAATGGTATAGAGTTTTGGGTCTTTTGGTACAAATGATTAACCCTTAGCAGTTGACATGTGATTAGCATTTTTTTGGGGGCTTCTATGCCTATGAAAGAGATACTAAATTTGGGATGTGATTGGTGTGTTTTGTAAGCTTCAAAAACAATGTGATTAGTATGAAATGTTGACAGAGATATTGTAGTCAAAGTATCTTTTGTAATACAATGTCATTGCTAATTGTATCCAATGTGCTTGACAATGGCTGGTATCCATCTTTATCTAGTAGTTTATTTGGTATTGGCACAGAGGATGCTTCATTTTGAACATTACCATGTTTTTTGTCAATAACTATATCCAACTAAAAACAGGGCACAAAAGATGGCTAGCTCATTAGGTATTGTCAATAGCTCATTTGGTATTAGCACTGATTTTAAATTGTATCCATGTTATTTGTCAATAACAATAACTATATCCAACAAAACCAACCCCTGTCAATAACAATAACTATAATTGTATCCATGTTATTTGGCATATGAATTAACGTTTGAGCAACAAAACCAACCCCTGTTTTGCAACATACATTTTGAAACCACATTCAACACAACATTTAGTCAATAGTCAATGCCCTGTTTTGCAACATAAATTTCGAAATAACAATGAATACAACAGCCAATGCCATTGCCAAATGTGATAGAACAATCATCACCATTGCCAAAATCTTGGAAAACAATGTTCAACATACAAGACAACATATACTGTTGCCAAGTACTTACACATAAGTCATCCCTAACCACTAATCAACAAGATTGCCAAGAGAAACCAAGAAAAAATTAACCCAACCCACATCCACCTACGTCTCATATTTTGCCTTGCAATAGTTGCTTCGTAGTTCTGCAGCCTTCTAAGTAGACCGAGGATAATTTGCCTTGATCTTTCGCACATAGGTTGGTCAAATCACCTAAAGTATCCACAACCACTGTTCTGCAACCAAAAAAAAAATAAAAAAAATCAACTTATATTACAATATAGTACACAAGACATTGTAAAGAACTTGGAAAACGAAGAAACCTTAAATTAAATCAAAGAGAATGATGGAGTATTTGAATTAATAAATCACAAGAAAACCTTTTTTTTCCTTAACTAAAATTTAAAAAAAGAAAAGAAAGAGAAATAAAGTTAAGAAACCTATTTCTGGTGAACAAGTAAAGAACCTTCTTCCCGGATTGACATTAGACCAAGATGTTTTGATTGTTACCCTAGAACCACATGAGCAGCACAAATCTCCCATTTTTTTCTTCTTCACTGGTATGGAGCTTAGGCTCCGTTTGTTTCACGGAAAATCATTTCCAGAAAATGATTTCTGGAAAATGATTTCGGAAAATCAAAAGATTTCATTTTCAGGTGTTTGGTAAATCTTTTGAAAATATGTCAGAAAGCATTTACGGGTGTTTGGCAAACACACGAAAAATGTTACAGAAAACAATATATGAATAAATACAAAAATAGAAAATAGAAAATGAACAATGTTTAGAAAGTCCCTAGAAAATCAATAAGGACAATCTTTTTTTTAATAAGGTTCATCTTTTTTTAATCTCACAATTACAAATAATTTTTTTGATAATTGATATGAAAAAAAAGACTTAAAATAGAAAATAGACAATGTTTAGGATGTCCTTAGAAAATGTTACAAAAAACTATATATGAATAAATACAAAAAAACATATTCCAATATTAATGCACATTTTGAATATAAAATAATGTTGAACTTTAAGTCATTTTTCTTTAGTAACCCTCAATTTATCATTAATGGTATCAAATCAATGTCTATCTTTTTTCAATCTCACAATTACAAATTAAAAAAATTGATAATTGATATGAAAAAAACGTTTTAAAATAGAAAATTGACAATGGTTAGGATGTCCCTAAATAATATAGTTGACGCTAATTTTAGAACGTAGAACGCATTTATTAAAATTAAAATTTATAAAGAGTGTGCACAAACTTTATTTATATTTATAAACCATTTATTTGTTGAGTGAAATATTATGTGCGTAAGTAAATATATGCAATTGTGAAAAGGGACGGAGGGTGCCCGAACATTTGGAAAATAACTTACGGAAAATGAATCCGTAAGTCATTTTTTGGAAAAGAAGCCTTCATTTTTTGTTGACTCGGAAAACCTTTTACATTGACAGTATTTTCCTAATGTAACTAAACACCGAAAAATGAGGAAAACGTTTTCGGAAGTCATTTTCTGTGAAACAAACGGAGCCTTAGTTGCTTCACTAGAGCTTTAATGGAGCATTGTATATAGAGGTTGATCTGTAAAATTAAGGAGGTGGAAGGCTTCCCGCTAATAGATGAGAGAAAGCCTAGGGAGGAAATCTCATGTTTGCCCTCTCAAATGTGCACATGAGTGAACACATGCACACTTCACAGCAACTCAATTAACGGAGTCAGAGCTAGGGACCTCCGATGAACAAATTACGAGTTATTTGTTCTGTGACGTGCACTTGCATTTTACAGGGACTGATTCAAAGTACAGGAACCAATAGTGAAGTTAGCCTAGATTTAATACTCCATCCGTCCTTAAATTATCGTCCTCCTTTCCTTTTTCTTCTGTCCCAAAATAATTGTTAAATTTGAAACTTACTTTTTCAGAACATCACTTTTACTACTTTATCGTTACTTTTTCACCCTACTTTAATTACGGGTTACATATACATGAGCTTTAAAGTAAATTACACATTAAACCAATATAAATAATCAAGTCAATTGTTTTTTCTTAATCCGTACGCCGGATCAACTAGAACGATAATTTAGAGACGAAGGGAGTACGTGTAATTTAGGAACGGAGGGAGTATGTGTTATACGAAGTTCGAACACATGTCTGCCAAATTCTAGACAATATAGACAACTTTAACGGCTATAAGAAGCAGGTTCTATAAGCTAGTAGCAACACCAACTCAAATGAGCAAGTCATGGGTCCATTCCCTGCCATGATTCGAAGCCTCAAAACTTCGCCCACATGGTTCACTAATTCTCGTATTGGCTTACCAACCAATTTCATACACCGCTACAAAAGCTTAGCCGGGTTCGCATGTTATGGCAAACCGATCACAAAAGAATATACTGATCACCTTGAAAACTACCGATTAGACGAAGCTCGCGCAGCTTTCGATAAATTATCTTCCCCAAATATATATATTTGCACTAAAATGATAGCTCTTTATGTAAAAAACCGTAAGCTCAGTGATGCTTTGAAGCTATTCGATGAAATGCCTGTTCGTGACACTGTTATGTGGAACTTGATTATCAGAGGATGTCTGGATTGTGGGGATTTTGGTATGGGTAGGAAGCTGTTTGATGAAATGCCTGATAGAAATGTGATTTCTTGGACGACTATGATAAATGGGTTCTTGCGGATTGGGGAAATCGAGCTGGCTGAACGATTCTTTTGTGGGATGCCTGTGAGGGATATAGCTGCGTGGAATTCAATGATTTATGGGTATTTTATCAATAACAGAGTGGAAGATGCTGTGAAGTTGTTTAAGGTGATGCCATGGCGGAATGTGATTTCTTGGACTACGATGATTAGTGGGCTTGATCAGCATGGGAAGAGCGATGACTCTTTGATTCTGTTTAAGCGGATGTCAGATGCTGGTGTTCAACCCACTTCGACAACTTACTCATCTGTAATAACTGCCTGCGGAAATGTAATGGCTTTACGTTTGGGTGTTCAAGTTCATGGCAATATCGTTAAGCAAGGGTACATGTCAGATGCATATGTCACTGCTTCACTTGTTACCTTTTATGCACACTGCAAGGAAATTAGTTTTTCTACCAAAGTTTTTAATGAGAAGTTGCATATGAATGTGGTTGTGTGGACAGCTCTTTTAACTGGTTATGGTTTAAATAGCAAGCATGAAGAAGCATTGGAGGTCTTTAGGGGCATGTTCAAAATGGGGGTTCTTCCAAATCAATCTTCTTTCACTAGTGCCTTGAATTCATGTTGTGAAATAGAGGCTTTTGATAGGGGGAAAGGGATAAATGCAGTAACTATCAAGCTAGGGCTGGATACTGATGTCTTTGTGGGTAATTCTCTTGTCGTATTGTATTCTAAATGTGGAAATATAGGTGATGCAATGGCCATATTCAAGGAAATTTCTGGAAAGAACATCGTTTCATGGAACTCAGCAATTGTTGGATGTGCACAACATGGTTGTGGCAATTGGGCATTAACATTGTTTAACCGTATGCTGCGGGATGGCATGCGTCCAGATGATATCACATTCACAGGGCTGCTTTCTGCTTGTAGCCATTCTGGAATGCTCCAAAAAGGAAGACGCCTTTTCAAATGCTTTTCTAAAGATGAATACGTTGAACTGAAGCTTGAGCACTATGCCTGTATGGTGGATATCTTGGGGAGAAGTGGGAACTTGGAGGAGGCAGAGGAGTTAGTCAAAAGTATGCCATTGGAAGCAAACCTGTCTATATGGCTAGCTCTGCTAAGTGGGTGTAGGATGCATTCTAACTTAGAAGTAGCTGAAAGAGCTTCAAAAGGCATTTTTGACCTGGATTCAGATTGCTCTGCTGCTTACACTTTGTTGTCTAATTTATATGCTTCTGCAGGTCGATGGAGTGATGCTGCAAGAGTAAGAGGGATGATGAAAAGCAGATGTATTGTGAAACAACCAGGACGTAGCTGGGTTACTCTAAAGGGGCATCGGCATGCATTTCTTTCTGGAGATAGGTCTCACCCTTTAAACGATAAAATATATAAAAAGCTTGACTGGTTAGGGGAAAGGTTGAAGGAATTTGGCTATGTACCTGATGAAAGGTTTGCTTTACATGATGTTGAGGATGAACAGAAGGAAGTTCTCCTGTCTTATCATAGTGAGCGGCTTGCTATTAGTTTTGCTTTAATTTGTACCCCAGTTAGCAGTAAGATAACAGTGATGAAGAATCTTCGCATATGCGGGGATTGCCATTCTGCAATTAAGCTTATAGCAAAAGTCATCGAGCGTGAGATTGTTTTAAGAGATTCTAGTCGTTTTCATCACTTCAGAGATGGATTTTGTTCTTGCAAGGATTATTGGTAACACTAGCACCATAATGAATTAGTTTGCAGGCAGCTCAGGAAGAATTGCATATAATGTACAGGGGTTATACATTTTATACATGTGATATTCTCTCCCATCAATCTACTTGTACTTCTCTTAGTCTACAGGTTTCACAGTAATTAATGGTGGGCTGCACTCCAAAGCTTCCTTTGCCCTTTTCTCAGACATGATTCCAACAAGATATCAGATCAACTACTCTTCTCATCATCATATTAACAGTAGCAAAGAGAGAAGTGACAACAGCCCATAATCTCCTTGAGAATCCTTATAGCACACGCAGTAGCCATTCAAAAATTCTCCTCATGTACTTACTAATTTTTCCCCCCCGGTGAAAACTGCATTCTTTCCTGCTGTGCAAACAAAGAAAGTGGCCTAAAGAAGAGCTTTTGTTTTCCAAAGTGTGTTTCCGTGGAAAGTCAGGCTGGAGGCCAGTGGAAAAATGATTTAATGAAATACCCAATCTAGTTCCCTCTCTGGACACTCTATCGACACCTCCAGGTGTTTGTTTAAATAATCACCTACATTTCCCATTTCTCAGTCTTGAAATTCACTTGATTTCCATATTCTGTAAAACTGAAAAAACTACCTTGTTTTAGAAAATAGGCAATACTCTTATGGTTTTGAAATTTTTTCCTACATGAGAACTTTTCTGGTCAATGTCTTTTCTTAGTTACCTGGTTTGGTGGTTAATTACCCAAGTCCTTTCGCCCTCAGCATACTTCCCTTTACCTGCCATGTGAGGGATATTCGTTTCATTATCTTCTTCCTACTCACCCCTCCCCCCAAATAAAATAAAATAAAAAAAACAAAGAAATTGTGAAAATAACTATGAAAATAAGAATTCTGATTATTTGGTCTTAGTTATTTGTTGAGACTATTTTGAAGAATAAATTCTTCATGCAGCAATGAAGTAACTTGAAGACATGGGTGCCTCATTTTTCGTCCTTGATCTTAGAGATAATCTTGGCGGACTAGTACAGGTTCGTTGCTGGAAGTAATTTATGCTTGTCAAGTATGAGCTTAATAATTTTATTGTATTTTCTACTTGATAAAATAATTTTCCATGCCGTACATACTGGGCTGTAGCATCCTACTGGAAAATCTTAAGGCCTCGTCAATCTGTTATGTGATGAAGAGTTGATAAAAGGGATAAGTACGAGCAAGAATGAAATTCCATTTATCTCTTTTCCAGGATGACAACTTCTTCTGAAACATGTCCAAAATAGTCAAAAATGGCGGAACAGTTTCAGTTTCTTTCTCATGGACACATGCTTCTGAATATTGGGTAGGGTGGTTTAAAAGGTCCAAGGAACGCATGCCCTGATGCTTCTGGTTTTTAGTTCTTGATGGAATTGCAGGCTTATTTCGCCATTGTACTTTCCATGTTAATAAAAGGTTGTTGCATGTAGAGAATTGGATGTATAAACTTGCTTCTGTCACCACCAAGATACTGCAAGTGTTAGGTCAGTCCTTGTGGTGTGAAGGATTTATTGCTTCAGGAATAGAAGGGTTTGGGATAGGGAAGGAGTGGAGAACGCTTTGTGAACTTTGCTATCTTTTCTATCCTTTGGTGTATTTGGACCAAAAGTGTTGGTCCCTAGTTTTGGTAAGCAAAGGCAAGAGGGAGAGAGAGGGGGGGGGGGCTTCTTATCTCTTTTTGAAAATCAATGAGAGTACACAAAAATCAACTCCAGGTAACCAAAAAGAAAGGTTAAAGGAGTGAGTTGCTGTAGAATAAAATAGAAAACAATTTAGAACAATCCCTCAAATTGTAATTGCTAAAACAGATCGTAAGAGTTAAATAAGTATCTTTATGGAGGTAAAGTTATAGACATATCTCAAACACTATGAACAAGTTAAGCTAGTAAATATTGACACAAGTTACTTATCAAATATATGTTGACACAAGTTAAATAAGCAGTTAAGTAAAATGACATAGTTATTTAAAGTGGTTCAAAGACTTTACCCTCAAGCCTCCTACGTCCACTATCTTCTCTCAAGCCAGATGGCGTTCCACTATAATCAAGCCAAACAAGGCTCCAGTTTCTGTTAGTGTTGTCTAAACGCAATTCCAAGAGTTTTATTTTTCAGTTTTACAAGATAACTGGGAACTTTGACTCAAATCCAGAGTTCAGGCAGTTTACAAGCTCTCTGCAAACTTTCACAGGTGCTAAGATTCACCAGCTTTTCGCAAAATGTTTTATTCAGTCCTTTACTGAATATGGCTATACCCGCGTATATTTAAGCTCCATAAGTGTATCTGTACACTTCGTAACTGTTTGGATTTTGTAAATAGTTTCTCTTTAGTCTAGCCTTTTGGTTTGGTATACTCCTAGTGTACATGGGCAGCATCACCTGGTTTAGCGCTTGTTTGGTACGTACATTTTACTTATCCAAAAAAAAACTGTGTATATATACAGAGTTTTAATCTTCTTATTTTCTGAAGATTAACATGTATATATTAGTTTTTCTTTTCTGTGTCGTGTTCTAGAACAAGGATGACCTCTGCTTTATATAGGAGTCACCCAAGCAAGTTGACCACTTGCTCTATCAATATAGTCGTTGTCTTCTAGCCGTTGGTAGAATAACATAACCATTTGCTGGCCATCTAGAATGGATAACATTCTTTTGTAGACTTGTCAAAGTGACCATAACATATTCTTCATTCTTGTCAACTTTCTCTTACATGCTTGGCTGGGATTAAGTGCTTGTTTTGCCTTTCAAGTCTGGTTAAGTGTGTCTCATAAAGCAGTTCAGCTAAGTATTTGTTAGTCAGGCTAAGTACTTTTTTATTTCTGTTAAGATCCTACATCACTCCAAGTGATGCCCTTCATGTATATTCTTTGATTGCTTCCATAGACATGGTTAGGCGGGATTGGCTTCCTTCGGCTAAGCAATCAAACTGCGGCTGAGTGACTTACTGTAACTTTGTCTTTGCTATAACCTTGTTAGTTTGTTTGCCCTGATATATTCTTCTTTGACAGACTACAAATGGGGTAAACTAACCTACACTTGTCTTGTATATCATCATCAAAACCGCTATATTATTATCAGAGCTTGTTTGGTTAAGTTAGTCAGTTTCTTAACCTTTTCTAAGTTCCTTACAATGTCCATGTCCTAACAGAAAGAAACTCTGTAATCTTTAATGTCAAGAAGCTTTCTCTTGATCTGCATTGTGAGTGTATGAAACTTTTGGCCTCTCACTGGGATAAGGCATTGGATATGTTTAAGGGTTTGTCTTCGACTGATCTAGCGAGATTAGCAGGCAGCTCTTGGTTGTTGGTGTATCTTGTTTTCTTTAGTGTTTTCACTTTTCATGGGTGATGGGTGTTTGTTCCTACTTATTTGTAATGTTAGATGTCTTATCCACTTCTGTATACTCTTCCTCTTATCGAAATCTTCTTTTTCTATCAAAAATAGTAATTCTGTGAAAGAAAATAGTAGGCATTGAAAAACTTAATCATCTGTATTCCATAACGTTGATGATGAAACCTTCATCAGTTCTCCTTTCTTCCATGGCGTTTTCATTGCAATCTCTATTAGGTCTTGTCGTTCAAACTGTACCAGAAATCAACATTCCTTCTAACCTTGAGGTTTGCTTTTGGCCCTTGGTTCTTCATAGCTTAAACATAAAGCACATATTGTACTCTATGTGGAACATGGATATCTGTTTCCTGTGGTGGCAGTGCATCGAATTTGATGGCTACCCATTGGTTGCTGTTCTTAGAAGCATTGGTGGATGCTCTTTTTTTCAGGGCCACCCTTTCCTTTTCCAGTTGATGGGGTACCAAGTAGCGGGCTTACCGCTTAGTCTTACTTTGGGATTGCCCATGAGAGCTTGCATAACTGTTGTGCCTTCAAATATGTGCTACATTTAAAGGGTTATCTCTTACCTTCCATATGGTTTATCTTTCTATTGTGTGTATGGGTAAGTTTTTAAACATCTGTAAATTTCACTTCTAAAAGAAAGAAAAAGGCATCTTAGACTCCCTACTTTGCAAGCTCGTAACTTTTTTGGATTCATTTGTCATATACCATGGTCATTGGTTAGTCATCATATTCAAAGCTTTCAATTCTATTGACTGGAGCATCTGCACTTCACCACTGGTTGACAATTGCTGATGGCTTATCGTGTGAGTGTGAATACTACCATCTCAATCCCTGCCAAAACCAATAAAGTGCATCTGAAAAATAGAAGAGAGTGCTTGAGCTGTCCCAAGCCTTGTCTGCAATCCATGAGTTGTTCCTCTAGAAACGGGCACCCACACGGTGAAGAAACTGGGGATTATCAAACCAACTTAGAGAAATGTGCTTATAAATAAGGTCTGCTATTTCGCAAGACATCATGGGTATTAGGTGTAGAGAGGGGATCAAACAAAATCCTTACCTGGAAAGCACTTTGGCTTTCCAAATGGAAGCCCTAACCTCTCACACACCTCTTTCCTCTCTTGATTGCTAAACTTGATTATTCTTTATTATTATGGTACATATCAACTCAACTTAGCTGCCTTTTTCCATTTACTTGTGGTCAGCTACCTCATTTCATATGATGTTATTTTTCCGTCTATTATTTATTTGGATTAAATAATTATTTGGTCCTTAAACTATCCACAAACTATGCGTTTGGTCCCGCAACTTTTTTTGAAATGTATTTAGTCCTTAAACTCAGTTTTTGCTAAGAGATTCACCCCTCATAGAGTTACCGTCAATTTTGCCGTCAAATTTTTATGAAATTCCAAATTTGCCCTTAGAAATGTTAATTGTTCAAAATAAAAAAAAAGAAAAAGAAAAAGGGAAAAGCAATGACTAATGAAGGCTCAGTTGACTTTCATTGGTGAACCCACGATTTAAGCCTCGTACAAATAACTTGTTCAGATCTTGCTAAGCCTCCTCCCATCCTATACCACTATACTTGGTCAAACAATTCAAATGGTGTCGGAACTTTTTGATTTTTTAAATGATTGCTCATTTTGATTATGTCTTAAAATTATTAGAATGTGCGGTCTACAAATTCAAATTTTGCTCATATATTTTTCTCATCACAGTCGGAGGCTGATGAGCTTGGCCGGAGACAGAGAAACTATAGATCTGGAGTGATGGAGAGAGAGACTCGCTCAGATCTGGAACAAAGCGAACGCCGTAAAGGGAAAGAATGGTCGGAAGTTGACGGAAGAGGTGGACTTGGTGGAAGACGGGCCCTGGTCTTTGGTTGGAGATGGGGCGAGCGAGACCGGAGAATGAGAGATAGGCGGCCATGGTTGGAGATGGAGTGTTGGGAGAGAGAGATAACAAATTGATATGGGTTTTGGAATTACCATAGCCCTGTGCAAGGAAAGGAAGAAGTGACTTTCAGAGTTCTGCTTCGACCATAGCTGCAAGTCTGCTCGAGCCCGATTGGAAGATCTACAGTTGGCAGATAGAAGATTCTTGCTTCAACCTTAGCAGCATTCCTTTACTATTCCACCTAGAAGTTGACGCTTTAGATGTAGATCTTGGCCCATACCATTTCCAGATCAGATCTGGTTACCGGCTCTCTTTCTTTATCTCAGTCTACCATCCAACCATCTTCGATCTCTCGCTCGATTTCTCAGTCCGCCATCGTGTATTTCTGTCGGTCGGTCTCGAACTTTCTCTCTCCCCGATATCATCCGGCCAGTCCACCGTCATTGCCATCGGTTCGCCATCGTGTATTTCTGGAGTATTTCTTTTTTGGAAGATAAACAAAAACAAAAATCAAAGGTGACATTGTTCTACTGGTTTGTTGGGATATTGGATAGATTGAGACCAAATTTAGGGTTTCATAAGATGCCCAAAGACATAAGGGCAAATTTGGGATTTCCAAAAAAATTTAACGTCAAAACTAACGGTAACTTCGTGAAGGGGGAATCTCTTAACAAAAATCGAGTTTAAGGACCAAACACATTTAAAAAAATAGTAGGACCAAATACATATTTTGTGGATAGTTCAGGGACCAAATAATTATTTAATCCTATTTATTTTCCCAATAAATTACATTATTCTATGCCATTTTTATTTAATTATTTGTACCAAAGTAAAAATTATTCTACAAAATTGGGTTCAAGAATTTTCATATAAGACACAAGACGGGCCTAGACCCATCAGACTGAACCTGCCGGCTGCCAGGCCTATTTCTTTCAACTGAGCCCTCTAATCCAATGGTTCTAGTTCAGCTTTTGACCCGTGGACACCCCCTTACTATCAGGAGAGAATATGCATTTTGTAATAAATAATCATATGCCCAATTAGAATTGAAGAAATTTATTTTTCCTCTCCTCAGACAATATAAGAAGGAAAAGGTTGTTATACAAATATTCTTATTAACTTCAGTTGCAATTGATATCACCCCTCTGTTTCTTGGGTCCTTTTGCCAACTTCTAAATCCCTACTTTATACATCCAGCAGTTTAATAATTGATTTTGATGTTTTTTACTAGTACCATCATCATACGTGCCATATTCAGATAAATATAATTTCCCTCTCAAAGGTGAATCTGCCTCATCTACGGCTCCACCTTGACCTGAGCAGCTCTTGTAAGAAGACTATAAGCTTCTTCATAGAGTGGTGCACTACAGCCCAGTCGATCGCTACATTAAGAAGCCACCACCTTTACCACCATGACTTAAAAAGACTGATGCCTCATGTGCACCGAGGCACCTCACCCTTCACCACCAGCATGACTGGCCGCAAACTAGTGTGTGCGTTCATAGTCTACTTTCTCTTTTTTTCAACTGGTAAAACATTGCATAAAAGAAGCCAAAAGGGGAAAACCCTGTACACAATAAGTATACAAGAAAAAACCAAAAGAAAAAGCCCCTAACAAAACTCAGGAGAACTCCTGGAAAGTCAAACAAGTATAAACTGTTGGAATATTTAGGGTAAATATGTATGGGTGAAGGGTTAAGTCACCACAAAAGAATCTAAACCCACATTGGATATATACTAGAAAGTATCCTAGTTTATATAGTGGGAGATTATGGAGAGTGACATTTAAGTTACATACCATGTAGCCATGTCTTGCGCACTAGCTAGCTTTGCTAGCCGTTGGTTGGACAAATGCTCTCGCCCACGCCCACGCACTCGCTTGAGCCCGTGCACGTCTCAAAGTTCGCATTGGACGCTTTCGAGGCGCACTTTGCACTTCTTTTACATTTTATATAGGAAGCTGAAAGAGCGTGTCGGTGAACCAACACACCAGAGTGGTGGGCGGCGATTGAGCTCGAACAGACACGTCGGAGTTCGATCTTTGGGCCTTGGCGGCCGATGAGTGGGCGGCCGTCACTCGAGCAGAACGTCACGAGTTCATCGAACATGCCACGGGTTGCATCCTTTGTGAACAGACTCGACTAAGGCTATATAAAGACCCCTTCTTCCAGTCATTCAGGTCATCGAAATCCAGCAACATTCTCTCAGTTTTAACATCCGAAAAATCTTAAGTGTTTTACAAAAGAAATCCAGTTTTCTTTTACTCCTTTTTTTCCTTCTCCCGTTTTGTGAAAGCTTGAAGAGCAAGTCAGCAAATTTGGTTCGTCCGTCAAAGGTTAGTAAGTGCAAGCCTAACTTTTGGAAGAAACGTTGTATCTTGGGAGACAATTGCCAACCATTCGTTTGCACCGTTACGGAGGCAATATTTGTCTTAAGGAGATTTGCCTCGGCATACCTCGTTTCGTACTTCATCTAGAAATCTGCTTTGAAGATATTAAGATAATCAAAATTATTTACAACAATCTTAAGACAAATAATATCAGGTATTTAATTTTATTTATCTTCTACTTCATCTCCTTCTTATTTGATTTTTACTTTTTGTGCGACAAAATGGCTAATGGAAATGAATCCACTAGTGAAACTGTTGCAACCACTTCGAGTCCGAGTGCGTTTGCAAGCACTTCAAGTGCAAATCAGCTTCTCATGCCCCCGGCCTCGCAGTACAAGAAACTGGAAAAGTTCAATGGAACTGATTTCAAGCGTTGGCAACAGAAAATGTTGTTCTATCTCACAGCGCTTGGATTGATGAAGTTCTTGCGTGAAGAATGTCCTGTAGCGGAAGGTACAATTGACAAGGCAACGCAATTGGCTATTGATGCATGGAAACATGTGGATTAACTATGCCGGAACTATATTTTGAATGGACTAGACAACACATTGTATAATGTGTACTACACCATTCAAACTGCAAAAAGGCTTTGGGAATCTCTCGAGAAAAAATACAAAACCGAAGATGCTGGAACAAAGAAATTCTTTGTTGCAAAATTTTTGGATTTTAAAATGATTGATTCTAAAACGGTAATGAATCAGGTTGAGGAGATACAAGTTCTGTTACATAACATTGAAGTTGAAGGCATGCAATTGAGCGAGTTCTTCCAAATTGCATGTATAATTGAGAAGTTGCCTCCTTCATGGAGAGATTTCAAAAATTACCTCAAGCACAAACGGAAGGAAATGTCAATGGAAGACTTGCTTGTTCGTCTTCGTATTGAAGAGGACAATCGTGGTGCAGAAAAGAGAGCCGCTGCACGGAACATGGAAGCAAAGGCTAACATGGTTGAAGACTCTGGACCTAAGAACAACAAAAGAAAGCGTGATGACTCTTCTAAGGACAAGAAGACAAGTAATGACAACAACAACAAACGCTTCAAGTTCAAAGGGGACTGTTTCAATTGTGGGAAAACCGGTCATCGGGCGAAGGATTACCGAAGCAAGAAGAAGAAGCCTCCCCAAGCAAACATGACAGAAGTGGACACTCTCTCTACGGGTATTTCCGAAGTAAGTCTATCTGTTGTTGTATGTGAAGCCAACTTGGTGTCAAACGTCAAGGATTGGTGGGTGGACACAGGAGCCACTCGTCACATATGTGCCGACAAAAGCTTGTTTGCAGAATACAAGAATATGGAACGTGAAGATTTTCTTTATATGGAAAATTCCGCAACCTCCAAGATTGAAGGCATTGGGAAGGTGATATTGAAGTTCACATCGGGAAAGGAGCTTACTCTCAACGATGTGATGCATGTACCCGACATAAGGAAAATTTTAATTTTCGGTTCACTGCTTAGTAAGAAAGGTTTTAAAGTTGTATTTGAATCTGATAAATTTGTACTTACTAAGGGAGGGATGTATGTTGGGAAATGATACTTGCTAGATGGCCTATTTAAGGCAAATGTTGTTGTAGTGGACAAGAAGTCCACCTATTTGTACCCACAAGCTATTAATAAAATTGATAATTCTATTTACTTGTGCGAGTCTTCTAATTTATGGCATAGTCGCTTAGGACATGTGAATCGTGCTTCTTTAAGAAAGCTTGTAGGTTTAGGACTTATTCCAAAACTTGATTCAATAAAAGATCACAAATGTGAAATTTGTGTTGAAGCAAAATTTGCAAAGAAACCTTTTAAATCAATTGAAAGAACTAGCCAACTGTTGGGTTTAATTCATTGCGATTTATGTGACTTAAAATTTGTCCCAACTCGAGGCGGTAAGAAATACTTTATTACTTTCATTGACGATCAAAGTAGATATTATTATTGTGACGACCCGGCCCGGGCCCGAGATGGGACCGAGGGTCGGACCGCCCAAATAAGGAGGGAAACAAGTAGGCAATTAAACAAGCAAGGACTTAATTTATAAAAACGACGTGACGCAACATTGGAGTCGTAGCACGCCTCGGCACCAAACGGCCGGATATTTTTAAAACTTTTAAACCTGATAAACAGTTAAACAAAATAACCAAGTCTTCGGCGACACTACATGCCGGAACCCAAGCTAACAGTTCAAAGACAAGAATTAATAAGGAGCTAATAGCATGCTCAGCGGAAGACTAATACGTGGAGGAATACTAACAAGTTAACCAAAGCTCGGCTTACACCATGCCGGCACAAAAAGGGTTACAAGTACTACAAGTATTAAATTACTAGCAGTTAAGATTTACAAGCAAGTTCTACACAAATACCCAAGCATAGTCTAGTTGACTTGCTTAACCCGTCGTCCTTACAAAAATATAAAACAAGAGAAAGAGGGCATCTAAACCACCTCTTCAAATATCAACGGCGCACCAAAAAGGGCACAAAGCACGAACACCGCGAGTCATCGAGCAGGACCTGTCTTGCTAGGATCTAAAGCAGTAAAAGGGGAAAGGGTAAGTCATAAAGACTTGTAAGCTATCAATCATGCATGTCATGGCAATATGCATCATTCAAGGCAAGATATCATTTTCAGGCAAGATTTCATATTCAGGACAAGATATCATAGAGGTCATGTATTCAAGATGCACATTGTTTCACATAGGTGCTTATAATTAAATCACATAGGATCAGGATATATCGAGAGCCGGGCCGCTACGTAGTTCCTGCATACAAGCGTTATCTGGAAATGTGCGGGTATCGAATGTGTGTAAGTACATCGATCTTCCGAGGAGATGCCCGGGATAGTCCAATGGTGCTCTTAATGATTACAACAAGGGAGCTACTTCCCCACTGTGGCCACAGTGGAGGCGTGTGTGAACAAAGACAGGTATGCCAGCTGGACTCATGCAAATGCCAAGTAATGTTTACTTAACAAAATTCTCAAGTATAGAACGAGGTCGACAAGAGCGATCTCGTTCAAGACAAGTAAATTATTCTCATCAATAAACAAGGTGATTGAGTTCGTCAAGAGTAACTCACATGTCAATTAGTCATGCTATAATATGACATTCAAGATCAAGCAAGGTAATCGCTTCAAGTTCAAGAGTCTAGAATTATTATTCTTCTTAGGAAGCGTTTAGAACGTCGAAGGGATGGGTTGGTGAGCCGGTATTGTTCAATGGCTCGCTAAGCTTGACTCTGTTGAGTCATCTATAACAATTCATCCAAGATGGATAAGACGCTAAATGCATCATGAACCTTTTCTAAGTTCTCGTATATGATCGGCTAGGTCATTAACCTATTAAACAACCGTAGTTAAGAATTTTCATCAATAATCAAGCAGGAAGGAGTTCGACAAGGGCGAACTCAATATGTCAAATAGACATTCTATTTTATGACATCAAGAATCAAGCCAGGTAACCAATTCAAGTTTCAACAGTCTAGAATCATCATTCTTAGAGGAACGTGTTTAGGACGTCGTAGGGATTGATCATTGAGCCGGTATTGTTCAATGGCTCACCTAAGTTTGACTCCGCTGAGTCGTCTCTACCAATTCATCCAAGGGAGTTAAGATGCTAGATGCATCCAAAATCCTTTTCTAAGTTCTCGTAGATGATCGGCTAGGTCATTAATCCATTTAACAGCCGTAATTAAGAATTATCGATAATTCGAATTCAAGGGCCTTAGAATCATTCTTTCAAGGTTATTAAAGTGCAAGGGTCCAAGAACATTATTTTCTCGCAAGGGAACATAGATCACAATTTATACTAGGCCTAGGACCCAATCCAATAGGATGATCAATACAAGGCATAGGAAACCCTAGAATCATAATTCCCAAGAGTTATCAAGAGTCGTAAGTCCAAGAACATTTGTTATTCTTAAGTGGGCAAAGAACATATACAATTCGAGGCGTAGGACTCGCTCAATAGGATGGACGCTTTGTAACATGTGAAACCCGAGAAGTCATTATCTCCAAGAGTTATCAAAAGTTATTGGTCCAAGAACAATAGTTGTTCCTAAGGGGACATGGAACTCTTTTAATTCTAGGCATAGATCTCAATCAACAAGATAGACAATTCATGGTATATGGAACCCTAGAAATCATAGTTTCCAAGAGTTATCAAAATCTATAAATTTCAAGAACATTAATTGTTCCTAAGGAAGCATATAACATAGTTAATTCTAAGCATATGTCTCAATCAACAAGATGGACATTAATCAAAATCCCAAGAGATCAAATCATCCACAATCATAGTTTGGACATGGAAGAAGCATGGAGATCAATAGAAAAGGGGGAAACATGGCAATTCTAGCATGTATCCTAAGGGGAAATCGATAGCTTACATTCACCAAGGAAAAGGAAGGTTGGTGTACAAAGTAATCCGGATGGAAACGATCTCCTCGTCGGTAGCTTCACTCCGGTGGTCTCGGTTTGGCAAACGGAGGTCGGGAGCTCAATCTAGGGGAGAGACACACACTAATCTCACCTATTCTCTACACACACTAACCATGGCAAGAGAGAGAGAGAGAAATCTGATAATGGAAGATTAAGGCAAAGTCAACAAGGGAGGCCTTTTATATCATGCATGGATTTGGTGGAATTCCAAGTGTCAAGGGGAGAGGAGTGGTGGAATCCACATGTCCAAAGGTGGTGGCTTGAGATTAGGACTAATCTAGCTTAATTAGGGTTTAATAGGTTGGATTAGGACAATTAGGAAGGGGTTTAAGGGTTAAAGGTCGGACAAAACAGAAGAAGAAAAATTCCCGTAGTGAAAAGAGGGTGAGGCGGGCGCCTCATGAATGCGGCCGCCAACCGCCGAGACCGGTTCCTTTTTCATTTGCTCGATTTGAGGCGGGCGCCACTCGAACATGCGTCGAACTCGGGGCATCAAAACTTGACCTAAACAAGTCCTAAATGGTCCCAAGCTCATGGGCAACCATTCTAGGGTCTAACACAACTCAAAACATGTCCGAAATACACCCGAACATCACCCGGAACAAGGTAGGACAAGGCTCGAGTCAAGCGACGATTGGTTGACGAATCAAACCCGGATCAAACGTCAATAAAACTAGGGTAACTTGGGCATGGAATAGGCTTGTTTAATCATGGTTATGACTTGAATACAAGTCCGGGAACTCAAGGAACAATTCGCACGTCGAAATACGAGCAAAACGGGAGACGGGTGAAATCGCTAAGGCCAAAACAAGGCAAGAAGGTTTCTAAACTTCCAATCAAGCTTACTAGGATCAAGGCGAGTGTTCTAAGTCATCTATGAAAGACAATAGAATCCTAACGAGTCTCGGTTGAGTGCAAATCAGGCTAAGGCAACACGCGAGGCATAACGGGAAGGTATGCTAAGTATAGAAGGAAATCAAGCAACTAGGCACGTAATATTCCAGTGTGAACATGACAGGGACAATTAGAAGCGTCTAACATGTTAAGGTATAATACAAGCATGTTATTAAGGCAATAAACAAGTAATGGGTTTGGGTTCTCACATCCTCCCCCACTTAAAGGAATTTAGTCCCTAAATTCTTACCGGAGTCGTCGAATAGGAAAGGGGTATTTCTCTCGCATATCAAGCTCGGTCTCCCACGTGGCTTCCTCAATATCATAATTCTTTCACAAGACTTACTAACGGAATTCGCTTCGTTCTCAATGTTTGCTCCTTAGTAACAAGAATCCTCACTGGTCCTTCATCACAAGAAAGATCGGGTTCGAATGAAATCTCATCGTAAACAAGGACATGCGATTCCTCTATCAAATACTCGCGTAGCATCGAGACATGGAATACATCGTGAACATTCGATAACGAAGGCGGCAATGCTAACCGATACGACAAAGCTCCAATCCTTTCTAGGATCTCGAATGGTCCAATGAATCTAGGTGGAAATTTACATTTCTTCCCAAATCGCTTAGTACCGCTGCGAGGCGATACCTTCGAGAATACCGAGTCACCAACCTGAAATTCTAAGTCGCGTCTCCGGTTGTCCGCGTAGCTCTTCTGTCTACTCTGGACTGCAAGCAATCTATCTCTAATAAGCCTCATATGGCGTCATTTCAATACTAGACTGGTAACTGTTATAAAAGCAAATTCAGCTAATGGCAAATGAGAATCCATGGCACAAGCACGTAACCCAAGCCTTCTAACGAGGCATCGATAAAATCACAAGGTTCTTCGAAACACTAGGCAATGCTAGGATAGGAGCCGTAGTCAACCTCCTCTCGTGACTTGGAGTACCCGAGAATATCAATAATAAACACAACCACAAGCAATCGAGATATTCATGAAAAACCCTATTCATCAGGTCCATAAAACTGCAGGTGCGTTGGACAACCCAAACGGCATCACAACAACTCATAATGGCCGTAACGCGTACGAAAGGCTGTCTTAGGGACATCCTCCGCTCTAACCCTCAACCGGTGATAGCCGCTCCTCATGTCAAGCTTGGAATGAACAACTGAACCCCGAAGTGGATCAAAGAGATCATCAATGCGTGGCAAGGGATACATATTCTTGATAGTATTCTGGTTCAACTGTCGATAGTCTATGCAAAGTCGTAAACTACTACAATTCTTTCACAAACAATACCGGTGCACCCCATGGGACACACTCGGTTAAATGAACTCTCTATCTTGAAGTTCTTGCAACTACTCTTTCAATTCTCACAACTCCGCTGGAGTTATTCTGTAAGGTGTTCTAGATATAAGCGAGGTCCCTGGCAATAGTTCAACGCAAAACTCTAATTCTCGGTCGGGAAGCAATGTGTAGTCCCAAAGTCGTGCTACAAGGACAAGGCAAGAAGAGGACAAGCATTTGCAAAACAAAGGATGTGAGTCGAACAGTTTAACTACGAGCTCAATACAGGTAGAGAAGTTGTATACAAATATACGGGTCATGGAGAAACGAATCTGCGGAGGCGACAGGGAAAGAAATGCTTAAATATCATCTCCCATCGATTCAAAGTCGAGTCATCTTGACTCTTGACAGGGTTCAAGGACATTATCGAGGTTTACTAGGTTCCAACAAACGTGGACAATGAGGTGAAAATTCTTCTTTATCAACTAAACAGGTGACTCGAATGCACGTGCAATAGTTGCACCAAGCTAACAACTTTCCAACAAAGAGTTTTCCAGACTAACTAAATTATTCCGGTCACAACACGCATCTATAGGATCTAACGTCCTAACAATAAAATCAAGTAGTCAATCATCATGGACCACATATTCGCCTTTCAAAGAAGGCATTCAATACCAGGCAATTCATTCAATCATGACACAGGTTCAATTTATTCGTAGCATGATTTCAATATACACGTTGCACATATTTGCACAAGTAAAACAAGATGACACTTTCAATTTCATTCCAGTTTGGTCATGGGTTCATCAATTCCTATATCATATTATACCATTCTAGTTCTACGACGAATACCTCTTGATAATCAAGTCAGGGCCCTCCAAGTGACTTCAAAAGCTTCCGTCGTTTAGGATGCGGAGGAGTTACAAATCACATAAGAGCATCCTTTATGAAGGTCTCATGCACATATAATATAATTACACTTAGGCATGGAAATCAATATCATGTACATAGTATTTTAGTCTACCATGCAAGTATACCATGTATGGAACATTCATACCCTTAACGATTCACTAATGATGGATAAATCCTTTTACAATATGCTAATACTCTACTAATGCATTAGTCGAATAACGGTACAAGACAATAACTTAATAGTCCTTGGCTAGCAAATAGTTATTAGCTAGAAAACCTCAAATCACTTTGGGTCAAGACGTAAACGAGCTAACGACAACCAATCATCGGTCATGCGATCACCTATCGGTACTCACCCGCCTCAACTTGAAACCACAACGATACCTTGAGCATTAGGGTATCCCTTCAATCTCAATAACCAAACAGAAAGAGTCCTCTAATTCCCCGACACTATACGCCCAAGTACTCACGATTAGGCACTACGTAAGATATATATACTTATGTAGGAATCAAGGAATACACTAGGTACTACGGGAGGCTTAGCCACGCCGCCAAGAAGATGTAACATGTCAAAGGCTCTATCGACACCACGATGATTACGCCGAATCAACAACCCGAGCTTATAAGATCACTCACAACGGACAAGAAACAATAGCTCTACAAAGCAAAGAACACACACTCTTGGTATAATCGCGCCTTGAAAGTAAAACGGGTGAAAGGTAATATTCCTCGGCACGAACACTGTACTCACGAGAATCTAGATTACAATGAACTTAGGATTCTAAGCCCTATTCATTAACAAGAATTTGCCAATAAGGCACGAAAGAGAACACTCAACGTCATGATTCACACAAGAATTAACCCAACTAGGCCATGGAACCTATCCTGGCTTATAGCTAACGAGAGCTCTGATACCAATCGGACGACCCGGCCCGAGATGGGACCGAGGGTCGGACCGCCCAAATAAGGAGGGAAACAAGTAGGCAATTAAACAAGCAAGGACTTAATTTATAAAAACGACGTGACGCAACATTGAGTCGTAGCACGCCTCGGCACCAAACGGCCGGATATTTTAAAACTTTTAAACCCGATAAACGCTAAACAAAATAACCAAGTCTTCGGCGACACTACATGCCTAACCCAAGCTAACAGCTTCAAAGACAAGAATTAATAAGGAGCTAATAGCATGCTCACGGAAGACTAATACGTGGAGGAATACTAACAAGTTAACCAAAGCTCGGCTTACACAATGCCTAAGACAAAAGGGTTACAAGTACTACAAGTATTAAACTACTAGCGCTAAGATTTACAAGCAAGTTCTACACAAATACCCAAGCATAGTCTAGTTGACTTGCTTAACCCGTCGTCCTTACAAAAATATAAAACAAGAGAAAGAGGGCATCTAAACCACCTCTTCAAATATCAACGGCGCACCAAAAAGGGCACAAAGCACGAACACCGCGAGTCATCGAAAGCAGACCTCGCCTTGCTAGGATCTAAAGCAAGAAAGGGGAAAGGGTAAGTCATAAAGACTTGTAAGCTATCAATCATGCATGTCATGGCAATATGCATCATTCAAGGCAAGATATCATTTTCAGGCAAGATATCATTTTCAGGCAAGATATCATAGAGGTCATGTATTCAAGATGCACATTGTTTCACATAGGTGCTTGTAATTAAATCACATAGGATCAGGATATATCGAGAGCCGGGCCGCTACGTAGTTCCCGCATACAAGCGTTATCCGAAATGCGGGTATCGAATGTGTGTAGTACATCGATCTTCCGAGGAGATGCCCGGATAGTCCAATGGTGCTCTTAATGATTACAACAAGGGAGTTACTTCCCCACCGTGGCCACAAGTGGAGGCGTGTGTGAACAAAGACAGTATGCCACCGACTCATGCAAATGCCAAGTAATGTTTACTTAACAAAATTTCATATAGAACGAGGTCGACAAGAGCGATCTCGCTCAAGACAAGTAAATTATTCTCATCAATAACCAAGGTGATTGAGTTCGTCAAGAGTAACTCACATGTCAATTAGTCATGCTATAATATGACATTCAAGATCAAGCAAGGTAATCGGCTCAAGTTCAAGAGTCTAGAATTATTATTCTTAGGAAGCGCTTAGAACGTCGAAGGGATGGGTCGGTGAGCCGGTATTGTTCAATGGCTCGCTAAGCTTGACTCCGTTGAGTCATCTATAACAATTCATCCAAGATGGATAAGACGCTAAATGCATCATGAACCTTTTCTAAGTTCTCGTATATGATCGGCTAGGTCATTAATCTATTAAACAACCGTAGTTAAGAATTTTCATCAATAATCAGCAGAAGGAGTTCGACAAGGGCGAACTCAATATGTCAAATAGACATTCTATTTTATGACATCAAGAATCAAGCCAGGTAACCAATTCAAGTTTCAACAGTCTAGAATCATCATTCTTAGAGGAACGTGTTTAGGACGTCGTAGGGATTGATCATTGAGCCGGTATTGTTCAATGGCTCACCTAAGTTTGACTCCGCTGAGTCGTCTCTACCAATTCATCCAAGGGAGTTAAGATGCTAGATGCATCCAAAATCCTTTTCTAAGTTCTCGAGATGATCGGCTAGGTCATTAATCCATTTAACAGCCGTAATTAAGAATTATCGATAATTCGAATTCAAGGGCCTTAGAATCATTCTTTCAAGGTTATTAAAGTGCAAGGGTCCAAGAATATTATTTTCTCGCAAGGGAACATAGATCACAATTTATACTAGGCCTAGGACCCAATCCAATAGGATGATCAATACAAGGCATAGGAAACCCTAGAATCATAATTCCCAAGAGTTATCAAGAGTCGTAAGTCCAAGAACATTTGTTATTCTTAAGTGGGCAAAGAACATATACAATTCGAGGCGTAGGACTCGCTCAATAGGATGGACAGTTTGTAACATGTGAAACCCGAGAAGTCATTATCTCTAAGAGTTATCAAAAGTTATTGGTCCAAGAACAATAGTTGTTCCTAAGGGGACATAGAACTCTTTTAATTCTAGGCATAGATCTCAATCAACAAGATAGACAATTCATGGTATAGGAACCCTAGAAATCATAGTTTCCAAGAGTTATCAAAATCTATAAATTTCAAGAACATTAATTGTTCCTAAGGAAGCATATAACATAGTTAATTCTAAGCATATGTCTCAATCAACAAGATGGACATTAATCAAAATCCCAAGAGATCAAATCATCCACAATCATAGTTTGGACATGGAAGAAGCATGGAGATCAATAGAAAAGGGGGGAAAACATGGCAATTCTAGCATGTATCCTAAGGGGAATCGATAGCTTACATTCACCAAGGAAAAGGAAGGTTGGCACAAAGTAACCGGATGGAAACGATCTCCTCGTCGGTAGCTTCACTTCGGTGGTCTCGGCTTGGCAAACGGAGGTCTGGGAGCCCAATCTAGGGAGAGACACACACCATCTCACCTTTTCTACACACATAACCATGGCAAGAGAGAGAGAGAGAAACTGATAATGGAAGATTAAGGCAAAGTCAACAAGAGAGGTTTTATATCATGCATGGATTTGGTGGAATTCCAAGTGTCAAGAGGAGAGGAGTCTCTAATTTTCCACTTGTCAAAGGTGAGTTGCTTGAGATTAGGACTAATCTAGCTTCGATTAGGGTTTAATAGGTTGGATTAGGGACAATTAGGAAGGGGTTTAAGTGGTTAAAGGTCCTGACAAGGCGTAAAAAGGAAGAAAATTTCCCGTGAGGGAAGAAGGCTGAATGAGGGTGAGGCGGGCGCCTCATGAAGGCTATGCTGCCGCCCAACCGCCGAGACGGTTCTTCTTTTCATTTGCTCTCGAAGATTCGAGGCGGCGCCTCACTCGAGCTCATGC
>CM028378.1:84056690-84150367 GCA_013146195.2 Codonopsis lanceolata | reverse complement strand
GTGATTTGAGGTTTTCTAGCTAATAACTATTTGCTAGCCAAGGACTATTAAGTTATTGTCTTGTACCGTTATTGACTAATGCATTAATAGAGTATTAGCATTTTGTAAAAGGATTTATCCATCATTGAGTGAATCGTTAAGGGTATGAATGTTCCATACATGGTATACTTGCATGGTAGACTAAAATACTATGTACATGATATTGATTTCCATGCCTAAGTGTAACTATATTATATGTGCATGAGACCTTCATAAAGGATGCTCTTATGTGATTTGTAACTCCATCTAGCAGCGGGCTCTTGAAGTCACTTGAGGGGGCCCACGACTTGATTATCAAGAGGTATTCGTCGTAGAACTAGAATGGTATATTAATAGATATAGGATGTTGAACCCATGACCAAGCTGGAATAAATTTAAAAGTCATCTTGTTTTACTTGTGCAAATATGTGCAACGTGTATATTGAAATCATGCTGAATAAATTGAACACATTGTCATGATTGAATGAATTGCACAGTATTGAATGCCTTCTTTGGAAAGCGAATTTATGGTCCATGATGATTGACTACTTGATTTTATTGTTAGGGCGTTAGATCCTATAGATGCGTGTTGAGACGGAATAATTTAGTTAGTCTGGAAAACTTTTTGTTGGAAAGTTGTTAGCTTGGTGCAACTATTGCACGTGCATTCAATCACTGTTTAGTTGATAAGAAGAATTTTCACCTCATTGTCCACGTTTGTTGGAACCTAGTAAACCTCGATAATGTCCTTGAACCTGTCAAGAGTCAAGATGACTCGACTTTGAATCGATGGAGATGATATTTAAGCATTTCTTTCCATGCGCCTCCGGATTCGTTTCTCCATGACCGTATTTTGTATACAACTTCTCTTTGTATTGAGCTCGTTAGTTAACATTCGACTCACATCCTTGTTTTAAATGCTTGTCCTCTTCTTGCCTTGTCTGTAGCTTTGACTTTGGGACTACACATTGCTTCCGACCGAAAATTAGAGTTTTGCGTTGAACTATTGCAGGGACCTGCTTATATCTAGAACGCACCTGAGGAATAACTCCAGCGGAGTTGTGAGAATTGAAAAGAGTAGTTGCAAGAACTTCAAGATAGAGTTCATTTAACAGAGTGTGTCCCATGGGGTGCCATTGTTTGTGAAAGAATTGTGGTAGTTCACGACTTTGCGTAGACTATCGGATTGAACGAGAATACTATCAAGAATATGTATCCCTTGCACGCATTGATGATCTCTTTGATCCGCCGGGGTTCGATTGTTCATTCCAAGCTTGACATGAGGGCGGCTATCACGGTTGAGGTTAGAGCGGAGGATGTCCCTAAAACAACCTTTCGTGCAGCGTTACGGCCATTATGAGTTGATGTGATGCCGTTCGGGTTGTCCAACCACTGCGGTTTTATGGACAGATGAATAGGGTTTTCATGAATATCTTGATAGCTTTGTGGTTGTGTTTATTATTGATATTCTCGGGTACTCCAAGTCACGAGAGGAGGTTGACTACGGCTCCTATCCTAGCATTGCCTAGTGTTTCGAAGAACCTTGATTTTATCGATGCCTCGTTAGAAGGCTTGGGTTGCGTGCTTGTGCCATGGATTCTCATTGCCATTTGAATTTGCTTTATACTTGATTACCCAGTCTAGTATTGAAATGGCCATATGAGGCTTATTAGAGATAGATTGCTTGCAGTCGAGTAGACGAAGAGCTGCAGCGGACAACAGGAAGCAGCGACTTAGAATTTCGAGGTTGGTGACTCGGTATTCTCGAAGGTATCGCCTCGCGCGGTACTAAGTGATTTGGGAAGAAATGTAAATTTCCACCTAGATTCATTGGCCCATTCGAGATCCTAGAAAGTTGGAGCTTTGTCGTATCGGTTAGCATTGCCGCCCGTTGCTCGAATGTTCACGATGTATTCCATGTCTCGATGCTCGAGTATTTGATAGAGGAATCGCATGTCCTTGTTCTGATGAGATTTCATTCGAACCCGATCTTTCTTATGATGAAGACCGGTGAGGATTCTTGTTACTAAGGAGCAAATATTGAGAAGCAGGCGAATTCCGTTAGTGAAAGTCTTGTGGAAGAATCATGATATTGAGGAAGCCACGTGGGAGGCCAGCCGAGCTTGATATGCGAGAGAAATACCCCTTTCTATTCGGCGACTCGGTAAGAATTTAGGGACTAAATTCCTTTAAGTGGGGGAGGATGTGAGAACAAACCCATTACTTGTTTATTGCCTTAATAACATGCTTGTATTATACCTTGACATGTTAGGCGCTTCTAATTGTCCATGTCATGTTCACTGTTGGAATATTACGTGCCTAGTTGCTTGATTTCCTTCTATGCTTAGCATACCTTCATGCCTCGCCTGTTGTTGCCTTAGCCTCGCGTGTTGCCTTATTGATTTGCACTCAACCGAGACTTGTTAGGATTCTATTGTCTTTCATAGATGACTTAGAACACTCGCCTTGATCCTAGTAAGCTTGATTGGAAGTTTAGAAACCTTCTTGCCTTGTTTTGGCCTTAGCGATTTCACCCGTCTCCCGTTTTGCTCGTATTTCGACGTGCGAATTGTTCCTTGAGTTCCCGGACTTGTATTCAAGTCATAACCATGATTAAACAATCCTTTTTCATGCCCAAGTTATCCTAGTTCTATTAACGTTTGATCCGGGTTTGATTCGTCAACCAATCGTCGCATGATTCGAGCCTTGTCCTACCTTGTTCGGGTGATGTTCGGGGTGTATTTGGACATGTTTTGAGTTGTGTTAGACCTAGAATGGTTGCCCATGTGCTTGGGACCATTTAGGACTTGTTTAGGTCAAGTTTTGATGCCCAGTTCGGGCGCCGCATGGATCGAGTGAGCGCGCCCAGAAGTTGAAAGAGAGCAATTGAAAAATGCGGGGAAGCCCGATCTGTCTGAGGCGGCCGCATGGTGATGGCGCCCGCCTCAGCCTTCTTCCAGCTATGGGAAATTTTCTCCCTTTTCTGCCTTGTCCGACCTTTGACCTCTTAAACCCCTTCCTAATTGGCCCTAATCCAACCTATTAAACCCTAATTAAGCTAGATTAGTCCTAATCTCAAGCCTCCTCCTTTGGACATGTGGATTCCACCACTCCTCTCCTCTTGACACTTGGATTTCCACCAAAATCATGCAAGGTATAAAGCCTTTCTCTTGTTGACTTTGCCCTTAATCTCTCATTTTCAGATTTCTCTCCTCTCTCTCTTGCCATGGTTAGTGTGTGTAGAGAATAGGTGAGATTGGTGTGTGATTCCTCAGATTGAGCTCCCGACTTCCGTTTGCCAAACCGAGACCACCGAAGTGAAGCTACCGACGAGGAGATCGTTTCCATCCGGTTACTTTGTACACCAACCTTCCTTTTCCTTGGTGAATGTAAGCTATCGATTCCCCTTAGGATACATGCTAGAATTGCCATGTTTTTCCCCTCTTCTTGTAACTTCCATGCTCCTACCATGCCCATGCCATGATTGTTGATGAATTGGTCTTTGGAGAATGTGAATAATATGTTCATCTTGTTAAATTAGTCTTATGCCTAGAATTGATTATGTTCTATGCTTCCTTAGGAGCAACTAATGCTCTTGGATCAATAGATTTTGATAACTCTTGGAAACTATGATTTCTAGGGTTCCATATACCATGAATTGTCTATCTTGTTGATTGAGATCTATGCCTAGAATTAAAGAGTTCTATGTCCCCTTAGGAACAACTATTGTTCTTGGACCCATAACTTTTGATAACTCTTGGAGATAATGACTTCTCGGGTGTCACATCTACAAACCATCCATCTATTGAGCGATTCCTCGCCTCGAATTGAATATGTTCTATGCCTTCTTAAGAATAACAAATGTTCTTGGACTTACGACTCTTGATAACTCTTGGGAATTATGATTCTAGGGTTTCCTATGCCTTGTATTGATCATCCTATTGGATTGGGTCCTAGGCCTAGTATAAATTGTGATCTATGTTCCCTTGCGAGAAAATAATGTTCTTGGACCCTTGCACTTTAATAACCTTGAAAGAATGATTCTAAGGCCCTTGAATTCGAATTATCGATAATTCTTAATTACGGTTACTTAAATGGATTAATGACCTAGCCGATCATCTACGAGAACTTAGAAAAGGATTTTGGATGCATCTAGCATCTTAACTCCCTTGGATGAATTGGTAGAGACGACTCGGTGAGTCAAACTTAGGTGAGCCATTGAACAATACCGGCTCAATGATCAATCCCTCGACATCTAAACACGTTCCTCTAAGAATGATGATTCTAGGCTTGTTGAAACTTGAATTGGTTAAGCGGCTTGATTCTTGATGTCATAAAATAGAATGTCTATTTGACATATTGAGTTCGCCCTTGTCGAACTCCTTCCTTGATTATTGATGAGAAATTCTTAACTACGGTTGTTTAATAGGTTAATGACCTAGCCGATCATATCTGAGAACTTAGAAAAGGTTCATGATGCATTTAGCGTCTTATCCATCTTGGATGAATTGTTATAGATGACTCAACGAGTCAAGCTTAGAGCCATTGAACAATACCGGCTCACCAACCCATCCCTTCGGCGTTCTAAGCGCTTCCTAAAGAATAATAATTCTAGACTTTTGAACTTGAGCCGATTACCTTGCTTGATCTTGAATGTCATATTATAGCATGACTAATTGACATGTGAGTTACTCTTGGCGAACTCAATCCCTTGTTTATTGATGAGAATAATTTACTTGTCTTGAGCGAGATCGCTCTTGTCGACCTCGTTCTATATGAAATTTTGTTAAGTAAACATTACTTGGCATTTGCATGAGTCGGTGGCATACATCTTTGTTCACACACGCCTCCATTGTGGCCACGGTGGGAAGTAGCTCCCTTGTTGTAATCATTAAGAGCACCATTGGACTATCCGGGCATCTCCTCGGAAGATCGATGTACTTACACACATTCGATACCCGCACATTTCCAGATAACGCTTGTATGCAGGAACTACGTAGCGGCCCGGCTCTCGATATATCCTGATCCTATGTGATTTAATTACAGGCACCTATGTGAAACAATGTGCATCTTGAATACATGACCTTTATGAAATCTTGCCTGAAAATGATATCTTGCCTTGAATGATGCATATTGCCATGACATGCATGATTGATAGCTTACAAGTCTTTATGACTTACCCTTTCCCCTTCTTGCTTTAGATCCTAGCAAGACAGTCTGCTTTCGATGACTCGCGGTGTTCGTGCTTTGTGCCCTTTTGGTGCGCCGTTGATATTTGAAGAGGTGGTTTAGATGCCCTCTTTCTCTTGTTTTATATTTTTGTAAGGACGACGGGTTAAGCAAGTCAACTAGACTATGCTTGGGTATTTGTGTAGAACTTGCTTGTAAATCTTAACTGCTAGTAATTTAATACTTGTAGTACTTGTAACCCTTTTTGTGCCGGCATGGTGTAAGCCGAGCTTTGGTTAACTTGTTAGTATTCCTCCGTATTAGTCTTCCGCTGAGCATGCTATTAGCTCCTTATTAATTCTTGTCTTTGAACTGTTAGCTTGGGTTCCGGCATGTAGTGTCGCCGAAGACTTGGTTATTTTGTTTAACTGCTTTTCAGGTTTAAAAGTTTTAAAATTATCCGGCCGTTTGGTGCCGAGGCGTGCTACGACTCCAATGTTGCGTCACGTCGTTTTTATAA
Source organism: Codonopsis lanceolata (assembly GCA_013146195.2). Taxonomy (NCBI): domain Eukaryota; kingdom Viridiplantae; phylum Streptophyta; class Magnoliopsida; order Asterales; family Campanulaceae; genus Codonopsis; species Codonopsis lanceolata. The sequence goes on along the minus strand of CM028378.1, from coordinate 84,144,660 downwards.
ATTAAGTCCTTGCTTGTTTAATTGCCTACTTGTTTCCCTCCTTATTTGGGCGGTCCGACCCTCGGTCCCATCTCGGGCCCGGGCCGGGTCGTCACATATTATGTGCAGGAACTTACTAGAGTAATGGAGAGATGGCCATACATCTCCTCCCTGATGAGTTGGGCTACTGGATGGAGAGCCCATCTGAGAATCACCATTTTGAAATGGGGAACTGACCGCCTTGTGTCCAGTGAATGACATTCATTTTTCTCATCATCGATTCAAATTCACTATTACAAAATTAAACTTCAACTATACTATTATCCTCAGACTCTAATTCAAAATCTTTATTTTCTTCATCTCCCTATGAATCATCATTATCATTGTAATTGCTCACTTGAATCACTGGGAGTTGGCCATTGCGAGGGGGACGAGGTGGCAAATTAGCTTTTGAAAATTCCTTCAGTTCATCAATGTTTTAAGTTAGATGCTTGTTATCATCCGTAGTATAATCAAATCATGAAATAATCGGCGGTTGCCTATTGCGATTCCATGAAGTCTAGTGTGAACATTATTCTATACTTATCCAGGGTAAAATCGAAATTTATTAATGAGTACCTATTAGTTTACAATTTTCTATATTTTAGAAAAAAAATTACCTTTTATTTAAATCGTCTTCAGCATATAACTAATGAAAGGGCAAGAATAAAGGAGATTAGGGTTTCCTTATAACACATATAAGTAGTGGACTTTATCCCTCGGTTGCCGCTCTCAGCCCTCCTCTCTCTCTCTCTCTCTCTATCTCTCTCTCTCTCTCTTTTGGTATATAATCAAAGAAAGGACTAGAAAAAAGAAGATTAGGGTTTCATATAACACATATAAATAGCAAACTTTGTCATTCAGTGGCCGCTCTCAGCCCCCTCTTCTTTTCTCTCTCTCACCCTCTTTCTTTATATCTATCTCTCTCTCTTTCATATACTCAATGTCTCATGTGGAAGTAAAATCTCATATAGATCTTACTTCCAATCATCTCAAATGTTTTAGCTGTTGGTATCGATCCAATCTCCTCTGGTACGTTTTACCCTCCTAATTTCTTCCTCCTTCATTTGTATATGTTTATGCTTACATTAATTTATGAATGATTCAATTTTCATACAATAATATGGAATTCATATTCTCTCCATGTACATTTAATAATTCCTGCGTTTCGCCGATATGTATCACATGAGATAAAAGGAAGTGTACCATTTTTATTTTATCATACTCTCTCGTATAAACACATAAAAGCACACTAACATAGGTTCGCTTCAGATATCTTTTTGAATATTTTCATGTTTTAGCATAAGCCTAATCGTGATTTGAAACCAATAAATACCAAAATTTGAAGGATCATTGATGTGGTTGACGTACAACTTTTGTAGACGCTTTGAAAATAGATTAGATCAAAATGAAGCAGATCTCACCACTAAGCGATGGCACCTACAATCTTTGACTTATCAAACAATTTGAAAACACAATAAAAACACAATAATAACATTTCATCCCCTTTTGAAATGCTTTAGTGTGGCTCTATATGAACAAAACATTCAATAAGTATTCTTGTTTAGCTTACTAGTGCAAATAGGGGAAGGATTTTGTGTAATAAAGAGTGAATAAAATCAAAAAGATTTGTTAAATAGTACAAGCACATCAACACTCACTAAGCCTAATTTTGTTTTGAAAACCAATAAATACCAATTTGAAGGATCATTGATGTGATTGACTTAGTGCTCTCATGGACTGTTTGATACTAGATTTGATCAAAATTATGATTTGAGATAAATTATTCTAGCCAATAAAATTAAAAATGAAGCTAATTTTTTTCCTCTTCCCTTCCCTTTTGTTTACCAACTTTTGACAAGTAATACCCCCAATCCACATTCATTAGAAGTCGGGCTTGTGTGTGTTTTATCATTGGCAACCCATTATACAACTATGCACCAACATCATCTATGAACTTTTGAGTGGGTTTTTTTTTATTGTTTTTTATGGAAGCAAGGGCGGCACCCTGCGAGATTTTATTAAATTAAATAGAAAAGTACAAACTTGAGGGGGACAACCAGCATTGCCCTTATAATTGGGAGGATGGAGGAACCTGACCTCGAAAAGGAAATACAAACCGAAAAAGGAAAACCAAGGACTAGAAAATCCTATTTCGAATGTGAGGAGTGTCATTAGTATCCAAGAAAAGAGAGCCACGGATACGAGGGGGCAAAGAACGAACATTATGAAATTGGACCGACGCCGAAGAGTCACATCCCAAGTTAGCCAGCATATCAGCAACGCTATTAGCTTCTCTATAGCAGTGACGAATATCAAGATCAAGCTCCCTTTGAATAGAACTAATACGATGAAGAATAGACCAACATCTCCAAGGAAAAGAGAATTAGAAGAGAGGCAACCAACAATAATTTTGGAGTCCAGCTCGACAATAGCACCTCGGAGACCAGCAAATTTAAGCCATAGCACACCTTCAAGAAGAGCCTTAGCTTCAGCAATAGTATTGGAAGAAATCTCATAGCGGGAAGAGAAGGTGTACATAAAGTGGCCGAGCGAGTTGCGAACAATGCCACCACCTCCACCAATGCCCGGGTTGCCACGAGAAGCCCCATCAGTATTAAGTTTAACCAGATAGGGAGGAGGCCGGATCCATCGAATAAGCTGGATAGGGGGATGACCAGAACAGGTTGAAGAAGACCGAGAAGGGTGGGCAGCCTCAAGAATAGACAAGTCCTTGCGAATATAAGTAATTAAGGCCGAAATAGAGTGACCATGACCCTAAAAAAATAATGAGTTCCGATTCTTCCAAAGATTCCATAAAATAAGGGTCGGAAGAGCAATGATAGCCAAAGAATGATTGAGATAAAGCCACCAGGAAAGGCAAGTTTGGGGGATAGAGAGAGGTCGAAACTGAACTTGGTATTCAGCACTAAAAACTGACCAGATGTGAGCAGCAGTGGTGGAATGGAGGAAGACATGGTTGAAGGTTTCAATATGACCAGTAGAGTAGCAATGGCACTTAGAGACAGTGTGAAATCCCCTTTGAAGAAGAGCCTCATCAATGGGAAGTTTATGGTGAAAAAGCCGCCACATAAAAATGCTAATATGAGAAGGAATCTTGGGGTGTCGATAGAATTTAGGCGTTAAAAGCTTCGGCTTAGTATCCCGAAGGTGCTGTCAGTCCGAAGATATGGGAAAACGGCCAGAGGGGGAAAGGGTCCAGCAGGGAGTGTCTTTGAGATCTTGGAAAAAACAGTTTTGGAGCTGAATACGTTGCCGATCAAAAGGGGGAAGAAGGGAAGCAATGGAAGGATCAAGAGTCGAATCGGCTTGGAAGAGGTCACGAACAGTAGAAGCAGCAAGAAGATGAGGTCTAGTGAGCAGACCTCCATCCAACCATTTATCATACCAAGGAGAGTAGCTACCTTTGCCCACAAGCCAAAGCAAGCGTTGCTAAACAAATGGACGAATGTTGAGCATGCGGCACCACACATGAGAGCCCTTGGAAGTGACCTGGACCGGATGAAGTTGAGAGCAATACCTGGCCATAAGAAATCTGGACCAAAGGGTTTTTTGAGTGCGAAACCTCCACCAAATATTGGCCGAATAGGCCCTAAAAATATCATGCATCGAACAAATCCCAGCTCCACCTACAGAAACAGGAGTACAACATTGGGACCAAGAAATCCAGTGAGAGCACTGGTGGTTGTCAATTTGACCCCAAAAGAAGTTAGCCATCATTTTATCAACCAATCGAATAACTGATTTAGGGGGGTCAAGAGCCGCAAGTTGATAAGCAGTGATGGAGTGGAGAACCGAGTTGATGAGGGTGATCTTACCATCAGCAGATAAAAACATACCAAACCACGAGTCAATACGAGATCGGAGCTTTAAAATGAGAGGGTCAAAGTATCTTTTAAGCTTACGCCCACAAAACAAGGGGCACCCCAAGTAAATGAGAGGGAATTCCTTGCACACATACCCCAAGAGAGAAGCAATGGAATTAATACGAGTAGGGGAAAGTTTTTCTGAAACAGTAAAACTACATTTACTAGAATTAATGGCCTGACCCGAGAGCTGCTCATAATCAGAGAGAACTTGTTTATGCTTTGAAAGAGATTGAGAACTACCATTGCAAAGGATGATGACATCATCCGCAAACGAAAGATGGGAAATAATAGGGCAACCACTAGAAGAGGAATAAGCAATATGGGGGTTGGAAGAGTGTAAAGCATTCAGACTACAGCTAAGAATCTCAGCGGAAATAATGAAAAGAGCTGGAGACAAAGGGTAGCCTTGGCGGAGCCCTCTAGAAGAATTAAAGAAGCCAGAAGGAGAGCCGTTGACCAAAACCGAGAAGCAATTATTGGAGATGAGGTGTCAGATGATATCAATAAATGTCTCAAAGAAACCAAAGCGACGAAGCACTTTTATGAGATAAAGCCAATCAACTCTATTAAAGGCCTTAGACATATCCAGCTTCAGAATAATATTAGATCCAGAAATCTTCTTATTAATGTTGGTCATTAATTCTTGGGCAAGAAGAATGTTGTCTTGAATAATACGCCCTTTGACAAATCCACTCTGGTTCAACGAAATAATATCCGAAAGAATACCAGCTAGACTAGAGGCTAGAATTTTAGATATAATTTTGTTACTAAAATTGCAGAGGCTGATCGGCCTGAAATCACCAAAAGAAGACGGACTACCAACTTTAAGAATAGTGACAATAAGAGTGCTAGTCCAACTACGGGGCAAGGAGAATCCAGAAAAAAAAATCTGAGATAACAGCACGGAGATCTGAACCAATAATATTCTAGCAATGTGAAAAAGAATACACCAGAGAAACCGTCCAGACCAACTGCACTGTCACCATTCATAGCACGAACAGCTGCCCGAATCTCATTGAGAGTAGGATAGGCAGTAAGAGTGGAGTTCATGTCACTTGTAATAAGAGATGGGATCGAAGAGATAATATCATTGTTAGTCGTTTGAATGGCCTGGAGCTGAGATTGAAAGTGATGAATAGCCTGATTCCTAATATCGAAATCATTGGAAGTCACAATGCCATCAGAGTCAACAATAGAGTGGATATGTAATTGCCGCCTAGTTTGCTTAACGGAGGTGTGAAACAATTTAGTGTTACCCTCACCATCTTTAATCCACTTAACCCTAACCTTTTGACGCCAATAGCCTTCTTCAATTTTTAAGGCACTCTTAAGATTAGCGTGAGCCTGAGACATACCAGCTCTATCCTCGGGAGATCTCGAAGTCTCAAAAAGGAATTCTAAGCGTTGAACTTCATCTTCAGCATGCTGGATATTGGTGAAAATATTACCAAATACATCTCGATTCCAAAGCTTTAAAGCCTGTCTGCACAAAGCAAGTTTTTTAGCAAAGACATACATAGGCTTGCCCTCAATAGTTTGCTGCCAAGTGGTCTGAATAAGAGGAAGAAATGTGTGATGTGCCGTCCACACATTAATAAACCGAAAGATAGAAGAGTGCTTAGGGCCTGCCAAAGTGATATTGGTGAGTAACGGAGCATGGTCAGAGCATGCACGGCCCAAATGGCGAACAGAAGAATCATGGAAGAATTGCTGCCAGAAGGAATTACAAAGCATACGATCAATACGTTCAAAAATGGAGGCATTCCCATCTCTAGAGTTCCACCAGGTGAAATTGCTGCCAGAAAAACCCAAATCAAAAAGCCCCGAAGCAGAAATACAGGTGTGAAAATCCATAGCACCAGAATGATCCCAGCCATTGCCACCCGATTTTTCTTCAGGAGAAAGAATGATGTTGAAATCACCGCCAACCAACCAAGGGTTGGATCCAAAGGAAGAACTCAAATCCACCAGATCAAACCATAAGTTCCGTCGGATAATCTCATCACAACTAGCATAAATGCATGATATGTTAACAGGAGACGACCATTGTTAATGCTTGACTTACACGGTAAGATGCTAGTCCATGTCATGCAAAAGGTTACAAGTGAACGTAGATTTGACAAAGAGCCAAATGCAGCCACGAATGTTGGAGAAATACATTTTAAATTTTAGCCGCTTGGCAATACGATGAATATGAACAACATCAATTTTAGGTTAAAAAATAGCAAGGAACGTAACTTTGTGAAGCTTAATAAGACGTTTAAGACGGCCAATAAAGGGTCATTGCCAATGCCCCGAATATTCCAAAAAATAAGGTTAACAGCCATGAGAAGTGGGGAGAGTTGTCTGAGCTTTAGACCTTGTCTGCATAGCAGGAGTTGGAGCCTTGGGCTTAACCTTGTTGTTGCGTTTAGGAAGAGGGAGAGACGAATCCAAATTAAGCTGGTCAATTATAGGAGATCGAATGGGAGCAGGTGCAGTTCCCGTCTCATCAACACCATACGCAATTCCAGTGACATCAGGATCAGGACTAGCTTCAGGATCGGCATTGTCTGGGTCATTATTCTCACTAAGGGTAGCAAACCTGTTAGGGAAATAATATTGGCCATAGGATCGACAGGAGGCAAATGTGTCGTGAACTCAAAAGAGTTACCAGAAATATCCTCCACATCAACAAAAGGAATGTTAGTCGGACAGTGTGTAACATTATCAACAAGAACAATAATATCCTTTACCGAAACTGAATTATTCAAAGCAGGAGGGGAGACACAAACAAGATGAATAACTTTACCTATGATGGTTTGGTCAATGGTGTCCTTTGCTGAGGATGAAGTATGAATATCTGGAACAGTATTAGCAGCTGCATGCAAACCAGTCTCGAGGGCCGTGGTATCCAGATTAATGGGTTTTCTTTGGAGTCCAACGAGTTGTAGGAGCAGGAGGAGGGGGAGGGATCGAGGGGACTGGTTCACGCAATAGAGCAGTATGAGGGGGAATGGTAGGGTTTTTAACTTTACATTGAAGCTCGAAGTGGCCTTGGCGAAGGCAGTGACTACAATAAAGTGGGGCATTTTCCGCTTCAAGGGGCTGCCAAAAACTTGGGTAAAGAGACCCACAATCAATCCAGATTCTATTAAGGATGGGTTTTGAGAGATCAACTTCAACACAAACACGAGCAACACTTGGACGAGAGAGGTTAGTGGTTGGTTGATCAAGCATCAAAGGCCGGCCAAACAAAGAGGCAATGGCGAAGAGAGTAGCTTTGTTGAACAGATGGATAGGCAAACCGTGAAGAGAGAACCAGACTGGGGCGATAGGGCTTTCTACTTCAGGCCTGAAATCGGGGGACCATTTAAATACCCTCATAGGGAATTGACCGAGATACCATTGGTCGTTGATCCCCAACCGTTGGTAATCATCATCATGAAACACTTGGATAAGAATATGTTTAGCGTCAAGGTGTCCAACATTGAAGGCAGCCTTAAGGCCAAAAGTGTGAAATAGTTTGCAGATAGATTCCATCGAAGGTCGGCCATGTGAAAATTTCCCTATAAGTGTATGCTGGAAGGGTTTAGCTAAAGCTTCAATAATTTCAGCCGAAAGTTTAAGGGATGGCTCACCTTTATATGATGAAGGGGGAATGTGGAAGGCAATAGGATTGAGATTAATTTGTAGAGGAAGAAGAGAGGACAGCAGCGAAAGTTTTTGAAGGGGCAGAGGGGGGATCCAGCGGGGCAGGTGGAGGTTCCACCATGGCCGCTATTAAGAACGGCAGAAAAGAGGGTTTCCCAAATCGCACCTTCAGTGCGTGAGATAGTGTTGGAGCATGTGTGCCTCGGGATGGTTTTGATAATGAATTTTGAGTGGGGTTATGGTAGGCCTAGTTGACCCAAATGCTTAATTAATGGGCCACTGTGTGGGTCATTCGTAGTAGACCAAACTTTGAGGACAAATAGTATGGTGCCGATAAAAAATGTGTTGAATGCACCGACGACAATAATTTAACTGGGAGAGATTATCATACCCCAAAAATCACATCGGGTAGATGTGGGGCTTGTGTGTTCCTTATAAGTGGCCATACACTATCGGCTGGCACCAACTTCATCCCCTTACTTTTTGGATGGACTTGTGGTAGGCCTACTTGATCCAAGTACTTATGGGGTCGATGCGTGACAAATTAAACTTTTGAGCTCTAGGCATTACATGATTTGTAGACGACCAGTTCGTTTTTTGAGTGATAACCTAGTTGGTCCCTTCCCATCAATTTCCTTCCTTTAAAGGACACATTTTTAGTTTTTAACTGGTAAAGGACATTTTTAGGGCAAAATGATGAGTATACCCTTAATGTAATTAGATTAGGGGTGCGATGCATCATAATTCGAAGTCGATGAATCACAAATCCAATTTTTGCATCAGAATTACCGGGAAAAAGTTTCAAGTAATGTAATTCAAATATCACGGATTGCGATGAAAACATAATTCAAAATCATAGATCGGGATGCATCGGCTTTGATTATTATCGGACTTTGTTTCATCACATTTATCTCCCAAGTTAGATAGCCTTGACTCCCGAAAATTGATCACCTCCTATCCACGAAAATCAACTTTTTCGCTACAAGCTATAGGAATGGAAACAGAGATTCACCGGAGATTTTAAGAAGAGAGGAAATTTCACCAGAGAAATTTTAGAAGAAGTTATCGGAAAGATTCACCAAAGATATTTTAGGAATAAAAGAAGATTCATTAGAGAAATTTTGGGAAGAAAAGAAGTTCACCGAAGAAATTTAGGAAGTAGCTACCGTATATGTTATTGACGGGCATTTACCACTCTCTTAACACAGATGAGTGATTTGTACAATCTTGGAATTGTTTTCATCAAGTTGATTACCGGGAAGAAGTTTCATGCATTGCAATTCAAAAATCAAGCATCGGGATGTAAACATAATTCAAAGTCATGAATCGGGATGCATCGGTTTTATTTCTCTCTCTCTCTCTCTCTCTCTCTCTGTTTTTTTTTTTTTTTAAATAAAGGTTGGAGGGGACATAGACCGTACCCCAACCCTTAATTTTTTTTTTATATATATTATTTTTAATGCCTTGAAAGGCTACAATATACATATATGATGCCTTTGGTATGGCTCGAACAATTGGTGCCTCTGGGGAGGCTTTGAACACCCGACCTCTCGGTTGAGAGTAGTTAAGTCCCAGGGTGCCTCTGGTAGGGCTTGAATACTCAACCTCTCCGTTAAGATAAGTGAGTAGCTAAATGGGGCCTTTGGATAAGGCTTTAACAACAACGATGCCTCTGAAGAGGCTTGAACACCCGACCTCTCTATTGAGAGTTGTAAAGTCCAGGGTGTCTCTAGTGAGACTCGAACACCCAACCTCTCCGTTAGGAGAAGTGAGCAGTACCACTTGAGCTAGAGCTCGTTGGTCTCTCTCTCTGTTTCATTACATTTATTTTCCTAGTTAGACAACCTTGACTCTCGGCAATTGATCACCCCAAATATCAACAAAAATCATCTTTCTTCTCTACAAGCTATTGGAATGGAAACAGAGATTCACCAGAGAAACACATGAGATGTATTTGGAAGTAGAAGCCAAGGACTAACAACTCGCACGAGTCCTGATTTCCCATTTCTTGTTATTTATCATAAAAGTGGGAGGCGAAGAGGGGGATAGAGTGGTTGGAGTCGGAGATCTCAAGAAGAGGAATATGAAAATTAGGCATCATTGGAACAGATTTATGATAGTCGACTTATGTGGTTGAAAAAAAATAGGTATTTAAGCTTTTAGATATTTGGGAAAGTGGACCAGCCAGTAATTTATCCTATATTTTTATGAGTTTGTAGACGAAGAGTTTCATAAAAAGAAGATCTATCAAAGATTGAGAATAACATTGAAAAATACATGTCTAAGTATTTTTATGTGTGTATGTTTTTGATTATATGAGCTAATATATAGTACATGGTTTGTACATGATGACTTATATCTTTCTTCATTTTAATGCTTCCACTATTATGTAATATCACTTGATCCATATTTTGGTAGTTATATCAGCTAAATTTGTTTAGTTTAACAAACACTGTGTAGATGTCCTATCTTACTCACAAAAAATTGTTACTTCATCTTCTTTATCAAATCAATCAATACTTCTCCGTGGAATGGTACTAGTATCCTCTCATACTTGAATACTTCTAATTATCAATCAATGGAACATAGAATTGGGTATACTACGCTTCTTTTTTCCTTGTAATTTACCATTGAGCCCAAAAGATACGCCTAGTTACCAAATTTTGGCATCGCAATGTAAAACATTGGACATCACAATTTCTGATGCTTGCATCAAAAGCTACGATGCATAATTATAGTTCTGAGAAAGAGAGAAAGAAGAAAATGAGCCAAAAGAAAAAAGTAGAGAAAAAAGATTGCTAGAACGAAGAAAATGAAGAAATTATATAAAGAGAAGAAGTTGTGCTATCAACTGTTGGCTCCCAGCCAGGACGGGGTTTACAAGAACCGATTCTCCTCCGTCTGCCATATTTTTTTCGGACCAAAAAAATTAGGAGTGACTGTACAGACCTTGGTTGGTTGCCAAAAAGGTGATTTTCTTTGAAGGTTGAAAAGAAGATAGTCACTGCTACCCGTGGACGCTTTGGTAGACTATATATTGAGTTGAACTTGGAAAAAGCTATCAATCGTCAAATAAGAATTGGCCGAAAGACTCATATCGACTATCGGCTTTTGTGATGGAGAAGGGGATTTTTTCTGTTGAGATTCAATATTCTTGTTCACAGTTGATTCATATCTTTTTTCGTGAGAAAAGAGGCTTTCACTGTGAAGGTGGAGCAGGAAGAGCTTTCCATTGGGTTAACAATTGAAGAATTTTTAAATTACAATTGAAGATTTTTTAATAACAATTGAAGATTTCAAACAGAAAGAGAGAAGTGAAGAAACAGACCTCTCCCTAAGATAGATCTACCTTAATTAAGTAGATAGTTGTTTTTCAATATTAGAATTGTCATTTTCAATGTGAGAGTTGACATTTTCAATGGAGAGTTGTCAATTTCAATGTAGAAATTTAGGGGAGGGCGAAGATTCAGAGTCACCCCTTCTTTTTCATTAAAAACACAATTTTGTTCTTTAATTTATATTGTGATGCCCAATTTTTGCATTGTGACTCCCAATTTTTTATAGCGATGCCCAATTATTGTATTGCGATGAACAAAATTGCGCAGAAGCTTTGTCCGCACGTCTTTTCTTCATTAAGGGTATCTTCGTCATTTCTTTCCAAAAATGTACTTTATTGGTTTAAAACAAATATATGGAATATAGGCGGTTATAATTTTACTAAAAAGTACCAGCCTGTAATCAATCCAATCCTTCTTTCTATGGGTTCTTTAAAGGGATGATACTAGATGCTAGCTAGAAACTATAATCAATTCTTAAAATCACTCCATGTTATTATTATTTTCAATTGATCCAAATTAATGTTCTCAATCATATGTCATATAATCCAGAAAAAGGATAAAACTAAGGGTAAAATACAGATAACCCCCTTAACTATAACTAGGGTTTGAATTTCTCCCCTAAACTACCAATTGAAGCAATGTGTCTGTCTCCTCAACTATCACATTTTCTTGAATTTGACCTTCTGTTTAGGCCGTACCATTTAAATTGGTGGAAAATACATACTTGAGACTTACATGACCATCTTTAGGTTTTTTTGGGGCCAAAATATCCTTTTAGTGTTGAGGGGTTTTTCTTCAATCACACCTTTTGTTTAGGTAATGTTGTTTGAGTTAAATCTTGCTTCTAACCATTCCTTGAAATATCTATTTGAAGGTAGAGATGATATAAATTAAGCGTGAATCATCAAGCTCAAGAATACTGTGACTAGCAGTAGAGTTGATGATATTTACAAGGTAATTAAATGGTCTGGTAACATCTATAATTAGCCTTCTCTATTTTTTTAATAAATTTAGTATTTCATGAATGAACATGTTTGGCATTCTCCGTTATACATTTCATGATCCTATAAATTATTTTCGGATAAAAAACTTCTTCGTATATGTTTCATTTGAATTTTTTTTTTTATCATTTGTTGATGTTTGGTATATAAATTTAAATTTGGAGTTTGAAGAATTTGATATATTTTAATTATTATAACTGACTTATTGTAAAATCGATTAGATGTTAGGACTTGTGCATGCCTTATAAGTCGTCATCCACTACCACTATGCACTAACATCATCTATGGACTTTAGGATGAGTTTTTGGTAAGCCGAGTTGACTTAGGTACTTAATGCATGCTCCAGTGTGCGCTTGGATCATGTGTAGCAGACCACACTTTTAGTATGGGAGTCCTTAGACTTACGGATGTGAACCCAAGATGTCCTACTTAGGTTAGACAGTGAATGACACCTCGACGCAACACCATTGAAGGTAACCATGGTGTAGACATTGACGCCACAATTAGGATGAACTCCAATTGATAAATATAAGGTTTGATACAACACTCATACACGATTGAATGTAGCAGTTAAAACACAGCAAAAAAAATTCTTGAATCGATAAGGAAACAATAACAAAGTCAAAATAGGTTAATCCGCATTTGCACATTGCCCACCGAAGTCTCCTAATCAATCCCCAAACCTTCTAACGAGCTTCGTAGCTTCCAATTTTAAAGCAAAACCCCCTCCACTTTTGGAACCAACACTAAATCCCTTGATTGTGTCCACTGTATCGTATAGGGTAATACTCTCTTGATAATTATATTCAATTTGAGAGACAATAACGGTCAGGAAAGATCCAAGGGATCAAAGAGTGGGATGATGGATATGCAGGTAGGAAATATTTCCATGTTTAAATGACTCAATAAATCTCCTACCAATTGTGTCTTGGTATCACTGTGTTCCTCCAAATGTGATCATTTCAAGCTGGTGTTGTGCATCCTCAAGAATCATTTGTATTTATATGATATTTTGGTACTTTTCACATGTATATTTTTCCATTAGAGATTAGAGATAGGGAGGAATAGGTTTGTGTGTATTATTTAATTTTTGTAGTTTTTCATTAGAGATTATAGGATACAAGAGAAAATTGTGTCACCACCAAACCTTCTCCCTATGCCACTATAACGACCCGAGCCCGAGAACCCGGTCCGCTACGTGTAGCCCACACACTGGTCCAAAAGTCGATCAGCACCTTGGGTCATCAAGCCTACCACAAGCCGATCCAAAAGTCCATGGATGATGTTGGTGCTCAGTAGTAGCGCATGACTACCTTATAAATCAAATACAAGTCCCACATCTATCCGATGTGAGATTGGGGTATTACAATCTCCCCCACTCAACGTCCTCGTCAAGTCCGAATCATACCCCGGGCGATTCAAAAATCAAGAGGTGGCTCATACGGGGATCAAGAGGTGGCTCCCACCTTCTGCGGTGTAGCACTTTGGTCTGCACAACACTTTGTTCTCACATTTCCGGCCAGGTCCCGCTCTGATACCATTTGTAACGACCCGAGTCCGAGAACCCGGTCCGCTACGTGTAGCCCACACACTGGCCCACTGAGCACGCAGCACCTTGGGTCATCAGGCCTACCACAAGCCGACCCAAAAGTCCATGGATGATGTTGGTACTTAGTAGTAGCGCATGACTACCTAATAAATCAAATACAAGTCCCACATCTATCCGATGTGGAATTGGGTATTACAGCCACTAGCTAAATTTGAAGGTTCATATTATGAGCAAGTTTGGTGGTGGCAATACAAGAGATAACAGCAAGGGTTTTCCATGTAGTAATATGTCTATTTGTAAGAGCGGCACAAGGGAAATTTCTGAATATGGGTTTTGGCTCAACTTTTTCCGGTGTGCCAATCCCAATTTTCTACTTGGTATTTTGAGATTTTAAGTCTCATTTAATTAAAAGGGAGAAATTCAAGCTTGTCCACTTTGGTGAATTTTCAACTGCTAAAGTCCAAATTTATGCATCGTCTGATATCAATCGATGCATTGCCTACCAAAGATGCATCGCGATTCATCAAAATTGGACTTTAGCAGTTCGAAAGAATATGGTACTAAAGCGGTTGAAATTCCACTAAAGTGTGGCGACCCGCAATATTCTCTAATTAACTAAAACAAAAACTAAATTTACTTTTAGTTCATTCTAATTGTGTGACTAAATTCTTATGTTAACAATAACTCTATAATCCATTGATTGGTTCCTATGGCATGTTCAAATAGTAGTTTGGGAAAAGGGATAGGGAGGATGTGAAAAACATAATTAAAGCAGAAAGAAAATTAGAGAGAAGATAAAAGCATCTCTAAATGGATTCTTTCAAATATCAAAGATTCTTTTTTATTTATTTATTTATGAATTTATTTCCTTGCATAAATGTCACCTCAACATTTCATTTATTATTTCAAAAGTGATATCCAAGATTGTAAATGTGATTTGTTAAACTACACATAAAAGGTAAAGAATATTTTAAAGAGAATATTGTGCATGTTATAGGTTAACATATATATATATATATAATATTTGTGTGTGTAACGAGCTCTAATTCATTCTTAGCATTTGATATATAGTTTCTCCTTATCTTTATTGTAGGTAGGTGCATAGAAGTAATGGTGTTCTTTCACAATAAAGACATAGAAAATTTTCAAGAACAACATCAAAAGGTACGTGTTGAAAATTTTAATATTTCCCATGTTATTTAGTGTTGCCTTTTCCTCGAATGAACGTCACAATTTTATTGAGTTAGAATTCTTCGATAAATGTAATACTCTCTCCGTTCCAGAGTTATTGTTCTATATGAATTTTTCTCAATCAAACAAATTGCTTTTCAAAAGAAAATTTGACCTTTATTTTTGTTATTTTTCTCAAAATCATGAGATACATGATTCATTGTACATTTTTTGGTACAAAAATTTACGCTTTTTTTGAAAAAAATAAAAAATAGACTTCAAATTTTCATTTGAAAAACAGTTTGTTTTGTTCAGAAAAAATGTACAATAATTTAAGAGCGGAGGGAGTAATACTAGCTCGAAAAAATCAAATATTGAAAGAACTGATCGAATGTGTTTTGTAATTATAGTATGTGTGTGACTACTTTGGATGGAGAAAAGTGGTTGTATTTGAAGGTAATAATTCATAAGGGTTGTTCATGGCCCTCGTAGAAACTAAGGTCTCCATCTATTTGAGTAAGAACCATAAATATGCAATATCAAAATAGAATCTTTGTCAAATAAAAAAACACCAATATGACAAAGTCAAACACACTCTAAATATCTTACATATAAGGCAAAAACTTGTGTAAGACACTCTTACAGAAATTTTTGTAAGATGAATCATCTTTACCCGACCCACCGTGCATTGGTGGGTTGAGTTGTGAAAGAGTTGCACTCCTTCTTACGAATTAAGATTCATAAGACGGTCTTACAGGAGACCTACTCTACATATAAATAGGGACATTGCCGTCATCAAATAAAAAAATTTAAGATGTTATTAATGAACTTGGTCAGGAGTTCTCATTGTATTTGGATTAATCATGAAACGTGTCATCATAGGTTATATAAGGACTATGATTATCACAATGAATGTCTAATGCCCTAAGTCTGAAGGTCCGATTCACACACTATCTAGTAATCACATGGGTCAATTAGGCCCACCAAAGACCCATTGAAATAGTAATGGCGAGTGACTACTTATAAGGCGCACTGTAACGGCCCAAACCTAGGCTCGACCTCTTGGGCCCACGTTTGACCACCTCACAAAAAATAAAAAGCAAAAACACTTCAAATTTTCATTTGAAAAACAGTTTGTTTTGCTCACGAAAAAAATATATAGTAATTTAGGAGCGGAGGGAGTAATACTAGCTCAAAAATATCAAATATTGTAAGAACTGTTGGAATGTGTTATGTAATTATAGTATGTATGTGTTTACTTTGGATGGAGAAAAGTGGTTGTATTTGAGGTAATAATTCAGAAGGGGTGTTCATGACCCTCATAAGGTCTCCAACTATATTGAGTAAGAAACAAAAATATGCAATATCAAAATATAATATTTGTCAAATAAGAAAACACGACAACGTCAAACACACTCTAAATCTCTTACATATAAAAAGGGACATCACCATCATTTAATAACACAAATTAAGATGTTATTAATGAACTTGGCTAGGAGTTCCCATTGTATTTGGATTGATCATGAAAGGCGTCATTGTAGGTGATAGAAGGACTATGATTATCACAATGAATGTATAATGCCCTAAGTCTGAAGGTCTGGTTCACACACTATCCAGTAATCACACGGGTCAATTAGGCCCACGAAAGTCACATTCAAAAAAAGTTTATGAATGGTGTGGTTCCTAGTAATAGTGAGTGACTACTTGAAAGGCACACTGTAACGCCCCAAACCTAGGCAGGACCTCTTGGGCCCACGTCTAACCACGTCACAACAAATCCTTAACTAATAAAAATAAAGGCCAACGAACTTGTGTGATGGAAATTATTAAGAGAGTTTGGTGACATTTATTACTAGAGTTCCCTTTATTACGAGAGAATTTTCATAATAAATGCCACCAAACTCTTATAATAAATACCACCAAGCATAACGAAGTCAACTTAAATGCTCACACATAAGCCCCAAATGAGCCTCAAATCAAACATATGTTGGTTATGGGGTATTACAATAGCACATCATAGTTCATATACCGTAAAGTAGAATGTCTTGACTAAAAGAGACTTTTAAATAATTTTCGTATATTATAAGTTGTGTAGATTAAATTTTGGTCTCTTTGTAATAAATTAATCTATTTGTAGTAAGTGTTAAAGTTCTATAGATACATTTACCTAGACAATACCTATTGCAAAGCCAAACAGGTTTATTTATTAGAAAGAGACTAAAACTTAAGCTACGTTAGTCAACAATATTCTAAAAATTTATATACATTACGATATAATATGTTATTTTTAGGAAGTTTCATGATTTTGTTTACTTCAATTTAAAATATTCTTTTAATCGGGAGAATGTCTTAGTGTGAATGTAAAAACTACGAAGTAAATTTATTATAAATATAAAATAATATATTTTATGTTTGGTCTAACCAAGATGTTAGTTTTGGTTTCAACCCACTTTTAGTCTCTTTGGCAATCAATAAATCTTTTTGGTTGCATTAGGTATTACAAAAAACATTGTCCTAAGAATTTATGTACATTACATCTCCATATTGGAAGTTTAAATCCTTAGAGGAAAAAGAAAAACTTATAGCAAAAAAGTATTAAGTAATATTACATTAATAAAAGTTCAAATGTATACATAACAATAATAACCCACATAGCTTCTTTTTTTTAAATGAATACTGTTGAATTTTAGCTGAAAAGTACAACATAAAAATAACACGATGGAGGAAACTAACAATCAGAGTCTGAATCCAATTCTTCATGTTTGAAGTAGTAATATTCTTCGCTTTTCAAGACCTTATACAGAGAAGAAGGTCTATCTTGCCTCTTCGATGTTGTACGTGGTCTTTTGGAAGAATGTCGATGTTGTACATTATTATTCCAAACCGGTGAGTTAATGGCATGCATGATTAATGGACGACTAGAGGGTTCCGATGGTCCTCGAATCACCTCTGGTGGTTGCGTCTCACCATACCTAAAAGTTTTATTGAAAGAGACATGGTTTCAACATCAAGAGTAGTAATTGTCATTAACACTTCTATTATTAAAGCTCAACACAATAAAGATTAAGATTAATACAATTTTAATGAATACTTCGTCATTCTCCAAGAAAGAATAATTCTACATTCTATTTTATGGTTTTCTTAAAATATAGTTTCATTTGTGAAATTTAAGCTATAAATTTATATCATTTTTTTCCAATAAATGATATTTGATCTTACTGGGAAAAAAAGGTATAGTTTTAGTGTATAATTTGAAGAAAGTATATACAAATAAATGTTGAGTATAATAAAGTTTCATATTTCACATATGATTCTTTACTTTAGGTGGGGGAAGGGGGGGAGTTGGAGGGATTCCGGGGCAAAAGCGTAAATATTTTCTAATAGTGGAGTATATGTCCAAAAATACCACATGTATAATACTCTCTCCATTCCGAGTAAAGATTCCACTATTTTATTTTGGGATGTTTTACCTAAAGAGTCCACTTTCAAAAATGAAGGCATGAAAGTGTCATTTTATTACTAATGACCTACTAAAAGTGGTATTTTCTTTAAAAAATTGACTTTCAAACGGTGACTCTTTGTCTGGAACAAAGAAAATATTTAATAGTGGGGTAATTAATTATCTGAATGTCCTATTATACTCCTTATTAATAGTATAGTTTTAACAACCTTATTACTTATTAATGGAGTAAGAACCACATTTTGTTATAATTAATAGAGTTAGTTAACAAAAGCTATAATTAAAAATTATAACAAAATGTGGTTCTTACTCCATTAATGAGTAATAAGGTTGTAATTAAAATAATTTTATATTTTTTTTTGTCAAAAGTCTAATTAAATAGTCTTTCTGAGACATTGTTCATTCAAAGAAACAAAGACAGGAAAATATGCTATTGAAGGAACAATATTGATAGATATTTTTTCAAGGTGTAGATATCCAATAAAATAATACTATTATTTAGGAAATCAAAATGAATCATTATAATTAATATTAAGGTGAATAAAACACAACTCTAATTACCTTCTTGGTGGAACTCTATGTTGCTCCACATAAGCAGGGGCATTCACTTCTTCTTGGGGTGGAGGATTGCTATTCCCACCAGCTACAACTACAGGCATAGAAGTATTTGATCTATCATCTTCAGTTGAAGAGCTAACTTCTATATAATTATTAACTATACATATCAACAAAATCAAAAACATATATAGGTTAATTAAACACCCAAATTAAGAAAAGTAATAAAAATGGGTACTGAATATTAGAAATGTTAAAAACATTTCCACAACTATGCCTTATAATTCTTACAATATTCTGATTATTCTTTTGAGCATATACATGATCTATACAAGTGACGACAAGTGAGAAATTTGTTTCAAATAAACTACGATCATATGCAGGTAATAAATTAACATATAATTATTCATAACACCTATTTTACCACCTATGTATACAGGTGAGTCAAATCTTATTACCCTTCCCTTGTTAGATATGGCATTTGAAATAAATTATTTAAAAGAAGCTAATGCATATAAAATATTGATTCTTTTCTAGAATGACTAAATGGATAGAAATTTCAAAATTAAAAAAAAATCAAGAGCCTATTGATTGGCCAGAGATTTTGACACATCTAATTTTGACTAATCAAATATTTCAAATCATAAACATTTTTCTACTTTAGCACTGTTTTTTTTTTCCTCCTAAGAGGGATATGGAAAGGGATCGAACCTGAGACCTCACACTTATTTTAACATTGCTTTTATTCAGTTTTTGAGAGAAAGAAACACAATAAAAACATTTCAACCCTTTGAAAATCCTAAGAAATTAGGGAACGATTTTACATAATTCACATCGAAACAAATGCGAGTAACAAACTCAAAACAAAGTGAACTCATAAAAATTGAAAATATTAAGAAATTCTTCAAAAATCATAGGAAAAGGAGAAGATAAAAGATAACTATATCATAAAACAAAGATTGAAGACATCTCACCAGTTGAATGGCTCTCCTCCGAGTGGCTCATTGTGAGATTTTTGTTTCCTAACCAAAAGTATGAAACCAAAACCCTTAAAAGAAACAAAAATTAATGAAATCAAAACAATATACTAACACTCAACACTTCGAACAAGACACTTTATCGATTGTTTGAATTTACCAGTACATGATGCTATATATATATATATATATATATATACAGTTTAGCAGAGCTCTAATTATAGCTTTTTATTTGTTACAAAGAAACTCATTTAATACACTTTTGTGTATTAAATGAGTTTCTTTGTAACAAATAAAAAGCTATAATTAGAGCTCTACTAAACTGTGTATGGGCCCGTTTGATTTAGCTTATTGATATGTGCTGATGACTTATTACTTATGACTGATAACTTATTACTTATAACTTATGACTGATGACTAATGACTGGTGATGTTTGATTTAGCTTTTTAAAAGTGTTTATTAGCTTTCATAAGTAAGTATGTTTGTGTTTGATTAATAAGTTGAAATAGTGCTGAAATAAAAAATAATAATAATATTATTATTATTAATATTAATAATAATAATAATAATATTATTATTATTATTATTATTAATGTTAATAATAATAATATTATTATTATTATTATTACTGTTAATAATTATAATAATAATAATAATAATAATAATAATATTATTATTATTATTATTATTATTAATAATAATAATAATATTATTATTATTATTATTATTATTATTATTATTATTATTACTGTTAATAATATTATTATTATTATTATTGTTATTGTTATTGTTATTATTATTATTATTAAATGAGGATAGTTTTGGAATATAAAAATTTCATTTAATGGCACTAGTCATCCGTGTTTTTGAACCAATAAGTCACCAGCACAACCTCTAATGCTTATGACTTATAAGGTGAGTTGTGTTTTATCTAGCTTGTACTCTATTTTTGACTTATGGACACACAAAGGAAATCAAACACACTTAGGTGCCGTTTGGTAGCCAGGGTTAAAGGCAGATAGGACTAATAAGCCGAGTTGCCTGATGTTTGGTACGCAATAGGTGGTCGGACTAATAACACGAGTTATTCGGATTAAGTCATTATTGCCTCACTATTAATACCAAGGATGAGGGTGGTATTATTAGCGCTCTCACTATAAAAAATTGGGATTAACATTTGTAATCTCAAAATTACCCCCGATATACAAGTGAGGATTAATAGCGAGGGCACTAATAGTACTAGGAGTAATAATGCAGCTTATCTTTGTCTGACTACCAAACAAGCCCTTAAAATGACTTCTGATAAGTCATAAGTTATAAACACCATTCCATAAGTGATATCAAACACGGCCTAAGTGCTCGTTTAATGTAGTTTTTTTGTAGTGATTTTTGACTTTTAACTTAAACTAAGTCATATTTAAAGTGTTTGTTTTCGTTTATAAGCTAAAAGCTAATAAGTTAGATACAACATTCTTTATACATTTAAAAGCTAAGGTCAAAAAGCCAAAATTTTACTCCTTCCATTTTCAAATTATCGTTCACTTTTCTTTTTTCGTTCGTTCTTAAATACTTGTCTTTTTTCAAAAAATTTCCTTACTTTTTCTACCTACTTTAATTATGGCAACATACTCAAGGGTATGAAAGGAAACCATGCATTTCACCAATATTTATAATACAACTCAATTACTTTTTCTTAAACGGTATGCCAGGTCAAAGTAGACAATATTTTGAAAATGGAGAAAGTATTTATTTTTTATAGGATAAACATTTTCAACCTCCGCATATTTGACTACTCATATTAAAAATTTGCAAGGGAATTATAAAAGTTTAAATAAAAGACTACACATGTTAATGGTGTAGAAAATAACTACATATTTATTTATTGTTTTAAGTGTGAGTAAGTAAATAAATATTAATTAAATCTTATCTCATGTTGAGTTTTTAAGATATATAAAGATGAAACTTTTTCCTTAATTAGGGACTTGTGTGAGAACCCAAACCCCATTTCATGTTTGTCATAATTATAACATGTTTATATTAGGTCTCGACATATTAGAGACTTCATTTCATCCATATCATGTTGGCATTGAGTTGGTTGAGATCATAATAGAGTAATGGTCTTCCATGCGTTGCATGCCTTGTTGTTGTTGTTTCGAGTGTTCATCGTATCGTGTTTGCACCTTAATAAGTCTCATGAGAGTCTTAGTACTTTGCATCTAAGGTTTATAATGTTCATCTTAGTTGTTGTGTGCTTGGTTGGAAGTTTAGAAGCTTCGTTGCTTCGTTTGAGCCTTAGGGCTTCTCGGGATTGCCTTCGTTGCTTGTATTGTTTGTGTTTTCAACTTGCGAGAAGTTCATTTGAGTTCTAAACCAAGTGTACTATCCCATGCTTGCATAATCATTGTTCATAGACTTGTTGCATTTGGAAATAAGATGACCAACATATTACTTCACAGATTCAGTCCGGTTTTGGGCAAACTTCGGGAAAATTCTGGTACCAATCTACTAAAGAGAATTTTCTAAATATTTAGTATGTTTTACCTGCATATGTTAGGATACTCCCTGTAAAATTTAGTAATTTTCCAAGGTGTCTAAGTACCTTATTTTGGTCTTGACTTACGGCTGTGCCAGAATTCTATTTTCAGGAAATCGGCTTCGGTACCTTATTTTGTTGTAACTTTATTTTGATGAATATAAGTCAAAATTGAGTAATTTAAAATGGTAAAATATATTTTAATGAGTATACTTTCAGACAAATCAAAAATCACCTCATTTTGAGTTGTGAGCTATTTATGGTCGATTGTACAAGATCGACTCAACAATCTGGAAATTGTCCAGATTTCAGCCTATGTTCCTTTTGAGTGGATTTTGGCTATTGACTCTTGAACCCTTGGCCCTTGGATGTCCATTGTGACTCAAAGCCATCTTTGTTGACTTGTCTAAGACCCTTGTGAACCCTTAGATCATCACTTATCAATGGCTCACATGCCATAGCCAATGAGAAGCCTCTTAAAGCCCTTCACTTGGATTGGGGGTTTGAGGGGAAGTATATAAACACAAAGTTCAGCCTTGCAGCCATTTTTGATCAATAACAAACCAGAGAATCAGAGAGTGAAGCTCAAAATTCGTCCATGGAAGAAACCCTAGGTTGAAGGACCATTTCCCGGAGATCCGGTGGTCCGATCGACGAACCGAGACCGCCAAATCGAAGCTCTCGATCTTCTCTACAACAATCCTTGCTCTAATCAACCTTTCCTCCATTAATCTTAGGACTAAGGTGAGTGAAAATTCCCTGAGATTTCCATGTTAAAGAAAATAGCATGGCCCCTTCATTATAGTTGTTTTAATGTTGATTGTGAACATCTTTTGTGAAGACAAAACCTTCAATTCAACATATAAAATATGGGTATGATTTTATGAAATCTTTATGAAGTTATGATTTTGACATTTTGTAAAGCATGAATGTTGTTTGTAATAAGCTTGGGAATAACTCTTGTGAAAGAATTCGGTTCAATTCAAGGTTTAACAAAATCACCGAAACTAGGGTTTGAAACTCGAGATTGTGTTTAAGGCTAGTTTAAGAACATGAATGGCTTAGTTATCGAGTTCTAAATGAACGGAGAACTTAGAAAAGGGCAATGTGATACATATAGTATCAATGCTCTACTTGGTTGAATTTTAGTAAAACTCACCGGAGTTGAAATTAGGGAGTTATGAACATTAACGACTCCACAATCAATCCCTACGACGAATGTAGTTCGTTAGACTAATGAATTAGCTTACGATACTTTGAGATGGATTGATGTTTATGCCTTGATGTTTGTGTGCTTTTAAGACTCGATTGAGTTCTTATGCAGTTTGTTTGATCGTGTGAAGTAAATGCATGATTGAGAGCATGTTGTAGAATAATGTATCTATTTGACATGTTGAATTCGCTCTTGTCGAATTCTTGTTTGATTCCTTAAATGAGTAAACAACTACTTGTTGACTAAGTTCGCTCTTATCGAACTTATTCCTTATTTGAGATTACATGACGAGTAAACATCTACTTGGCATTGCATGAGTCCAGCTGGCATATTTGGTTGAGTCGTTGGTGTGACAATGCATCGCCGTCACGAGTTATGGGACTCGTGATAGTGATGGGTTGTTATACCGGGTTTTTATCACACACACCTCCACCGTTGGCCACGGGGGAAGTAGCCCCTTTGCTGTAACCAAGAGAGCACATTGGCATGTCTAAGTACCATGGAGAGAGCTTGGTACCCGAGTAGAGAACTCGGCACTTTGATACACTCATCACGGGTATCATTGGCACGAATATTAACGCTGTGTATTGCAGGAGCTACGTAGCGGCACCGGTTCCATAACATATCCTCCTTATATGTGATTTACTTTATAGCACTTTTGTGAAACAATGTGCTACCATGGATATGTGATTTAAGTGTTTATTAAATGAATGCTTTGAGTGACTTGATATTAAAGATGATATCTTGCTATGTATGTTGTATAATGTCATGACATGCATAATTGTTAACTCACAAAGTCTTTATGACTTACCCCCTCCCTTTTACTGCTTTAGATCCGAGCCGTTCAGGTACTGCTCGTTGAGTTGTAGCAGGATTCTTGCTTGTCCGTGATCACACGCGACGAGGTTGTAGTTTATAGATGTCCTTGTTTTGTTCTCTTTTGTAAGGACGTTGGGTTTAGCAAGTCATTTAGACTTTGCTTGGGAACTTTGTTTATTTGTTTTATGTCTATACTGTATCTTATTTTTGAGCGTCAGCGCATGTACGCCGAGCCTTGTATAGATGTATTATGGTTCACATGTTTTAAAACTTCCGCTGGGCATTACTTTAACTCTTATTTAATTATGTTGTTCTCCGGCATATTGTAGCCGTCGAGGTATATTTCCATGAGCTGTATAGTGTTGGGTTCCGGTAGTAAAGTCGCCGATGATTTGATATACTTGTCTTAAATTGCTATATCAGGTTTAAAAAGTTTTAAAAGTTTTAAAAA
Organism: Codonopsis lanceolata; assembly: GCA_013146195.2. NCBI lineage: Eukaryota > Viridiplantae > Streptophyta > Magnoliopsida > Asterales > Campanulaceae > Codonopsis > Codonopsis lanceolata. Next base: position 84,120,052 of record CM028378.1, on the reverse strand, counting down.
TCGCGCTTCATCTAAAATGTTGCGTCACGTCGTTTTCTAATTGAGACTTTGCATGTATTGTTGTCCTATTTGGACGACTTGACTTGTGATTCCATCTCGGGGTCCGGGTCGGGTCGTCACAGTTGGTATCAGAGCTTTATAGGTTAGCTATCGGCCAGGATAGGTTCCATGGCCTAGGTGGGTTGGTTCTTTGTGTGAATCTTGACGTTGAGTGTTCTGTTTCGTGCCTTATTGGCAGATTCTTCGTGAATGAATACGACTTGGAGTACTAAGTTCGTTTGGTCTAGATTGCCGTGAGTAAAGGTTTGTGTCTAGGAGTATTATATTTCTCCTATATTGCTTATGAGTTGCAGTTATACCAAGAGTGGGTGCTGTGTTTTAGTAGAGCTGTTGTTCCTTGTTCCATTTTTAGGAATCTGAAAAGCTAGATTGTCGGTCCCAGGGGTGATCGTCGTGTTAATCATTATGGCGAAAGTTCGGTGTAATACGTTTCGAGAGCGGAGTGGTTAAACCTCCCGTGGTACCTATTAGTATTTCATAGATTACTATACAGGTGTAGATAGGTAGGGTAGTAATTAACCACCAATTCTTGTATTACTTATGTTGGGAATTTGAGAACTCTTTCCCGATGGTTGTGTTTGGGTATTTGGGGGACTACCTTGATCAAGGTGAAATTTCCTCATGATATGTTGGAACTTGGAGATTGGCCAGTAGGTGATCACGTGATGATTGGTTGGATTGTTGTCGACCCGTATACGGTTTGACTTATAAGGATTGGCCGTATACTAGTTAGTAAGAATATGCTACCTAGTGACTCGTGAAATGTTGTATTGTCTCTTTATTAGTCTAATACATTGATAGTGTACTAGCCTTGTATAATGTGTTTTATCTACCATTGATAGGTAGTTAATAGTATGAATATTCCATAATTTGGTTTACATACATAGTAAATTAATATACTATGTTGCATGATGTTGATGCCATGCCTATATGTGCTTATGATTTGTATTCTTGAGACCGATATAAAGGATGCTTTTATGTGATTCACGAACACCCCACATCCTTTACGACGAAAGCTTTTGAAGTCACTTCAGAGGGCCCCTGACTTGATTATCAAGAGGTCTTCGTCGGAGAACTAGAATGGTATAAATTAGATTTGAAATTGACCGAACCAATTACCAAAAAGGTATGGAACAACAAATGGTGTATTGTTATACAGGTGCAAATATGATGCACCGCATTTTATTGAAATTTCTGCGTCTTGCCTTGGCAGTTACCCTATGTGCTTGATGTCTATACCATTGAGTGATCTTGAACTCGCATCCGAGGTCTATAAGGCTTGTGATGTGTTCATTGGTGATAGTGTATTGCATGCTCTAGTAGATTGCCATCATAACGGTGTTCCAATTGCCATGCTCAGTATACCGAAGTTGGTTTTTATTAGTGATCATGACATGAATAATATACATGTTATTTCTACTTTGCGGGATAGAAAACTTTGAATGCAAGGTTGTACTTGTTATCTCACTTGTGTACTTGAGACTAGCATGCCTACTTCTATACTATAAGAAGTTCTAATTGTTAATGAAGTTCTGGTAGTTAATGAATTTCCGGATGTTTTTCGACTGATTATGCATTACCTTCCGACCGAGAGCTAGAGTTTTGCATTGAGGTTTTACCCGGTACTTCACCTATCTCTAGAGCACCTTATAGGATGGCTCCAGCTGAGTTGAGAGAGTTGAAGGAGCAGTTGTAAGAACTGTTGGATAGAGAGTTTATTAAACCGAGTGTGTCTCCGTGGGGTGCACCGGTTTTGTTTGTGAAGAAGAAGGATGGTAGTTTGCGGTTATGCATTGACTATCGTCAGTTGAACCAGGTTACTATAAAGAATAAGTACCCATTACCTCACATTGATGATCTCTTGATCGCTTGAGGGGTTGTGTATTCCAAGTTAGACTTGAGGAGTGGTTACCACCAGTTGAGGGTTCGGGCGGAGGATGTCCCGAAGACAACCTTTCGTACGCGTTATGGCCATTATGAGTTTATTGTGATGCCGTTTGGTTTGACAAACGCGCCTACCGTTTTCATGGACTTGATGAATAGGGTGTTTCATGAGTACCTTGATTGCTTTGTAGTGGTGTTCATTGATGATATTCTCGTGTACTCGAAGTCACGAGAGGAGCATGAGCATCATTTGAGAGAGGTTCTTACTGTGTTGCGTAAGAAACAGCTTTTTGCTAAATTTAGCAAGTGTGTATTCTGGCTAGAACAAGTTGCTTTTCTTGGGCATGTTGTGTCTAGTGATGGTATCGCGGTGGATCCATCTAAAGTTGAGGCTGTTACCAAGCGGAAGACTCCTAGTACGGTGACCGAAGTCCGTAGTTTCTTGGGCTTGGCGGGTTATTACCGTAGATTCATTGAGGGATTTTCCAAGATTGCCACTCCTATGACCAATCTTACTCAGAAGAAGTCTGCTTTTGTTTGGAGTGACAAGTGTGAGGCTAGCTTTCAGGAGTTGAAGAGGAGGTTGACTACAGCTCCGGTTTTAGCTTTGCCTAGTGGTTGTGAGAACTTCGTGGTTTATTGTGACGCTTCTTTGGAAGGCTTGGGTTGTGTGCTTATGCAGAACGGGAAGGTTATTGCCTATGCTTCTAGGAAGTTGTCACCGTATGAGCGAATTATCCGACTCATGATCTTGAGTTGGCAAATATTATCTTTGCGCTTCATAAGTGGAAACACTATCTTTATGGAGCTAAGTTTGAGGTGTATACGGATCATAAGAGTCTGAAATACCTTTTCTCGCAAAAGGAGTTGAATATGAGACAGAGGCGATGGATGGAGAAGCTTAAGGATCACGATTGTACTATCTTATACCATCCGGGGAAAGCGAATGTTGTTGCGGATGCGTTGAGTAGGAGATCCTACATGTCTTGTTTGATGATGAGGGAATGGAAGATGCTCGAGGATGTCCGTGAGTGGAGTCCTGTTATGAGTGAGCATAGTGTTCTCTTTGCTAGTGTTCGTGCTACACCAGTGTTATTTGGGTTGATCAAGGAAGCTCAGGCTACTGATCCAGGTTTGATGAAGATTATCGATGGATTGGGTGAGAATAATACACGAGTTCGCGATAAACGATGATGGGATCTTGACATTCAGGGTAGGGTTTGCGTTCCTTCTTACGAGGAAGTGAAACGTATGGTTCTTGATGAGGCTCACAAGGCCAAGTATACGATACATCAGGGTAGTACTAAGATGTACCGTGACTTGAAGAGGCGGTTTGGTGGAATGGTATGAAGAGGGAGATAGCCGAGTATGTTTCGAGATGTCTTACGTGTCGGCGAGGTTAAGTGAGCACCGAGACTGTCGGTTTGCTTGACCACTTGAGATTCGGAGTGGAAGTGGGAGCATATCACCATGGATTTTGTTCTGGGGTTGCCACGTGCTCGTAGAGGCTTTGATGCGATTTGGGTTATCGTTGATAGGTTGACTAAGTCTTCTCATTTTATCCCTATTGCGATTTCCTACGGTTTGAGTCGGTTAGCGGCGTTGTACATTCGGGAGATTGTGAGATTACATGGTGTACCGGTTAGCATTGTGTCGGATAGAGACCCAGTTACTTCTAGGTTACGGCATTCTTTGCGGAGGCTTTGGAGTACAAGTTGAATTTCGATGCTGCGTTTCATCCACAGTCTGATGGTCAGTCGGAGCGATTGATACAGATTTTGGAGGATATGTTCCGTGCATGTGCTATGGATTTCAAGGGTAGTTGGGATTCTCATCTACCGTTGGCTGAGTTCGCGTATAATAACAGCTATCAGTCTAGCATTGAGATGGCGCCGTACGAGGCATTGTATGGGCGTAAGTGTCGATCACCGATTTCTTTGGGATGAGGTTGGTGAGGCTAGGTTATGGGGTTCGGAGATGGTACTGATCATCGGTGAGAGTGTGAAGGCGATTAGAGATAGATTGCTTACGGCTCAGAGTAGATAGAAAAGCTACGCAGACAACCAGAGACGTGATCTTGAGTTTCAGGTTGGTGACTTTGTGTTCCTGAAGGTATCGCCCCGGCGCGGTACTAAGTGGTTTGGGAAGACATGGAAGCTTTCTCCCAGGTTTATTGGTCCGTTCGAGATCTTAGAGCGGATTGGTTCTTTGGCTTATAGACTTGCGTTACCACCGTCTATATCGGGTGTCCATGATGTGTTTCATGTTTCGATGCTTTGTAAGTACTTGAAGGATGAGTCACATGTCCTTACTTATGAGGAGATTACCTTTGAGCCCGATATTTCTTACGTTGAGAAACCGGTGAGGATTCTTGATACCAAGGAGCAAGTCTTGAGGACCAAGCGGATTCCTTTAGTGAAGGTCTTGTGGAAGAATCATCATATTGAGGAAGCCACGTGGGAGACCGAGCTTGAGATGAGGGAGAAATACCCTTACTTGTTCGAGATTTCTGGTATGAATTTAGGGACTAAATTCCTTTAAGTGGGGGAGGATGTGAGAACCCGAACCCATTGCATGTTTGTCATCATTATAACATGTTTATTATATGTCTTGACATATTTGAGACCTCATTTCATTCATATCGTGTTGGCATTGAATTGGTTAAGATCATAATAGAGTAATGGTCTTCCAAGCGTTGCATGCCATGTTGTTGTTGTTTCGGGTGTTCGTTTTAACGTGTTAGCACCTTAATAAGTCTCATTAGAGTCTTAATACCTTGCATACAAGATTGACAATGTTCATCTTAGTTGTTTCATGCTTGGTTGAGAGTTTAGAAGCATTGTTGCTTCGTTTGAGCCTTAGCGTTTCTCGGGATTGCCTTCGTTGCTTGTATTGTTTGTGTTTTCAACTTGCGAGAAGTTCATTTGAGTTCTAAACCAAGTGTACTAGTATTTCCCATGCTTGCATAATCATTGTTCATAGACTTGTTGCATTTGGAAATAAGATGACCAACATATTACTTCACAGATTCAGTCCGGTTTTGGGCAAACTTCGGGAAAATTCTGGTACCAATCTACTAAAGAGAATTTTCTAAATATTTAGTATGTTTTACCTGCATATGTTAGGATACTCCCTGTAAACTTTTGTAATTTTCCAAGGTGTCTAAGTACCTCATTTAGGTCTTGACTTACGGCTGTGCCAGAATTCTATTTTCAGGAAATCGGCTTCGATACCTGATTTTGTTGTAACTTTATTTTGATGAATATAAGTCCAAATTGAGTAATTTAAAATGGTAAAATATATTTTAATGAGTCTAATTTCAGAAAAATCAAAAATCACCTCATATGGAGCTGTGAGCTATTTATGGTCGATTTTACAAGATCGACTCAACAATCTGGAAATTGTCCAGATTTCAGCCTATGTTCCTTCTGAGTGGATTTTGGCTATTGACTCTTGAACCCTTGGCCCTTGGACGTCCATTGTGACTCAAAGCCATCTTCTTTGACTTGTCTAAGACCCTTGTGAACCATTAGATCATCTCTTATCAATGGCTCACATGCCATAGCCAATGAGAAGCCTCTTAAAGCCCTTCACTTGGATTAGAGCCATCTTGGGAAGTATATAAACATAAGATTCAGCCTCTCCAGCCATTTTTGTTCATCCATAACCAGAGATTCAAAGGCTAAGCTCCAAATTTCGTCCATGGAGGTCACACAAACTTAAGAGACCATTTCCCGGAGATCCGGTGGTCCGATCGTCGAACCGAGACCGCCAAATCGAAGCTCTCGATCTTCTCTACAACAATCCTCATTCTAATCAACCTTTCATCCATTAATCATAGGACTAAGGTAAGTGACAATTCCCAGAATTTTCATGTTCAATAAAATAGCATGACCCCTTCATTATAGTTGTTCTAGTGATGATTATGAACACCTTTTGTGAAGACAAAACTTCCAATTCAACATATAAAATATGTGTATGATTTTATGAAATCTCTATGAAGTTATGATTTTGACATTTATTAAAGCATGAATGTTGTTTGTATTAAACTTGGGAATAACTCTTGTGAAAGAATTCGGTTCAATTCAAGGTTTAGCAAACTTACCGAAACTAGGGTTTGAAACTCGGGATTGTGTTTAAGGCTAGTTTAAGAACATGAACGGCTTAGTTATCGAGTTCTAAATGAACAGAGAACTTAGAAAAGGGCAATGTGATACATATAGTATCAATACTCTTCTTGGTTGAAATGTAGTAAAACTCACCGGAGTTGAAATTAGGGAGTTATGAACAATAATGACTCCACGATCAATCCCTACGACGAATGTAGTTCGTTAGACTAATGAATTAGCTTACGATACTTTGAGATGGATTGATTATTATGCCTTGATGTTTGTGTGCTTTTAAGACTCGATTAAGTTCTTATGCGGTTTATGTCATCGTGTGAAGTAAATGCATGATTGAGAGCATGTTGTAGAATAGTGTATCTATTTGACATGTTGAATTCGCTCTTGTCGAATTCTTTTGTGATTCCTTAAATGAGTAAACAACTACTTGTTGAATAAGTTCGCTCTTGTCGAACTTATTCCTTATTTGAGATTACATGACGAGTAAACATCTACTTGGCATTGCATGAGTCCAGCTGGCATATTTGGTTGAGTCGTTGGTGTGACAATGCATCGCCGTCACGAGTTATGGGACTCGTGATAGTGATGGGTTGTTATACCGGGTTTTTATCACACACGCCTCCACTGTTGGCCACAGTGGGGAAGTAGCCCCTTTGCTGTAACCAAGAGAGCACATTGGCATGTCTAAGTACCATGGAGAGAGCTTGGTATCCGAGTAGAGAGCTCGGCACTTTGATACACTCATCACGGGTATCATTGGCACGAAATGTTAACGTTGTGTATTGCAGGAGCTACGTAGCGACACCGGTTCCATAACATATCCTCCTTATATATGATTTACTTTATAGCACTTATGTGAAACAATGTGCTACCATGGATATGTGATTTAAGTGTTTATTAAATGAATGCTTTGAGTGACTAGATATTAAAGATGATATCTTGCTATGTATGTTGCATGATGCCATGACATGCATAATTGTTAACTCACAAAGTCTTTATGACTTACCCCTTCCCTTTTACTGCTTTAGATCCGAGCCGTTCAGGTACCGCTCGTTGAGGTGTAGCAGGATTCTCGCTTGTCCGTGATCGCACGCGACGAGGTTGTGGTTATTAGATGTCCTTATTTTGTTCTCTTTTGTAAGGACGTTGGGTTTAGCAAGTCATTTAGACTTTGCTTGGGAACTTGGTTTTATTTGTATTTATGTATATACTTGTTGTATTTTATTTTGAGTGTCGGCGCATGTACGCCGAGCCTTGTATAGATGTAGTGTGGTTCACTTGATTTAACATCCGTTGGGCATTACTTTAGCTCTTATTTAATTATGTTTTTCTCCGGCATGTTATAGCCGTCGAGGTATATTTGCATGAACTGTGTAGTGTTGGGTTCCGGTAGTAAAGTCGCCGATAAATTGATATACTTGTCTTTAATTGTTATATCAGGTTTAAAAATTTTTAAAAATTTCCGGCCTTATGGTGCCGAGTCACGCTTCATCTGAAATGTTGCGTCACGTCGTTTTCTATAATTGAGTCTTTGCATGTATTGTTGTCCTATTTGGACGACTTGACTTGTGATTCCACCTCGGGGTCCGGGTCGGGTCGTCACACGGCATGTTGTAGCCGTTGAGTAGTTGTTTATTAGGTTGGTATTTGTTGATTCGCCGGCCTTAGGTTTGCCGATGGTTTGTTGCCCGTGCACAATGTTGCGTCACGTGAGTCGTAAATTTGTCGAGAGATAGTTATCTCTCAGCCTTGCGTCCCTTTGTTTAGGATTAAAGGCATGGGTTCCACTTATGATTTGCTTCCGCAGGTTTTAGATTTTAGTTTTTTTTTTGTCGTTCCGTATTGCCGTTATGGCTTTACCTTCCCATTTGAGCTTGATAGCTCATCTTTTGACTCGTACCATTATGCTTAGCAGGTGCTTGTCCGTCTTTTAGCTTGTCTTGACGGCACAACCTTGGGATTCCGCATTGGAGTCCGGGTCGGGCTGTTACAATTCTAAGGTCTAACCCAACTCAAAACAAGTCGGAAACACACCCGAACAACATCCGGAACAAGATAGAACAAGGCTCGAATCATGCGACGAATGGTTAACGAATCAAACACCAATCAAACTAGGATAACTTGGGCCTGGAAAAGGCTTGTTTAAACATGGTTATGACCTGAATACAAGGCCGAGAACTCAATGAACACTTCGCACGACGAAATTCAAGCAATACGAGCAACGAGGGAAATCGCTAAGGCCAAAACAAAGCAAGAAAGTTTATAAACTTCCAAACATGCTTACTATGATCAAGATGAGCGTTCTAAGTCATATATGAAAGGTAATAGAACCCCAACACGTCTTGGTTAAGTGCTAACATGCTAAGGCGAACACTCAAAGCACAAACGGCAAGGTATGCAACGCATAGAAGGTATTCAAGCGACTATGAACGTAATAACTCTAATGCAAGCATGACATGAACCAATTGAAGTATCTAACATGTTAAGACATATGAATAACATGTTATTATGGTATAATACAAGTAATGGGTTTGGGTTCTCACATAATAAATAACTCATCATTAATTAACACCAAAAGAGTAAATTTGTCATAGGCTAATTAATTCTATGAATAATTAAATAATAATTTGATCCCTTGACTTGTACCTATTTTAAAGTATCATTATCGTTACAAATGTCGCCCAATATTTTCTAAAAGGACAAAAAATACCCTTACTCAGTCGAGACACTAAAACTTTATTTGAAACTAAAAAATAATATGGTTTTACTTTCTTAAATATGTTCGGGATATACATTATTAGATTTATATGAAAATTTGTATCTACAATAATAGAATTGTTGGTGAGTATATCGAGATATTAAGCAAATTGTTAGCATGTTTAGTTATTACCCATTAATAAAATAAGATAAATGAGTTAAGAAAATGTGTCATAATGTCAAGAAGATGAAAAAAATGAAGAACCATTTGATAAATTTGTGCCTTTTGTTAAGGACAAAACACATAAATTTACCATGTCGAATAATAATATTTGAAAAAAAGTAACCATCTATTATATAAAACAGATCAGTAAGCTAATTACCGGTCAGGATCTGTTTTCACAAAACTATTTACTGGCCAGGATTAAATCTTTTGAAAAAGCTTTTTACCGGTCAGGATTGATTTTTATGAAACACATTCAACGATCAGGATTAACTTTCATACATTTTATCAAAAACCGTATTTTACCGTTTTTATTTATTGACAACCGTTTTAATTTAGGACTCCTGCTCTATCTAAAACGTGATCAACCTCCATCTCCTATTCAACCGTTCAACTCCATCTCCTACTCCTACTCCAAAACAGATCACGACTCTTCATCACGTCTCCGTCTCCTACCTACAAGATATATCAACCGTTCATCACGCCTCTCTCTCCTCTGTTACCCGACTTTCTCATCCCTTTTCACGCCGTCTTCATCCGTCACGCCGTCTTCAACAGATCACGCCGTCACGCCGTCTTCATCCGTTCAACAGATCACGCCTCTTTTCGGTTGTCCGGCGTTTCGCCTCTGTGTAAGTTCGGTTGTCTAGCCTCGCCAGCATCGCCATCTCTCTCTCACTGTGTAAGTTTTCCGGCGTTTCTTTGTCTGAGATTTTTTCGTTTTTTGAAGCTTTAAAATTTTACCCGCCAGGAATATAAAACGGAAGCTCTTCGGTTTCAATCTTGCTTTGTTCACTTTTTTGCATATTTTAACTTTTTTGGATATAATTCCAGATGATGTTGTTCCCCCAAATGGCCCAAGACTTCTTTTCCTTTTTACGTCCAACATACTGCCATAGCAATTTAATGACGTCATCAATTTTTTGTTTCTGTACCTCATGAATTCCAATTTCTGATTTTTCCCTTTTTATTTCTTTTTGAAATTTAAGGGCATTATTTGATTATTTGGAATTAAATACCAGTACTTACTCAGTATCTGAATTTGATTATATTTGATTTTTTGTATCATAGCAACGAGTTTGGTTTGGCGTTGATACTCTCCTTCTGCGTGCTTTCATCAGGAAAAATGAAAAAATCATAAATGCTTCCGACAGAAAAAATCATCGGTTGAGTGGATGAGAGGATGATGAGCTAGGAATCTGAAATTCCGTTGGTTTCAACGGTCAGTCATTTTCGTATCGTAAACAATAGTTGAGGACCGCTTTGTAATTTTCGGAATTTTATTTTGAATTCGGCTTTTAATCCATTTAGTTTCCCCCATTATTTCGACTGACGATCATTTTGATCTCCGGTGTCGCTCCTTCGCTTTCCCGTCCTTCTTCAAGCTGCATTTTCCCAGGTAGACAATTTTATTTCATACCCATTTTTCATAATATACATTTTCAAATGATTATGTAATTTATTTGAGATCATAAGCAAACCTATTTTCCTTTCTTCTTTTTCGTTTTTTTTATAAAATATGTTTCTTTTGGGTGAATTCAGACAATCTGTTTGTCTACATTGGGTTTGATTCTCGCAATCCAAAAGATAATCTTTAATTATATGGGTAATCTTGAATAAGTTAGTGTCTGGATTTTTGATTTTTTTTTCAAGAAATAAATAGTGGACGGTTTGTTGTTTGAATGTTGTTTGGGCTAATCTATGTCGTTTATGGTCTTTGTGGAGAAATGGGTTATTGCCGAATGAATCCCATGTGTCCAGTTTTCTGTTTCTATGTTTGATGCTTGATGCATTGATGTATTGCAATCGGTTTGAGGGGATTGAGATTATGATTATGATCTTCATGGTGGATGTTTTCGGTTTGATCTTCATCACCAAAACCCCGGTGCCATTTCTATCTTTCCCTGGCATTATGATTCTGAAACCAATAAAAAACCATGAAGATATCAATCCATTACTCACATGCATGATCTACTGCTATAAAGTCTTCTGTTGGTATCAAACTTTATCTAATAATAGATAGATGGATTCCTAAGTATTGTCTGATGTTGTATATAGAGTCGCATGTCCCGCCGAAGTGTACAAAGTACATAGAAGCTATACCTTTTATATTCATTTAGTGAGTCGCCCTTTTTCTCTTTTGGCAAAAAAAAAATTTGTTTTTATTTTAATTTTTTAGAAATGAAATAAGTAATAATATGTATAACCACTAATTGAGAATTTTTCCGATTTTTTATATTGTTATTATTTATTGTTAGTATTTCATTTTCGAAGTCAGGCTCCTCCGTCATCCCTGTTATAAAGGCAAGATTGATTGTCCCGGTCAAATTTATAATTTTATTTCTATTAATAAAATCTACCAAAGTACCGCCCATGTTTCCTTAAAACAAAAATTACAAAAGAAAGTTTTAATTTTTTTATCCACTGTTGAATGTTCATATTATTTTAGTTGATTACCGAGATGTCTTCATTTTCAATTTGTTATTTTACTCTTTTTGAAATATGATTAAAACATATATTGATTTATTTAAATATTCATACTCTCAAAATATTGACATCCTCCCCTACGTGCGCCGTGCCAAGGGCACGGGCACAAAGACTAGTAATAAATAAAATAAATCACGTGCCATGAATTAAGGCCAAAATAGTAAATTTGTCATAAGCTAATTAATTCCATGAATAATTAAATAATAATTTGATCTCTTGACTTGTACGTATTTTAAAGTTAGGTGCTACATTTTTTAATTCTATTTATTTCGTCTTATATTTTGATTTTCTTATCAGTTTCTCCCTCTTACCATTATCGTTACAAATGTCACCCAATTTTTTCTAAAATGAAAAAACCACCCTTACTCAGTTGAGACCGTAAAACTTTATTCGAAACTAAAAAATAATATGATCTTACTTTCTTAAATATGTTCGGGAAAGACATTATTAGATTTATATAAAAAATGGCATCTATAATAATAGAATTATTGGTGAGTATCGATATATTAAACGAATTTGTAGCATGTTTAGTTATTACTCATAAATAAAATAAGATAAATGAGTTAAGAAAATGTGTCTTAATGAGCAAAAGATGAAAAAAAAAATGAATAATCATTAGATGAATCTGTGCGTTTTGTTAAGGATAATACACATAAATTTACCATTATAACCAATAATGATTCGAAAAAAAATAGCTATAAATATAATAAATAACTCACCATTAATTAAGATCAAAAGAGTAAATTTGTCATAGTCTAATTAATTCTATGAGTAATTAAATAATAATTTGAACCCTTGACTTGTATCTATTTTAAAGTATCATTATCGTTACAAATGTCGCCCAATATTTTCTAAAATGATAAAAATACCCTTACTCAGTCGAGACACTAAAACTTTATTTGAAACTAAAAAATAATATGATTTTACTTTCTTAAATATGTTCGGGAAAGACATTATTAGATTTATATGAAAAATTGTATCTACAATAATAGAATTGTTGGTGAGTATATCGAGATATTAAGCAAATTGTTAGCATGTTTAGTTATTACCCATGAATAAAATAAGATAAATGAGTTAAGAAAATGTGTCATAATGTCAAGAAGATGAAAAAAATGAAGAACCATTTGATAAATTTGTGCATTTTGTTAAGGACAAAACACATAAATTTACCATGTCAAATAATAATATTTGAAAAAAAGTAACCATAATAAATAAAATAAATCACGTGCCATGAATTAAGGCCAAAAGAGTAAATTTGGCAAAGGCTAATTAATTCCATGAATAATTAAATAATAATTTGATCTCTTGACTTGTACGTATTTTAAAGTTAGGTGCTACATTTTTTAATTCTATTTATTTCGTTTTATATTTTGATTTTCTTATCAGTTTCCCCCTCTTACCATTATCGTTACAAATGTCGCCCAATTTTTTCTAAAATTAAAAAAACCACCCTTACTCAGTTGAGACCGTAAAACTTTATTCGAAACTAAAAAATAATACTCCCTCCGTCCATATATAATTGTCCTGCTAGACCCGGCGCACAGATTAAGAAAAAACAATTGACTTGATCATTTATATTGGTTTAATGTGTAGTTTCCTTTAAAGTCATGTGTATGTGGCCCATAATTAAAGTAAGGTAAAAAAGTAAGGGTAAAGTGGTAAAAGTGATGTTCTAAAAAGGTAAGTTTCAAGGTGGACAATTATTTTGGGACGGACAAAAAAGGAAAGGAGAACGATAATTTAGGGACGGAGGGAGTATGATTTTACTTTCTGAAATATGTTAGGGAAAGACGTTATTAGATTTATATGAAAAATTGCATCTATAATAATAGAATTATTGGTGAGTATCGAGATATTAAACGAATTTGTAGCATGTTTAGTTATTACCCATAAATAAAATAAGATAAATGAGTTAAGAAAATGTGTCATAATGTGCAAAAGATGAAAAAAAAAATGAATAACCATTTGATGAATCTGTGCGTTTTATTAAGGATAATACACATAAATTTACCATTATAACCAATAATGATTGGAAAAAAATAGCTATAAATATAATAAATAACTCACCATTAATTAAGACCAAAAGAGTAAATCTGTCATAGACTAATTAATTCTATGAATAATTAAATAATAATCTGATCCCTTGACTTGTACCTATTTTAAAGTATCATTATCGTTACAAATGTCGCCCAATATTTTCTAAAATGACAAAAATACCCTTACTCAGTCGAGACACTAAACCTTTATTTGAAACTAAAAAATATTATGATTTTTCTTTCTTAAATATGTTCGGGAAAGACATTATTAGATTTAAATGAAAAATTGTATCTACAATAATAGAGTTGTTGGTGAGTATATCGAGATATTAAGCAAATTGTTAGCATGTTTAGTTATTACCCATGAATAAAATAAGATAAATGAGTTAAGAAAATGTGTCATAATGTCAAGAAGATGAAAAAAATGAAGAAACATTTGATAAATTTGTGTCTTTTGTTAAGGACAATACACATAAATTTACCATGTCAAACAATAATGATTGGAAAAAAGTAACCATAATAAATATAACAAATCACTTGTCATGAATTAAGGCCAAAAGAGTAAATTTGTCATAGGCTAATTAATTCCATGAATAATTAAATAATAATTTGATCCCTTGACTTGTTCGTATTTTAAAGTTAGGTGTTACATTTTTTTTTAATTCTATTCATTTCGTCTTATATTTTGATTTTCTTATCAGTTTCCCCCTTCTACCATTATCGTTACAAATGTCGCCCAGTTTTTTCTAAAATGATAAAACCACCCTTACTCCGTCGAAACCGTAAAACTTTATTCGAAACTAAAAAATAATATGGTTTAACTTTCTTAAATATGTTCGGGAAAGACATTATTAGATTTATATGAAAAATTGCATCTATAATAATAGAATTATTGGTAAGTATCGAGATATTAAACGAATTTGTAGCTTGTTTAGTTATTACACATAAATAAAATAAGAGAAATGAGTTAAGAAAATGTGTCATAATGTGCAAAAGATGAAAAAAAATGAAGAACCATTCGATGAATCTGTGCGTTTTGTTAAGGATAATACACATAAATTTACCATTACAACCAATAATGATTGGAAAAAAAATAGCTATAAATATAATAAATAACTCACCATTAATTAAGACCAAAAGAGTAAATTTGTCATAGGCTAATTAATTCTATGAATAATTAAATAATAATTTGATCCATTGACTTGTACTTATTTTAAAGTATCATTATCGTTACAAATGTCGCCCAATATTTTCTAAAAGGACAGAAATACCCTTACTCAGTCGAGACACTAAAACTTTATTTGAAACTAAAAAATATTATGGTTTTACTTTCTTAAATATGTTCGGGAAAGACATTATTAGATTTATATGAAAAATTGTATCTACAATAATAGAATTGTTGGTGAGTATATCGAGATATTAAGTAAATCGTTAGCATGTTTAGTTATTACCCAAAAATAAAATAAGATAAATGAGTTAAGAAAATGTGTCATAATGTCAAGAAGATGAAAAAAAATGAAGAACCATTTGATAAATTTGTGTCTTTTGTTAAGGACAATACACATAAATTTATCATGTCAAATAATTGTGACGACGCAACCCCGTCCCCGAGGAGGGAACGTGAGTCATGTCTTCCAAATAAGGACTACAATTCATGCAAGGACTCAATTATCAAAACTGACGTGACGCAACATTGGACACGCAGTACAACTCGGCATTAAAAAGCCGGAATAATTTAAAACTTTAGAACCTGATATAACAGTTAATAGGAAGTAAACCAAGTCATCGGCGAATTTACAATTGGAACCGAACAACTAAACAATTCATGCTAATATATAAACACCTCAACGGCTAAACACGCCGGAGAAACTACAAAAGTAAATAAGAGCTAATGGGATGCTCAGCGGAAGTCTTAACGAGTGAACCAATACATGCAAGCAAGGCTCGGCCTACAAGTGCCGGCAAACAACTAGAAACATAAGTAGTACTATTAGTCTTAGTCTACAACAAGTACAAGCTACTACAATTACACATTCCCAAGCGAAGTCTAAATGACTTGCTTTAACCCAAGCGTCCTTGCCAAAAGAGAAACCAAAAGTCAACGCTACCACCTCTAGGCGAACGATCACGAACAAGAGTAGATGATCAACCTCGATGAGATGGTCCTGGATGATTAGGATCTAAAACAGTAAAAGGGAGGGAGTAAGTCATAAAGACTGTGTAAGCCACCTATTATGCATGACAGGATATAATGCAAGGCATACATAGCACGTATCAAGCAAGATCATACTAGCACGTAGTTCTCATGTCGCGATGCACGTTGTTTTCACATAAGTTCTTAATTAAATCACATAGGATAAGGATATGTTATGGAACCGGTGCCGCTTCGTAGATCCTGAAATAGACAAGGTTTTCACGATTGTATTTGTCGGATGCACGTGTATGATACATCGACCACGATAGTATTGTTCCAAGCGCCCTTTGGTTACGACGAGGTACTCTTCTCCACTGTGATTAGTAGTGAAGGGTGTGTGCAAGTTTATGGTGTGGCGACCCATCACTACCATGAATCTCGCGATTCATGACGGCGATGCATCGTTGACCATCAAGAAAATTCACGTAATGCCAACTGGACTAATGGTATGCCAAGTAGATATTTACTTGTCACACAAAATCAAGTAAGGAGCGAGTTTGACAAGAGCGAACTCGTCCGAGTCAAGTAGATGTTTACTCACATAATAAATCAAGTAAGGGAGCGAGGTCGACAAGAGCGACTCGTCCAATCAAGTAGGCATGTTACTCTATGATATACAAGTCAAGCATGAGATCAATCACGTTAAAAATTCCCAAGAACTAATTTACAATTCAATTGAACTCTAAACGTCGTAGGGATTAATTGTAGAGTCGGTATTGTTCAATGACTCTCTAAAGTGCAACTCCGTTGAGTTATTGCTAAAATATTTCTAAGTAGAGGATGAATGCTATATGCAATTCATGACTCTTTTCTATGTTTTCGATTCATTTACAATCAGACTATTAAGTCATTCATGACTTTTAATCCATCAATATCAAAGTTCCCAAATTGTGAACCCTAACATGTTCATAATTTTTGAAGTTATAATTTACAACAAGTCCAAGAACAAAAGTTATTCCAAATCCATTCTAGAACATTATTCATGCTTGACACAAGTCCAAATTATCAATCATGAGTCATTAATCGGAAATTTATAGAAAATTAACTTCAAGAATTTCAAGTTTTTAACATTGTGCATGTCTTCTTGAACATGTAACTAGAAACTATCATGAAGGGAGCATGCTTGATATTGAGCATACAAAAACGGGGGAATTGGGTGCTTACCTTATTCGAAATCAAATGGTTGGATGACGAAATAAAGCAAGGATTAAGAAACTAGGGAGCAAGGGCTTCGATTTGGTGGTCTCCAATCGAAAATCCGATGACCGGATCTCCGACAATCAAGCAAACAAGGTGAAGGATCTTCAAGGTCACTCTTTCTCTCTCTAGGAATCAGCTCAACAATGAAGGAATGAAAATGGCTGAATGTTTGAGTTTGGAGAGGATGAACTCACTAAAGGTTCAATCCTAGTCATGAGTTATTAAACTTCTAATTGGAGGATTCATGTTGGCCATTGATAAAAACACATCAAAGGGTTGAAATTAAACATGGAAAGGTCACAAACAAGGTGGGGGTTCGGATTGGGTCTAAAAGGGTTCAATGGTTCAGACCAAACTTCAAAAATCTGAAATCCCGTAATTGCAGAAAAGGGAACAATGCGGTCGCTTCTCTTTTGGACAATGCTAGCGCATGGTCCTGTTCAAAGCCCAAGACTCAGTTTTGCTGTTTCTGACCAGTAAACTTGTAAATTCCACCATAAATCACTCACACCTCCAATGAGGTGATTCTTTCTTAGTATAAAACTAGACTCATTAAACTATATTTTAGCTTTTTAAATTACTCCATTTGGACTACTATTCATCAAAATATGATCACTACAAGTTCAAGTACAGAAGCTGAATTCTTGAAAACAAAATTCTGGCACAGCCGTAAGTCAAGACCTAATTGAGGTACTTAGACACCTTGAAAAATTACCAAAATTTACAGGGAGTATCCTAACATATGTAGGTAAAACATACTAAATATTTAGAAAATTATCTTTATCAGATTGGTACCAGAATGTTCCCGAAGTTTACCCAAAAACATGACTGATCTGTGAAGAAATAAATTGGTCATCTTATTACCAAATGCAATGTCTATGAAAAATCATTGTGCAAGCATGAGAAATACTAGTACACTTGGTCTAGAACTCAAAAGAACTTCTCGCAAGTTGAAATCACAAACAATACATGTAACACCCCGGAATTCTTGCATGAGCATTGTGTGCTTGCCTCGTTAGAACCCGAAACCTACTTGTATACCTTGTCCTCTATAGTTTTTTAACATGATTAGAAGGTGTATTTAACATGCTAGTAGTATCCCTAACATGTTTGATTTAATTGCATTCCTTGATCGAGCCATAATTGCCGTATCGAACGCCTATTGCCTTGTATGCTCTAGTTTGGCTTGTTCTTGCTCGGGCTTTAATCTTTTAGACTTAGCCAAGACCTTGAGAGACTTTTATCATTGTTTTAAGACCCTTGGTACTCATTCCATTGCTTCTTTGAGTTGTTTATGCCTTATACGCGTTATACGTGCAAATCTGGACCTGTTTGACCTAACGTATGGCCTGAGGAATCGTTCCACCATGCCAACCGAACATTTTGGGCATTGTTCGGTCACAAGAACCGAACATTATGAAGGAGGTTCGGCCTCCACAACCGAACAAAGACGATTTTCGGAAAAACGGAGATTTTCTGCACAGACGGTCGATTACATTCGCACCCTTACTAAACCCCTATCCAAAACTCTTTCTAAACCCCACCTAAACCTCCCTAACCCTCATTACTTATAACCTAACCCTATTAACATATTTTAAGAGTGGATTAGTGAGTGATTAGTTGGATTATCAATGATTAGTTGGATTATCAAGCCAAAATCAGATTAAAGGGACCACATTGTTGTGACACTTGTCCCACTAGACATTTGACTTCTCTAACACCACAACTCAACCTGGGGACTCATCATTTGCTGAAAGCTCTTTCAAAAACGTGAGAGAGAGAGAGAGTTCTTGAGGGTTCCCATGGCTTCTTGAAGCTTTCTTCTTGGTCCTTCTTCATTCCTTCTTCCATTGCTCAAGCCCTAGCTATAGAATCGAAGAGCTCAACGAGTAGATTACTTCCAACCGATTACTTTCTCGTTCTTCTTTCTTGATTGGGGTTTGAAGGTAAGTTACTTCTCTTCTTCTTCTTTTTAGTTCTCATTGACCCTAAGGAAACAAAGCTTATGATATATGAGGTCAATGAGGACACATAATTGCTTCTTATGCCTTCATCTTGTGTTTTGAAAGAATGAGCTTGTTAGAAGCATGTATAGGATGATTTCTTGCCTATCAAAGTTTATAATACTATTTCATCTTGTCTATTTAAGGTTTTGAACATGTTAGAAACATGTATTACATATGTTGATGGAAATGGTGCTATATGAGAATGCCCTAATTTAAGCCTACATGATATGTTGTGAAATTGTTATGTGTTTTATCCTCAAAATTGGAACCTATGATGAATATGAATCACATTGCAATGCCTATGACAGCCCGACCCGGACCCCAATGCGAGATCCCGAGTCGTGCCGTCCAAATAGTCAATATCACAAGCATGCGCAAGTAGGATTATAAAATTCATGTGGCGCAACATCGCATACGAATAACAACTCGGCTACACTTGGCCGGAAAAACAACTTAAAATAAACAAGTCATCGGCGACGTTACAGCCGGAACCCAACAACTACTCCTACAATTTTAACACATTCTTATAAAGAAAACCTCAACGGCCACAACATGTCGGAGACAACAACAACAACAATATTTAAAAGAGCTTTCGCCGAAGAAACTGTAGTGAACCATTAACATATAAACAGGCTCAACATATAAGTCGGCATACAAAAGATTACGAGTGTCAAATCATTAAGTTTACTACAACAACAAAATCCCAAGATAAGTCTAAGTGACTTGCTTCCCAACGTCCTTGCCAAAAACAAAAGTCTATCTACAAATACCAAAAGAACAACCTCTAGCTCGCAAGCAACCAAACGCGAGTATGGTGAGTCTAGCGTGAACCGTCTCCTCGGCTCGGATCTAAGGAAAACAAAACAAACAAATAGGGTAAGTCGAAAGACTTAGTAAGTTACTAAAAATGCATGTTCATGTTATAGCATGACATCTATCACAATTGTGGCTCATGTTCTTCATATAGCACTTAGCACATTAGTCACATAAGTGCGGAAAAATAAATCATACAAGTAGGATATGATATAGACACGGCCAAATATGAACATGTTCTATATGAAATTAATGAGAGCCCTTTTTACACAGACTGGGATGTTAATTCCGTTGCTCTCAAACCAGATTTTATGAAATTCTGTGACAACACTAAGGCAAAACAGATTAGAACCAAATCGGTTCGGGTGACTAGGGCTGCAGTAGCTAAAGCCCAGGTTGTAAACACTCAATAATTGTTTATGTCGATGCTCATATGGAATGTGAGAGGGGTGTATAACAAAAGTACTATAGACCAGCTTCTTTTGTTTAAGCGTCATCATAATTTTAGTCTTTGCGTTATCCTTGAACCTAAAAGTTCGGGTGAACGTATTGGTCGTCTTGGTCGTCGTTTGGGCTTCACGTCTACTCTTCATGCCAATCCTATTAATACGCACATTTGGCTCCTTTGGGATAATCGAGTGGATATTTCTTTATTGGCTGCCACAGATCAATTTATTACGGTCAAAATTAACTGCGGAGGTGCTTTTCATACTAATGCTTCCTTTGTTTATGCAAAATGTACGCGGGAGGAAAGGAAAACGTTATGGGCGGATCTTGTTACCTTTTCTAGCCAGGTTAATTTGCCTTGGATTGTTGGGGGAGATTTTAATGCCATTTCTCATCCTTCTGAAAAGATTGGCGGAGGCCCGTGTGACACTCATTGTATGGATGATTTTAATAGCTTTATGTTACAAGCCGGTTTAGATGATTCAGGGTTTGAAGGTAGTCGGTTTACTTGGTGCAATAATCATGCGCTGGGCAGTCGGATTTGGAAGCGCCTTGATCGAGTTCTTACTAATGGGAATTACAAAGCTGCCTTCCCAAACCTTCGTGTCCAACACTTAATATCGATCGCTTTATCATGTGCCTCTTTTAGTTGGCTTTCAGAAGGATATTAAGCGTAGAGGGGGGTTCCACTTTCAGCGTATGTGGTTAGATCATCCCGACTTCCTCACTTTTGTTCAATCGCAATGGGATAGATTGGTGGATGGCACTCCTATGAATGTTCTATTTCGGAAGCTGCAGATGCTCAGAACAGCTCTCAAATCCTGGAACTGGAATACCTTTGGGCACGTTCAACGCAAATTGGCAGCTCAACAAGACACGATTATTCTTTTGGAGCATGAGTTACAGCAAGGCGGGGGGACTGATACAGAATGTTTGTTGATAGAGGCCAGATCTGTTTTTAATCAACTTGTAAATTGGGATGCTGAGATGCTTCGGATGAAAGCAAGACAAAGCTGGTTGGCGGAGGGCGACAGAAATAGCGCTTATTTTCATGCTAGTATTAAGGATAGATGGCGACGCAACAAGGTTAGTCTTCGTTTGTCGGATGGTACACTTTGTGATGATGTAGTTAAGGTCGGCCATTTAGCTTCCGATCATTTCAGTGACTTGTTTACATCTCAGCCGCACGTGGTAAATGATGAGTTGTTTTCGGATTTTCCTGTTAAGGTAAGTGAAGCGGATAATTTATTACTTCAGAACATACCTACGGATGATGAAGTTTGGAGTGCTGTCAAGTCTCTAAATCCTAACAGTGCCCCGGGTCCGGATGGTTATACTGGTTGGTTCTTTCAAGGGTGTTGGGAGATAGTGAAAGGCGATGTTATTGCAGCTGTTAGGGAAGCTTTTCTGGGTAATCCTATTCCAAGAGGCATCACTTCTACGTCTCTTGTTTTAGTTCCCAAAGTTGAGAATCCAGAGGTGCTGGGTGATCTTAGACCGATTAGTCTATGTAATTTTGTTTGCAAAATTATATCTCGGGTGTTTGCTTCTCGCCTTTCGAATCTTCTGCCCAAGCTTGTGTCTATGGAACAATCTGGTTTTGTGCGCAACCGGAATATCCAGGAGAATATCCTTTTGGCTCATGAACTTGTTTGTCGCATAGATACCAAAACCCGAGGAGGAAATGTGGTTTTCAAATTCGACATGTCTAAAGCCTACGATAGGCTGGAATGGGATTTTTTGCTTCGAGCCTTGTCCGCTATGGGGTTTAACTCGGTTAACTGTGATTTCATTCACCGGCTCTTATCAAACATCTGGTATTCTGTTCGCGTCAATGGGGAGTCTTGTGGATTCTTTCCATCGACCCGTGGGGTTAGACAGGGTGATCCGATATCTCCTCTGCTATTTATATTGGCTTAGGAGGTCTTATCGGTTAACATTAACCGTGCTATTCAACGGGGTCAGGTTATTCCTTATCACCATGGTCGTGGGGGTGTTATGGTTTCACACCTTTTGTATGCGGATGATATGTTGGTTTTCTGCAACGCTTCTAAACGATCTGTTTTGGGTTTGCGGAAAATTTTCTCTTCTTATGAGGGTTCCTCTGGGCAACTGATTAATTCTCAAAAAAGTGGCTTCTTTGTTAGCAAAGGTTGTAGCATTCGTCAGATCCGAAACTTAGTAACGTGGACGGGTTGTTCTCAAAAATTTTGGCCTATGAGTTATCTTGGAATCCCTCTGTTTAAAGGTAGAATGAAGCGTTGTTATTTTGAAAATCTTATCGCGCGGGTGCTCTCAAAGATTAATGGTTGGCGTTCCCGTTTGTTATCTTTCGGCGCTAAGATTACTTTGATCAAGTCCGTGCTTAGTAGTATTCCTATTTATTCCTTGGCATCGACTTCAGTTCCGAAAACAGTTATTAGTCGTATAGAAAGAGTAATTGCGGAATTTTTGTGGAGTGCTAAAGGGGATCATCGGACACATTGGGTGGGATGGCATCTGATATGTCGACCTTTGAAGGAAGGTGGTATGGGCGTTCGTTCTCTCTCTCAAGTTATGGCCTCAATGCATGCGAAGTTGGCATGGAATGCTATGCATGGTCAATCTTTATGGGCTCAGTTCTGCCGTCTCAAGTATGGGGTTCCTCAGTCATCTATCTCGCGTCTTCAATGGTCTCTTCCTTGGAGAGCTATTATGGAGCAGATGAGTCATATTCAGGATTGTACTCGCTGGATAGTTGGAAGGGGAGAGTTATCTTTTTGGACCGAAAACTGGTGCGGTACTCGGCTTGGTGGCCCGATGCCTATAGATCGCAATTTATCTGTAAGGTCAGCTATCCCGATTCTTGACGAGCTATGTGCGCTGGTGCCGCTTCTTCATCAGACATTCGCCGCTTGCAATTAAGTGAGGACCCCGACAGACCTGTGTTCGTTTTGACAGCCAACGGTCAGTTTTGTGCTTCAGCTTACTGGAATCATCATAGAGAGAAGCATCCTGTTTTATCATGGGCTCAAAAAATATGGCAACCTTGGATTCCATTGAAGGTCAGTGCATTTATGTGGCGACTTTTTCAAAATGCCTTGCCGGTTGATGTGAATCTGCGCAATAAGAAAATTCAGCTGGCATCAAAGTGTGTGTGCTGCGTCTATCAACACCAGGAAGAATCCATGCTTCATCTTTTCCTTTTTTCAGAGGGGACCTCGGGAATCTGGTTGAGGTTTGCTAATCTTTTTCACAAAACTTCAGTCTATCACAGCTTTCTCCACTTATTTGATACTTGGTCTAATGCTTCTTTACGTAGTCAACTTGGGGCTTGTCATCTTGGGATTTTCATGTTTTCTTGTTGGGAAATTTGGAAAGCTCGTTGCGCTTCGTTGTATGATAATGGCTCTATGCAGATGGATTCTATTTTTCACAAGGTCCTTCATCATCTTCGTGATATGTTTTATGTCTATAAGCCTAAGGCTTCTTGTGGTCCTCGGGCTTGTAATGCTTTGCAGAGTATTGGTCTTCCTTTACTGTCTCCCCCAGTTCGTAAAGGTTTGTGGCTTCGTTGGCATCCACCAGACTTTGGATATGTCAAGCTTAACACAGATGGTTCTTCCATTAATGGGCAATGCACTGGTGGTGGTATTATAAGGGATCATATGGGCGGTTTTGTTAGAGCTTTCTTGTCTCATTACCGTAGTGGCACTAATATGAAGGCTGAGATTTTGGCGCTGTGGGATGGTTTGCTTTTATGTTGTAGTCTGGGCTTGTCTCGTGTGATTGTAGAATCGGATTCTCAGGTAGCTATTGATGTTATTGTTAATAATCATACGGCTCCTTGGCAATATACTTATGCTCTCCGTGAATGCAAGCAGTTGTGCTCTTCCTTTTCTTTAGGTCATGTCTTCAGAGAACAGAATTCAGTCGCAGATCGTTTAGCTGCTGAGGCTCATAAAATTGATGGTCACAAGTTATTTTTATCTTTTGTGGATCTTCCGGCAGCAGTGAAGAAGGCTTTTCAGATGGATTCTTATGGGTATTCCAATTTCCGTAGAGGCTAGGCCTTTTCCTTTATGTTGTGTTTCTAGCTTGAGTTAGTCTATTTGTTTGTATTTCCGTTTCGAGGTTAGGCTCCTCTGTCCTCCCATTTATAAGGGCCAGGCTGGTTGTCCCCCTCAAGTTTGTACTCCTTTTATTTTAATAATAAATTCTGCAGGGTGCCGTCCCAGTTTCTTTAAAAAAAAATGATATAGACACGGCCGCTTCGTAGCTCCTGCAATAAACTTTATTATACTGGATTGTGCCACATCGATGTTCGGTGATTACATCGACTTTCATCGAGAACCTACTCGATTTAGATAGCAGCCAATGCGGCACGTATTGATACGGCAAAGGGTGTACTTCCCCACTGCAGCCAACAGTGGAGGTGTGTGTGAGGTACTAGGTGCGGCGATCCATAGCGAGCACGAATCTCACAATTCGTGAAGGCGATGCATCGTCCCACCCTGACGTAATAAACAAACCAAATAATGCCAGCTAGACTCGATGTGATGCACAAGTAGATATTTACTTGACTTAAACCAATTAAGGATTGAATCCGACAAGAGCGAACTCATTCGAGCAAGTAGGGTATTAATCTCTACCATAAATCATGTCAAGGCAATTAATTGCTCAAAACCAATCTTTCATAACAACTTTGTTGCAAACAATTAAACCAAGCTCATAATTAAGTAAACACAATCAAACGGTGTCTAAACTTCGTAGGGATTGAAATTAGAGTTCAACATGTTCAATTCTTCCCTAGAGTCGACTCCGTTGAGTCTTTTCTCTAAATTCCCAATTTTGGAGAAATTGAAGCTATGTGCTTCATAACCCAACCTAGACCATTTCTAAGTTCATCTAGGTTAAAAATTCACCAAGGCATTGCAATGTGATTCATATACATCATTAAGTTCATTTTATAGGATAGAACACATAATAGCATAACAACATATCATGTAAGATCTTTTTTTTTTTTTTTTTGTGGAAGCAAGGCGGCACCTGCGAGAGATTTATAACATGAGAAAAAGAATACAAACTTGAGGGGGACAACCAGCCTTACCCTTTGAACGGGGGGACAGAGGAGCCTGACCTCGAAAAGGAAATACAGCTAAATAAGGAACTCAATAAAACTATCATAAAGAAAACCTATCCGAAAAACCTATCAACTAACTAGCCACCCGCAACTTTACGATAATTAAATAAACCCAAGGCATCGTGCTGAAGAGCCTGACGCACTTCCTTAGGCAAATCAGAGACCCTGTTACAATCAAAAGCACCCCATTGGTGAGTAGAAAAGGCCAGTCTATCCGCAACTCCATTTTGTTCACGATAGATATGTCTAATATGATAGGTTCCCACTAAAGAAGAACAAGAACGAAACTCATATTGGAACATCCAGGGACAACTATGAGTACCCTTGATAGCAGAAATCACAACAAAAGAATCAGACTCAACCATTACGTTCTCCAAGTGAAGCTGATGACAAAGAATCAAACCATCTCTTAAAGCAAGGAACTCAGCCCACGTGTTAGTACCTTGACCATAAGAATGGCCAAATCCGGCAATAAAGACACCCTGATCATCCCTAATAACCCTATCATGTAAGCTCAAATTAGGGCATTCACATATTGCACTTATTCAAGCAACACATATAATACATGTTTCTAACATGTTCAAAACCTTTAATAGACAAGATGTAAGAGTATTATAAACTTTATTAAGCATAAAATCCTCCTATACATGCTCCTAGCAAGTTCATATTTTCAAAACACAAGAAGAGAGCATATGAAGCATATATGTGTCCTCATTGACCTCAATCATCATAAGCTTTGTTTTCCTTAGGGTCAATGAGAACTAAAAAGAAGAAGAAGAGAAGTAACTTACTTGTATTCTACACCCAAGAAAGCAAATGAGAAAACTAATCGGTTGAAAATGATCTACTCTTCAAGTTCTTCACTTCTTGTGGAGGTGGCTTGAGCAAATGAGTGAAGGATCATGGAGGATGAAGAACATAGCTTCAAGAAGCCATGGGAGAACTTGAGAGAAGAGGAATCCCGTTTTTGGAGAGTGAGGGAGAGGAATGAAGGTCAAAATCTGCAGATGTGGCTTATATTGGTCTAAAAATTGAGTGGGACAAGTGTCAACATAATGTGGTCTCTTTTAAATCTGATTTTTTGGTAGCTTAATAGATCATTAAAGCTCTTTTAATCCACTCTTAAAACATGTTAGAGATGTTAGGACATAAGTAAGGAGGGTTAGGGAGGTTTAGGTCAATTAGGATGGGGGTTAAGGGTCTAATTGGTCACAAATCAGATTGCAAGAGAAAATTCCGTAGGTGGTTCCAGGACTTGAGGCGGGCGCCTCACACATGTCCAGGCGGGCGCCTGGACTTCTGGGAGCTTATGTTCATTTTGCAATGCTCTCAGCATTGTCCCGCGAGCTGGTGATCAAAATTCAATGCGAGCGCATGGTCCAGCCCTTGAACTTCGTCTAAACATGTCCTAAATGGTCCCAAACTCATGGGCAACCATTCTAAGGTCTAACCCAACTCAAAACAAGTCGGAAACACACCCGAACAAGGTAGAACAAGGCTCGAATCATGCGACGAATGGCTAACGAATCAAACACCAATCATACTAGGATAACTTGGACATGGGAAAGGCTTGTTTAAACATGGTTATGACCTGAATACAAGGCCGAGAACTCAACGAACACTTCGCACGACGAAATACAAGCAATACGAGCAACGAGGGAAATCGCTAAGGCCAAAACAAAGCAATCGAACCGGCGATTCAACAAGAAAGCATACATGATTCTAAACATGTTAAGAGCTTCATGAATGACTTATGAATGTTTCTAAATCATATATAGACTAAGTAAACATGCTCACAATCGACAAGAAAGCATGAAGGCAAGCACACAATGCACATGCAAGAATCCGGGGTGTTACACTCTCCCCTCCTTTAGGAATTTAATCCCTAAATTCTTACCAAGTTCATCAAACAAATGTGGATGCTTCTCTCGCATCTCTGCTTCCGTTTCCCAAGTCGCTTCCTCAATGTTGTGGTTTCTCCAAAGAACTTTGACTAAGGGAATTCTTTTGGTTCGTAGTACTTGCTCTTTGGTGTCCAAAATCTTCACGGGCTTTTCAATATAAGACATATCCGGCTCAAACGTTATCTCCTCATACTCAAGTACATGGGACTCATCTTTCAAATACTTTCGCAACATGGAAACATGGAAGACATTATGAGTCTCCGAAAGTGAAGGTGGTAATGCAACTCGATAAGCGAAAGACCCAACTTTCTCAAGAATCTCAAATGGACCAATGTACCTCGATGTAAGCTTCCCTTTCTTTCCGAATCTCTTCGTACCCCTTCTTGGTAACACCTTCAAGAACACGTAGTCTCCCACTTGGAACTCAAGATCCCGTCTACGATTATCCGCGTAACTCTTTTGTCGACTTTGAGTGGTGCGCAATCTATCTCTAATCAACTTCACGCTCTCAACCGACTGTTGCACTAACTCGGAACCCCAAAGTTTCGCCTCTCCAACTTCGTCCCAACAAATTGGTGATCTACACTTACGCCCATACAATGCTTCATACGGCGCCATCTTAATACTCGACTGATAGCTGTTATTATACGCAAACTCCGCCAAGGGTAAATGAGAATCCCAACTTCCTTTAAAATCTACGGCACAAGCTCGAAGCATGTCCTCCAAAATCTAAATCAATCGCTCGGACTGATCATCCGTTTGAGGATGAAAAGCTGTACTGAATTTCAAATTCGTTCCCAAAGCCTCCTGCAACGACCTCCAAAATCTAGATGTAAACCTCGGATCTCTATCAGACACAATACTCACAGGCACGCCATGAAGTCTCACAATCTCCTGAATGTACAAAGCTGCTAACTGAGTCAATGAATAAGTGATCGCAATCGGAATAAAGTGTGCAGACTTAGTCAATCTGTCAACTATAACCCAAACTGCATTAAATCCTCTCCGCGTGCGCGGTAACCCTGTCACAAAATCCATAGTAATGAACTCCCATTTCCATTCAGGAATCTCAAGTGGTTGTAGAAATCCCGCAGGCCTTTGATGTTCAGCCTTAACATGTTGGCAAGTCAAGCATCTTGATACATACTCCGCAATTTCCCTCTTCATGCCTTTCCACCAAAATTGTCTTTTCAAATCCAAATACATCTTCGTGCTCCCCAGGTGAATAGTGTATCTCGTTTTATGAGCCTCATCAAGAACTAGCCTCTTCAATTCATTATTAGCAGGGACACAAATTCTACCTCGAAATGTCAAAGTACCCTCACTATTAATCACAAAATCAGGCGATACATTCTCAGCCAACCCATCAATAATTTTCTTCAACTCCGGATCATTCCCTTGCGCTTCTTTAATTTTCCCAAATAAAACTGGCGTAGCACGAACATTTGCAAAAATTACACCCCTATCATAAATGCTAGGACCCCAATCTCGCAAATCTTCCAACATCTTCCATTCTCTAACCATCATAGAAGACATGTGAACCTTCCTACTCAAGGCATCCGTTACTACATTTGCCTTCCCCGGATGATACAAAATAGTACAATCATGATCTTTTAATTTCTCCATCCATCTTCTTTGCCTCATGTTCAACTCCTTTTGAGAAAACAAATACTTCAAACTTTTGTGGTCGGTAAAGATCTCAAACTTAGCCCCATATAAGTAATGCTTCCATTTATGCAACGCGAAAATAATCGCAGCCAACTCTAAATCGTGTGTCTGGTAATTCTGCTCATGAATAGACAAATTCCTCGACGCATAAGCGATAACTCTACCATTTTGCATCAGTACACAACCCAAACCTTCCTTAGAAGCATCGCTATAAATCACAAAATTATCTCCTCCACTAGGCAAAGCCAAAATAGGTGTCGACGTCAACCGCTTCTTAAGCTCTTGAAAACTAGCCTCACATTTCTCGCTCCAAACAAATGGCATATTCTTTTGTGTCAATCTAGTCATAGGAGTCACAATCCGAGAAAATCCCTCAATAAATCTCCGGTAATAACCCGCTAAACCCAAGAAACTCCGAACCTCGGTAACTGAACTAGGTCTCTTCCAATTCATCACCGCTTCAACCTTAGAAGGATCAATGGCTATCCCGGCGCTAGAAACTATATGCCCCAAAAATGATACTTCTTCAAGCCAAAAGGCACACTTGCTAAACTTCGCGTAAAGCTGTTTCTCCCGAAGAATAGACAAGACAGTCCTCAAGTGTTTCTCATGCTCCTCCCGAGATTTCGAATACACTAGGATATCATCAATAAAGACTACCACGAAACAATCAAGATAGCTATGAAAGACACGATTCATCAAGTCCATAAACACCGCTGGTGCATTCGTCAACCCAAACGGCATCACTACAAATTCAAAGTGTCCATATCTAGTGCGAAAAGCCGTCTTTGGAATGTCTTCCTCTCTAACCTTCAATTGGTAGTAACCCCATCTCAAATCAAGCTTAGAATACACAATAGACCCTTGCAATTGGTCAAAGAGGTCATCAATGTGGGGTAGTGGATATTTATTCTTAATGGTCACCTTATTCAATTCCCGATAATCTATGCATAACCGCAAACTCCCATCTTTCTTCCTCACAAATAAGACCGGTGCGCCCCAAGGCGACACACTCGGTTTAATAAAGCCAATCTCTAGGAGTTCCTGCAACTGAATTTTCAACTCCTTAAGCTCCGCGGGCGCCATCCTATACGGTGCCTTAGAAATCGGTGAAGTCCCCAGGATAAGCCCCAATACAAAATTCTAGCTCTCTATCGGGTGGCATAGCATGGTCGGTAGAAAATACATCGGGAAACTCACATACTACCGGAACCTCTTCTAATTTCGGTGAAGACTTCTTCTTATCAACAACGCATGCAAGATAACCCGTACACCCTTGAGACAATAATTTTCTAGCCCTTAGAGCAGAAATAAAATGCAAGCCACTCGATGCATGATCACCCACAAATGTAAATTCAGCACACCGGCATATAAAAAGTAACCCGCTTTTTATGGCAGTCAACTATAGCATGATAAGCACATAACCAGTCCATGCCAAGAATCACATCAAAATCACGTATAGGTAGAACTACCAAGTCCGCATGCAAAGTGTGGTCACCCACCAATACATCACAAGATTTAAACACTTCATATGCGAGCATATATTCCCCGAGCGGGGTAGACACCTCAAGCAAATATGGCAAAGGTTGAGGCAGCACACATAAATTCTCAACAAAGTGCGAAAGCAACATAAGAATGTGAAGACCACGGATCTATGAGAACTCGAGCCTTATGATCAAATATAGAAAGAGTACCTCCTATCACCGCCGTAGACCCCGAACCTCGCTACCGATCAAGCGCAAACACACGGCCCCCGCACCTTTGGTTTACCATCCCCATTTCTCTTAGCTCACCCCAACCGATTGGCCTTATACTTAGGACAATCTTTCTTCATGTGAGTTCCGTCACCACAATAGTAACACTTCCAGCTTTTCCCCACCTATCAGCGTGTGCCTGGACCTCGGCGAGAACGAACAAATCATAGTCTCGTTACGTGACCCTTGCTGCCCCTGAGTAGAAAAAGTGTTGTTGCCCTGCTTCCCTGTCTGTGGCCTACCTTGGCCTCCACCTCTCCTATCTCTGTTTCCTTGGTATCCCCTTCAGTTACCCGAATTATTTCCCTGATTAGTGTTCTGAGTAGTTAGTCGTGCATTACCGAATTATTCTTGCTTCGGTGCTCCTCAATATCTGCTCCACCTCATAAGCTCTATCAAGCGCACTCAGATAATCGGTGAGCTTAAGTGCTAGAATTTGCTTCCTAAATTCAGTTCTCAACCCCTTAACAAACTTATGTGTCCTCCGTGCTTCAATAGGAATCAAATGCGTGCAATAACGGCTCAAAAACTTTGCGGAATACTCCGCTACTGATCATGCTACCTCAAGATCATAAAATTCTTTCTCCCTCTTGTTGCGAACCACATCAGGCACATATTCATTTTAAACTCCCTTTGAAAATTGGCCCAAGTAATAGGAACTTCTTGAATCTCCCTTTCCTTCAACACATCCACCAATGCTCGGCGGCTCCCTTAAACTTAAACGTCGCTAGCATGACTCTCTCCTCATCGATGCATCCCAACATAGATAGCACCTTAATCATCTCTTCCATCCACAACTCAGCCTCCCTAGGTTTCGGCTCCCCAAGAAATGCACTAGGCTTCAGCTTAAGGAATCTCTCTAGAAGAGTGGTGTCATTCCTCGGTCTCGGTGGTGGTACAACTTCCTCTGTCGAGGTGGCGGTGGTGCTCCCCGCTTGACCTCCGGGCCTGCCCGCGGAAAAGCCATCAACCTACGGTGTAACTGCCAACTACGCCATATCCGGACCCACCGGATTACTGCGGCGGCGGTACCTCGGCTTCGAGGCTGGACGTCTCCTGGGCCTACCTCTACCACGGCCATTGCCATCCCTAGGATTATCCATCAAACCCCTACAAGAATTCACTCGACGTTAGAATCAACACACAAATAACCAACCCACCTAGGCCATGGAACCTATCCTGGCCGACAGCTAACCTATAGCTCTGATACCAAGTGTGACAGCCCGACCCGGACCCCAATGCGAGATCCCGAGTCATGCCGTCCAAATAGTCAATATCACAAGCATGTGCAAGTAGGATTGTAAAATTCATGTGGCGCAACATCGCATACGAATAACAACTCGGCTACACTTGGCCGGAAAAACAACTTAAAATAAACAAGTCATCGGCGACGTTACAGCCGGAACCCAACAACTACTCCTACAATTTTAACACATGCTTATAAAAAAAAACCTCAACAGCCACAACATGCCGGAGACAACAACAACAACAATATTTAAAAGAGCTTTAGCCGAAGAAACTGTAGTGAACCATTAACATATAAACAGGCTCGACATATAAGTAGGCATACAAAAGATTACGAGTGTCAAATCATTAAATTTACTACAACAACAAAATCCCAAGACAAGTCTAAATGACTTGCTTCCCAACGTCCTTGCCAAAAACAAAAGTCTATCTACAAATACCAAAAGAACAACCTCTAGCTCGCAAGCAACCAAACGCGAGTATGGCGAGTCTAGCGTGAACCGTCTCCTCGGCTCGGATCTAAGGAAAACAAAACAAACAAATAGGGTAAGTCGAAAGACTTAGTAAGTTACTAAAAATGCATGTTCATGTTATAGCATGACATCTATCACAATTATGGCTCATGTTCTTCATATATCACTTAGCACATTAGTCACATAAGTGCGGAAAAATAAATCATACAAGTAGGATATGATATAGACACGGCCGCTTCGTAGCTCCTGCAATAAACTTTATTATACTGGATTGTGCCACATCGATGTTCAGTGATTACATCGACTTTCATCGAGAACCTACTCGATTTAGATAACATCCAATGCAGCACGTATTGATACGGCAAAGGGGGTACTTCCCCACTGCGGCCAACAGTAGAGGTGTGTGTGAGGTCCCAGGTGCGGCGATCCATAGCGAGCACGAATCTCACAATTCGTGAAGGCGATGCATCGTCCCACCCTGACGTAATAAACAAACCAAATAATGCCAGCTGGACTCGATGTGATGCACAAGTAGATATTTACTTGACTTAAATCAATTAAGGATTGAATCCGACAAGAGCGAACTCATCCGAGCAAGTAGGGTATTAATCTCTACCATAAATCATGTCAAGGCAATTAATTGCTCAAAACCAATCTTTCATAACAACTTTGTTGCAAACAATTAAACCAAGCTCATATTTAAGTAAACCCAATCAAACGGTGTCCAAACTTCGTAGGGATTGAAATTAGAGTTCAACATGTTCAATTCTTCCCTAGAGTCGACTTCGTTGAGTCTTTTCTCTAAATTCCCAATTTTGTAGAAATTGAAGCTATGTGCTTCATAACCCAACCTAGACCATTTCTAAGTTCATCTAGGTTAAAAATTCACCAAGGCATTGCAATGTGATTCATATACATCATTAAGTTCATTTTATAGGATAGAACACATAATAGCATAACAACATATCATGTAGGCTCAAATTAGGGCATTCACATATTGCACTTATTCAAGCAACACATATAATACATGTTTCTAACATGTTCAAAACCTTAAATAGACAAGATGTAAGAGTATTATAAACTTTATTAAGCATAAAATCCTCCTATACATGCTCCTAGCAAGTTCATACTTTCAAAACACAAGAAGAGAGCATAGGAAGCATATATGTGTCCTCATTGACCTCAATCATCATAAGCTTTGTTTTCCTTAGGGTCAATGAGAACTAAAAAGAAGAAGAAGAGAAGTAACTTACTTGTATTCTACACCCAAGAAAGCAAATGAGAAAACTAATCGGTTGAAAATGATCTACTCTTCAAGTTCTTCACTTCTTGTGGAGGTGGCTTGAGCAAATGAGTGAAGGATCATGGAGGATGAAGAAGATAGCTTCAAGAAGCCATGGGAGAACTTGAGAGAAGAGGAATCCCGTTTTTGGAGAGTGAGGGAGAGGAATGAAGGTCAAAATCTGTAGAGGTGGCTTATATTGGTCTAAAAATTGAGTGGGACAAGTGTCAACATAATGTGGTCTCTTTTAAATCTGATTTTGGTAGTTTAATAGATCATTAAAGCTCTCTTAATCCACTCTTAAAACATGTTAGAGATGTTAGGACATAAGTAAGGAGGGTTAGGGAGGTTTAGGGTCAATTAGGATGGGGGTTAAGGGTCTAATTGGTCACAAATCAGATTGCAAGAGAAAATTCCGTAGGTGGTTCTAGGACTTGAGGCGGGTGCCTCACACATGTCCAGGCGGGCGCCTGGACTTTTGGGAGCTTATGTTCATTTTGCAATGCTCTCAGCATTGTCCCGCGAGCTAGTGATCAAAATTCGATGCGAGCGCATGGTCCAGCCCTTGAACTTCGTCTAAACATGTCCTAAATGGTCCCTAACTAATGGGCAACCATTATAAGGTCTAACCCAACTCAAAACAAGTCGGAAACACACCGAACAATATCCGGAACAAGGTAGAACAAGGCTCGAATCATGCGACGAATGGTTAACGAATCAAACACCAATCATACTAGGATAACTTGGACATGGGAAAGGCTTGTTTAAACATGGTTATGACCTGAATACAAGGTCGAGAACTCAACGAACACTTCACACGACGAAATACAAGCAATACGAGCAACGAGGGAAATCGCTAAGGCCAAAACAAAGCAATCGAACCGGCGATTCAACAAGCAAGCATACATGATTCTAAACATGTTAAGACCTTCATGAATGACTTATGAATGTTTCTAAATCATATATAGACTAAGTAAACATGATCACAATCAACAAGAAAGCATGAAGGCAAGCACACAATGCACATGCAAGAATCCGGGGTGTTACAATGCCTTGGTGAATTTATAACCTAGTTGAACTTAGAAATGACCTAGGTTGGGTTATGAAGCACATAGCTTCAATTTCTCCAAAATTGGGAATTTATAGTAAAGACTCAACGGAGTCGACTCTAGGGAAGATTTGAACATGTTGAACCCTAATTTCAATCCCTATGAAGTTTGGACACCGTTTGATTGGGTTTACTCAAATATGAGCTTAGCTTAATTGTTTACAACGAGTTGTTATGTATGATTGGTTTTGAGCAATTAATTGCCTTGACATGATTTATGGTAGAGATTAATACCCTACTTGCTCGGATGAGTTCGCTCTTGTCGAATTCGATCCTTAATTGGTTTATGTCAAGTAAATATCTACTTGTGCATCACATTGAGTCCAGCTGGCATTATTTGGTTTGTTTATTACGTCAGGGTGGGACGATGCATCGCCTTCACGAATTGTGAGATTCGTGCTCGCTATGGATCGCCGCACCTGGGACCTCACACACACTTCCATTGTTGGCCGCAATGGGGAAGTAGCCCCTTTGCCGTATCAATACGTGCGCCATTGGCTTGCTATCTAAATCGAGTAGGTTCTCGATAAAAGTCGATGCAATCACAGTGCATCGATGTGGCATGATCTAGTATAACAAAGTTTATTGCAGGAGCTACGAAGCGGCCGTGACTATATCGTATCCTACTTGTATGATTTATTTTCCCGCACTTACGTGAATAATGTGTTAAGTGCTATATGATGATCATGTACCATAATTGTAATAAATGCCATGCTATAACTTGAACATGCATTTTTGTAACTTACTAAGTCTTTCGACTTACCCTATTTGTTTGTTTTGTTTTCCTTAGATCCGAGCCAAGGAGACGGTTCAAGCTAGATTCGCCATACCCGCGTTTGGTTGCTTACGAGCTAGAAGGTTGTTCTTTTGAGATTTGTAGCTAGCCTTTTGTTTTGGCAAGGACGTTGGGAAGCAAGTCACTTAGACTTGTCTTTGGGGTTTTGATGTTGTAGTATAACTTGTGACTTAATACTTATAATCTTTTGTATGCCGACTTATATATCGAGCTTGTTTATATGTTATTGGTTCACTACAGTTCCTTCCGCTTAAGCTCTTTTAAATATTATTGTTGTTGTTGTCTCCGGCATGTTGTGGCCGTTGAGGTTTTTATAAGTATGTGTTAAAATTGTAGGAGTAGTTGTTGGGTTCCGGCTGTAACGTCGCCGATGACTTGTTTATTTTAAGTTATTTTCCGGCCAAGTGTAGCCGAGTTGTTATTTGTATGCGATGTTGCGCCACATGAATTTTATTATCCTACTTGCGCATGCTTGTATTTGTGTTTATTTGGGCGGTCCGACTTGGGGTTTCGCATTGAAATCCGAGTCGAGGTGCCACAATACAAGCAACGAAGGCAATCCCGAGAAACACTAAGACTCAAACGAAGCAACAATGCTTCTAAACTCTCAACCATGTATATTATGATCAAGATTAATGTTATAAGTCATATATGAAGGGTACTAAGACCCCAATGGGACTTAGTTAAGTGCAAACACGCTAAGATGAATACCCAAAGCATTAACGACAAAGCATGCAACGCATAGAAGACATTCAAACGATTATGATCGTAACCAACCTAATGCAAGCGTGATATGAACAATATGAACTCTCTAACATGTTAAGGTATACGTTAAGCATGTTATAATGATGTTTTACAAGTAATATGTTTGGGTGCTCACAATAATAATTGTGAGAACCCAAACCCATTACTTGTATATCATGTCTCCTATACTTGATTAATATATTCATTATGTGTCTTAACATGTTTTAGAGTCCATATTGTTCATACCACACTCGCATTAGGTCAACCATGATCGTAGTTGCTTGTATGCCTTCTATACGTTGCATGCCTTGTTATACTGCTTCGTGTATCGTCTTAGCACTTAACTAAGTCCTATTAGAACCTTAGTACCTTTATAACATGTTTTATAACTTCAATCTAGGTCATTGTATGCTTGGTTGAGAGTTCGGAAGCCTTCTTGCTTCATTTGACCCTTTTGACTCTTAAGGTCTCTCGGTTTGTCTTTCCTTGCCTCGTTTCGTGTCTTTGAGACTCGTGTGATGTTAACTTGAATCCTAGACCTTGTATCCTAGTCTTAAACATGTTTAAGAATGTTCATTCATGCTTGTTGTATCTTTGTTTAACTCGTCATTGATTCGTTTGATGTTCATTGTGAGTTTCGCCCTTCATTCCTCGTTGTTTCGGGTGATGTTCGGACCTGTTCTTCTCGTGCTTTGAGTGTTGGTTTACCCCCCTTGAATTTCTTGGGTTGTTTGGGGTTCATTCTAGGCCAAATTTGAAGGCTTTTCAATCTGGAGACCTTGCCCTCGCAAGGTGGTTTGGGCTTGCCCTCGCAAGGAAGGCAGAAACTTGGGAAACAGAGTTCTGGAGACCTTGCCCTCGCAAGGTGGAGATGACCTTGCGACCACAAGGTCATCAAATCCTCAATTACGGGATTTTGAATCCATTTGAGTCTTGTCCCTCACACCTGACCCTTTGTACGACTCAAGGCAGCCCCCAACTTGACCCTTGACCCTTTTAAGCCTATTTTCAGCCCTTAGATGTGTTTTAATCAAGGGTACTCTTTCATCCACCAATTAGAAACCTCATAATTCTAATCTTGGATTGACTCTTTTAGTGAGTTCATCATCCCTAACCTCCAACTGATCAGCCATTTTTCTCTCATTCCACCATCGTTGAGCTGGGTTCTTAGAGAGAGAAAGCTTGGGAGCTCTACCTTGATTACTCGACTGCCGGAGCTCCGTCCATCCGTTTTTCAATCCGAGACCACCGAATCGAAGCTCCTCTTCTAGTTTAATAATCTATGGTTTGTTTTAAATATAATAAATCACTTGCCATGAATTAAGGCCAAAAGACTAAATTTGTCATTGGCTAATTAATTCTATGAATAATTAAATAATAATTTGATCCCTTGACTTGTACTTATTTTAAAGTACCATTACCGTTACAAATGTCGCCCAATATTTTCTAAAAGGACAAAAATACCCTTACTCAGTCGAGACACTAAAACTTTATTTGAAACTAAAAAATATTATGGTTTTACTTTCTTAAATATGTTCGGGAAAGACATTATTAGATTTATATGAAAATTGTATCTACAATAATAGAATTGTTGGTGAGTATATCGAAAAATTAAGCAAATTGTTAGCATGTTTAGTTATTACCCAAGAATAAAATAAGATAAACGAGTTAAGAAAATATGTCATAATGTCAAGAAGATGAAAAAAATGAAGAATCATTTGATAAATTTGTGTCTTTTGTTAAGGACAATACACATAAATTTACCATGTCAAATAATAATAATTGGAAAAAAGTAACCATAATAAATATAATAAATCACTTGCCATGAATTAAGGCCAAAAGAGTAAATTTGTCATAGGCTAATTAATTCCATGAATAATTAAATAATAATTTGATCCCTTGACTTAAACGTATTTTAAAGTTAGGTGCTACATTTTTTAATTCTATTCATTTTGTCTTATATTTTGATTTTCTTATCAGGTTCCTCCTCCTACCATTATCGTTACAAATGTCGCCCAATTTTTTCTAAAATGAAAAAAATCACCCTTATTCAGTCGAGACCGTAAAACTTTATTCGAAACTAAAAAATAATATAATTTTACTTTCTTAAATATGTTCAGAAAAGATATTATTAGATTTATATGAAAAATTGCATCTATAATAATAGAATTATTGGTAAGTATCGAGATATTAAACGAATTTCTAGCACGTTTAGTTATTAAACATAAATAAAATAAGAGAAATGAGTTAAGAAAATATGTTATAATGTGCAAAAGATGAAAAAAAAAATGACGAACCATTTGATGAATCTGTTCGTTTTGTTAAGGATAATACACATAAATTTACCATTACAACCAACAATGATTGGAAAAAATAGCTATAAATATAATAAATAACTCACCATTAATTAAGACCAAAAGAGTAAATTTGTTATAGGCTAATTAATTCTATGAATAATTAAATAATAATTTGATCCCTTTACTTGTACTTATTTTAAAGTACCGTTATCGTTACAAATGTCGCCCAATATTTTCTAAAAGGACAAAAATAACCTTACTCAGTCGAGACACTAAAACTTTATTTGAAACTAAAAAATATTATGATTTTACTTTCTTAAATATGTTCGGGAAAGACATTATTAGTTTTATATGAAAAATTGTATCTACAATAATAGAATTGTTGGTGAGTATATCGAAAAATTAAGCAAATTGTTAGCATGTTTAGTTAATACCCAAGAATAAAATAAGATAAATGAGTTAAGAAATGTGTCATAATGTCAAGAAGATGAAAAAAATAAAGAACCATTTGATAAATTTGTGTCTTTTGTTAAGGACAATACACATAAATTTACCATGTCAAATAATGATGATTGGAAAAAAGTAACCATAATAAATATAAAAAATCACTTGCCATGAATTAAGGCCAAAAGAGTAAATTTGTCATAGACTAATTAATTCCATGAATAATTAAATAATAATTTGATCCCTTGACTTAAACGTATTTTAAAGTTAGGTGCTACATTTTTTAATTCTATTCAATTCGTCTTATATTTTGATTTTCTTATCAGTTTCCTCCTCCTACCATTATCGTTACAAATGTCGCCCAATTTTTTCTAAAATGAAAAAACCACCCTTACTCAGTCGAGACCGTAAAACTTTATTCGAAACTAAAAAATAATATGATTTACTTTCTTAAATATGTGAGAACCCAAACCCATTACTTGCGTTACTTGTTTTATGCCTTGATAACTTGTGTATATCATGTCTTAACATGATTATATATCTCTCTTTAGTCCATGCCCGACTCAGATTATCATTATTGCATTCCTTATCGCTTGATTCCTTCCTATGCTTAGCATACCTTCCCGTTACGCCTCGTGTTACCTTAGCCTCGATTTGCACTCAACCGAGACTTGTTAGGGTTTGATTTTTCTCTCATAAGACCCACTGAACGCCGCCTTGATCATAGTAAGCTTGTTGGGAAGTTTAGAAACCTTCTTGCCTTGTTTTGGCCTTAGCGATTTCAATTGCCTCCGCTTTTGCGATTTCGACGTGCGAATTGTTCCTTGAGTTCCCTGACTTGTATTCAAGTCATAACCATGATTTAACAAGCCTATTCCATGCCCAAGTTACCCTAGTTTTATTGACATTTGATCCGGGTTTGATTCGCCACCAATCGCTGACTCGAGCCTTGTCCTACCTTGTTCCGGTGATGTTCGGTGTATTTCGGACATGTTTTGAGTTGTGTTAGACCCTAGAATGGTTACCCATGAGCTTGGGACCATTTAGGACTTGTTTAGGTCAAGTTTTGAAGCCCGTGGTTCAGGCGCATGGCTCGAGTGAGGCGCCCCGCCTCAAATACCGAGCAAATGAAAAGGGAACCAGCTTGAGGCGGCCGCATGGCCCTCCCGAGGCGCCCTCGGCTCTTCAGCTACGGAAATTTTTCTTCTTCTCTTTTGTCCGACTTTTAACCCTTAAACCCCTTCTTCTTAATTAGTCCTAATCCAACCTATTTAACCCCTAATTAAGCTAGGTTAGTCCTAAGCTCAAGCCTCCACCTTTGGACATGTGGATTCCACCTTCCCTCTCCCTTGACATTTGATTTCCACTAAATCCATGCATGATATAAAAGGGCTCTCTTGTTGACTTTGCCTTAATCCTCCATAATCAGATTTCTCTCCTTTCTCTCTTGCCATGGTGTGTGTGTAGAGAATAGGTGAGATTAGTGTGTGTGATTTCCCTAGATTGAGCTCCCGAGAGCTTCCGTTTGAGTTTGCCGAGACCACCGGTGTGAAGCTACCGAAGCCGAGGAGATCGTTTTCTATCCGATTACCTTGTGCTTCAACTTTCCTTTTCCATGGTGAAGGTAAGCTATCGAATTTCCCTTAGGATTGTATGATTAGACTTGCCATGATCCCCCTTGTCTATTGATCCCCATGCTTTCCCATGCCATGCCATGACCTAGGTTGAATTGGTCTCTTGAGATTGTGATTAGTATGTCCATCTTGTTGCTTGAGGCCTATACCTAGAACTAATTATGTTCTATGCTTCTTTAGGAGCAATTAATGTTCTTGAACTATTATATTTGATGACTATTTGGGAATTTTGGATTCTAGGTTTCATATGCCTTGTATTGATTTTCCTATTGAATTGAGTCCTAGGCCTAGAACAAATTGTGTTCCATATTCCCCACGAACAACTATTGTTCTTGGACCAATAACTTTTAATAACTCTTGGAGATAATGACTTTAGGGTTTCACATGCTATGTCCATCCTATTGAGGGAGTCCTACGCCTCGAATTGAATACGTCCTATGCCTTCTTAAGAATAACAAATGTTCTTGGACTCACGACTCTTGATAACTCTTAGGAATTATGATTCTAGGGTTTCCTATGCCTTGTATTGATCATCCTATTGGATTGGGTCCTATGCCTAGTATAAATTGTGAACTATGATTCCTTACGAGAAAATAATGTTCTTGGACCCTTGCATTTTAATAGCCTTGAAAGAATGGTTCTAAGGCCCTTGAATTCGAATTATCGATAATACTTAACTACGGTTGTTAAATAGATTAATGAACTAGCCGATCATACACGAGAACTTAGAAAAGGATTTGGAAGCATCTAGCATCTTAACCCCTTTGAATGAATTGGTAGAAACGACTCAGCGGAGTCAAACTTAAGCGAGCTATTGAACAATACCGGCTCAATGATCAATCCCTACGACGTCCTAGACACGTTCCTCTAAGAATGATGATTCTAGACTGTTGAAACTTGAATTGGTTACCTGGCTTGATTCTTGATGTCATAAAATAGAATGTCTATTTGACATATTGAGTTCGCCCTTTTCGAACTCCTTCCTGCTTGATTATTGATGAAAATTCTTAACTACGGTTGTTTAATAGATTAATGACCTAGCCGATCATATACGAGAACTTAGAAAAGGTTCATGATGCATTTAGCGTCTTATCCATCTTGGATGAATTGTTATAGATGACTCAATCGAGTCAAGCTTAGCGAGCCATTGAACAATACCGGCTCACCGATCCATCCCTTCGACGTTCTAAACGCGCGGCTTCCTAAAGAATAATAATTCTAGACTCTTGAACTTGAGCCCGATTACCTTGCTTGATCTTGAATGTCATATTATAGCATGACTAATTGATATGTGAGTTACTCTTGACGAACTCAATCCTGCTTGGTTATTGATGAGAATAAATTACTTGTCTTGAACGAGATCGCTCTTGTCGACCTCGTTCTATACTTGAGAATTTTCGTTAAGTAAACATTACTTGGCATTTGCATGAGTCCACCGGTGGCATACTGTCTTTGTTCACACACGCCTCCATCTTGTGGCCCACAGTGAAGTGCTCCCTTGTTGTAATCATTAAGAGCACCATTGGACTATCCCGGGCATCTCCTCGGAAGATCGATGTACTACACACATTCGATACCCGCACTTTCCGGATAACGCTTGTATGCGGGGAACTACGTAGCGGCCGGCTCTCGATATATCCCCGATCTATGTGATTTAATTATAAGCACCTATATGAAACAATGTGCATCTTG
This sequence comes from Codonopsis lanceolata, assembly GCA_013146195.2. NCBI lineage: Eukaryota > Viridiplantae > Streptophyta > Magnoliopsida > Asterales > Campanulaceae > Codonopsis > Codonopsis lanceolata. Next base: position 84,077,718 of record CM028378.1, on the reverse strand, counting down.
AATACATGACCTCTATGATATCTTGCCTGAATATGAGATCTTGCTTGAATAGGATATCTTGCCTGAAATTGATATTTTGCCTGAAAATGATATCTTGCCTTGAATGATGCATATTGCCATGACATGCATGATTGATAGCTTACAAGTCTTTATGACTTACCCTTTCCCCTTTACTGCTTTAGATTCTAGCAAGACAGGTCCTGCTCGATGACTCGCGGTGTTCGTACTTCGTGCCCTTTTTGGTGCGCCGATGATTTGAAGAAGCGGTTTAGATGCCCTCTTTCTCTTGTTTTATATCTTTTTGTAAGGACGACGGGTTAAGCAAGTCAACTAGACTATGCTTGGGTATTTGTGTAGAACTTGCTTGTAAATCTTGTTAACTGCTAGTAGTTTAATACTTGTAGTACTTGTAACTTTTGTGCCGGCATTGTGTTAGCCGAGCTTTGATTAACTTGTTGTTATTCCTCCACGTATTAGTCTTCCGCTGAGCATGCTATTAGCTCTTTAGAAATTCTTGTCTTTGAACTGTTAGCTTGGGTTCCGGCATGTAGTGTCGCCGAAGACTTGGTTATATTGTTTAACTGTTTATCAGGTTTAAAAGTTTTAAAAATATCCGGCCGTTTGGTGCCGTGGCGTGCTGCGACTCCAATGTTGCGTCACGTCGTTTTTGTGAACTAAGTACTTGCATGTTTGATTGCCTACTTGTTTTCCCTACTTATTTGGGCGGTCCGACCCTCGGTCCCATCTCGGGCCCGGGCCGGGTCGTCACAGTTGGTATCAGAGCTCTCGTTAGCTATAAGCCAGGATAGGTTCCATGGCCTAGTTGGGTTAATTCTTGTGTGAATCATGACGTTGAGTGTTCTCTTTCGTGCCTTATTGGCAAATTCTTGTTAATGAATAGGACTTAGAATCCTAAGTTCATTGTAATCTAGATTCTCGTGAATACAGTGTTCGTGCCGAGGAATATTACCTTTCACCCGTTTTACTTTCAAGGCGCAGTTATACCAAGAGTGTGTGTTGCTGCTTTGTAGAGCTATTGTTTCTTGTCCGTTGTGAGTGATCTTATAAGCTCAGGTTGTTGATTCCGAGCGTAATCATCGTGGTGTCCAGTAGAGCCTTTGAACATGTTACATCTTCTTGAGCGGCGTGGCTAAGCCTCCCGTAGTACCTAGTGTATTCCTTGATTCCTACATAAATATATATATCTTCTGTAGTGCCTAATCGTGAGTACTTGGACTGTATAGTGTCAGGAATTAGAGGACTCTTTCCTGTTTCAGATTATTGAGATTGAAGGGATACCCTTATGCTCAAGGTATCGTTGTGGTTTCAAGTTGAGACTGGGTGAGTACCCGATAGGTGATCGCACGACCGATGATTGGTTAATCGTTAGCTCGTTTACGTCTTGACCCAAAGTGATTTGAGGTTTTCTAGCTAATAACTATTTGCTAGCCAAGGACTATTAAGTTATTGTCTTGTACCGTTATTCGACTAATGCATTAGTAGAGTATTAGCATATTGTAAAAGGATTTATCCATCATTAGTGAATCGATAAGGGTATGAATGTTCCATACATGGTATACTTGCATGGTAGACTAAAATACTATGTACATGATATTGATTTCCATGCCTAAGTGTAATTATATTATATGTGCATGAGACCTTCATAAAGGATGCTCTTATGTGATTTGTAACTCCTCCCGCATCCTAAACGACGGAAGCTTTTGAAGTCACTTCAGAGGGCCCCTGACTTGATTATCAAGAGGTATTCGTCGTAGAACTAGAATGGTATAATATGATATAGGAATTGGCTGAACCCATGACCAACTGGAATGAAATTGAAAGTGTCATCTTGTTTTACTTGTGCAAATATGTGCAACGTGTATATTGAAATCATGCTATGAATAAATTGAACTGTTTCATGATCGAAATGAATTGCACGGTATTGAATGCCTTCTTTGAAAGGCGAATATGTGGTCCATGATGATTGACTAACTTGATTTTATTATTAGGACGCTAGATCCTATAGATGCGTGTTGTGACCGGAATAATTTAGTTAGTCTGGAAAGACTCTTTGTGGGAAAGTTGTTAGCTTGGTGCAACTATTGCACGTGCATTCGAGTCACCTGTTTAGCTGATAAAGAAGAATTTTCACCTCATTGTCCACGTTTGTTGGAACCTAGTAAACCTCGATAATGTCCTTGAACCCTGTCAAGAGTCAAGATGACTCGACTTTGAATTCGATGGGAGATGATATTTAAGCATTTCTTTCCCTGTCGCCTCCGCAGATTCGTTTCTCCATTGCCCGTATTTTTGTATACAACTTCTCTACCTTTATTGAGCTCGTTAGTGACTATTCGACTCACACCACTGTTTTGCAAATGCTTGTCCTCTTCTTGCCTTGTCCTTGTAGCACGACTTTGGGACTACACATTGCTTCCCGACCGAGAATTAGAGTTTTGCGTTGAACTATTGCCAGGGACCTCGCTTATATCTAGAACACCTTACAGAATAACTCCATCGGAGTTGTGAGAATTGAAAGAGTAGTTGCAAGAACTTCAAAATAGAGGGTTCATTTAACCGAGTGTGTCCCATGGGGTGCACCGGTATTGTTTGTGTAAGAATTGTGGTAGTTTACGACTTTGCATAGACTATCGACAGTTGAACCAGAATACTATCAAGAATATGTATCTCTTGCCACGTATTGATGACCTCTTTGATCCACTTCGGGGTTCAGTTGTTTATTCCAAGATTTACATGAGGAGCGGCTATCACCGGTTGAGGGTTAGAGCGGAGTATGTCCCTAAGACAGCCTTTCGTACGCGTTACGGCCACTATGAGTTGTTGTGATGCCGTTTGGGTTGTCCAACGCACCTGCAGTTTTGATGGACCTGATGAATAGGGTTTTTCATGAATATCTCGATTGCTAGTGGTTGTGTTTATTATTGATATTCTCGGGTACTCCAAGTCACGAGAGGAGGTTGACTACGGCTCCTATCCTAGCATTGCCTAGTGTTTCGAAGAACCTTGTGATTTTATCGATGCCTCGTTAGAAGGCTTGGGTTACGTGCTTGTGCCATGGATTCTCATTTGCCATTAGTCGAATTTGCTTTTATACGCTACCGATCTAGTATTGAAGTGACGCCATATGAGGCTTATTAGAGATAGATGGCTTACCCCGAGTAGGCGTAGAGCTACGCGGACAATCGGAAACGCGACTTAGAAATTCAGGTTGGCGACTCGGTATTCTTGAAGGTATCGCCTCGTCGCGGAACTAAGCGATTGGGAAGAAATGTAAATTTCCACCTAGATTCATTGGACCATTCGAGATCCTAGAAAGGATTGGAGCTTTGTCGTATCGGTTAGCATTGCCGCCTTCGTTATCAAATGTTCACAATGTATTCCATGTCTCGATGCTACGCGAGTATTTGATAGAGGAATCGCATGTCCTTGTTTACGATGAGATTTCATTCGAACCCGATCTTTCTTATGATGAAAGACCAGTGAGGATTCTTGTTACTAAGGAGCAAATATTGAGAACGAAACGAATTCCCTTGGTGAAGGTCTTGTGGAAGAATCACGATATTGAGGAAGCCACATGGGAGACCGAGCTTGATATGCGAGAGAAATACCCTTTCCTACTCGACGACTCCGGTAAGAATTTAGGGACTAAATTCCTTTAAGTGGGGGAGGATGTGAGAACCCAAACCCATTACTTGCGTTACTTGTTTTATGCCTTGATAACTTGTGTATATCATGTCTTAACATGATTATATATCTCTTTTAGTCCATGCCTGACTCGTATTATCATTATTGCATTCCTTATCGCTTGATTCCTTCCTATGCTTAGCATACCTTCCCGTTACGCCTCGCGTGTTGCCTTAGCCTGATTTGCACTCAACCGAGACTTGTTAGGGTTTGATTGTCTCTCATAGACGACCTAGAACGCTCGCCTTGATCATAGTAAGCTTGTTGGGAAGTTTAGAAACCTTCTTGCCTTGTTTTGGCCTTAGCGATTTCACCTGTCTCCCGTTTTGCGCGTATTTCGACGTGCGAATTGTTCCTTGAGTTCCCGGACTTGTATTCAAGTCATAACCATGATTTAACAAGCCTATTCCATGCCCAAGTTACCCTAGTTTTATTGACATTTGATCCGGGTTTGATTCGTCAACCAATCGTCGCTTGACTCGAGCCTTGTCCTACCTTGTTCCGGGTGATGTTCGGGTGTATTTCGGACATGTTTTGAGTTGTGTTAGACCCTAGAATGGTTACCCATGAGCTTGGGACCATTTAGGACTTGTTTAGGTCAAGTTTTGAAGCCCCAGAAGTTCAGGCGGCCGCATGGCTCGAGTGAGGCGCCCGCCTCAAATACTGAGAGCAAATGAAAAAGGGGAACCAGTCCCAGCAGTTGAGGCGGCCGCATGGCCCCTCCTGAGGCGCCCGCCTCAGTCTCTTCTCAGCTACGGGAAATTTTTCTTCTTCTCTGTTTTGTCCGACTTTTAACCCTTAAACCCCCTTCTTAATTAGTCCTAATCCAACCTATTTAACCCTAATTAAGCTAGGTTAGTCCTAAGCTCAAGCCTCCACCTTTGGACATGTGGATTCCACCTTCCCTCTCCCCTTGACATTTGGATTTCCACTAAATCCATGCATGATATAAAAGGGCTCTCTTGTTGACTTTGCCTTAATCCTCCATAATCAGATTTCTCTCCTTTCTCTCTTGCCATGGTGTGTGTGTAGAGAATAGGTGAGATTAGTGTGTGTGATTTCCCTAGATTGAGCTCCCGACTTCCGTTTGCCGAGCCGAGACCACCGGTGTGAAGCTACCGACGAGGAGATCGTTTCTATCCGATTACCTTGTGCTTCAACTTTCCTTTTCCATGGTGAAGGTAAGCTATTAATTTCCCCTTAGGATTGTATGATTAGACTTGCCATGATCCCCCTTGTCTATTGATCCCCATGCTTTCCCATGCCATGCCATGACCTAGGTTGAATTGGTCTCTTGAGATTGTGATTAGTATGTCCATCTTGTTGCTTGAGGCCTATACCTAGAACTAATTATGTTCTATGCTTCTTTAGGAGCAATTAATGTTCTTGAACTATTATATTTTGATGACTCTTGGGAATTTTGGATTCTAGGGTTTCATATGCCTTGTAATGATTTTCCTATTGAATTGAGTCCTAGGCCTAGAACAAATTGTGTTCCATATTCCCCTACGAACAACTATTGTTCTTGGACCAATAACTTTTGATAACTCTTGGAGATGATGACCTTTAGGGTTTCACATGCTACAAACTGTCCATCCTATTGAGGGAGTCCTACGCCTCGAATTGAATACGTCCTATGCCTTCTTAAGAATAACAAATGTTCTTGGACTCTTGATAACTCTTGACTCTTGATAACTCTTAGGAATTATGATTCTAGGGTTTCCTATGCCTTGTATTGATCATCCTATTGGATTGGGTCCTATGCCTAGTATAAATTGTGAACTATGATTCCTTACGAGAAAATAATGTTCTTGGACCCTTGCATTTTAATAGCCTTGAAAGAATGGTTCTAAGGCCCTTGAATTCGAATTATCGATAATACTTAACTACGGTTGTTAAATAGATTAATGAACTAGCCGATCATACACGAGAACTTAGAAAAGGATTTGGAAGCATCTAGCATCTTAACCCCTTTGAATGAATTGGTAGAAACGACTCAGCGGAGTCAAACTTAAGCGAGCTATTGAACAATACCGGCTCAATGATCAATCCCTACGACGTCCTAGACACGTTCCTCTAAGAATGATGATTCTAGACTGTTGAAACTTGAATTGGTTACCTGGCTTGATTCTTGATGTCATAAAATAGAATGTCTATTTGACATATTGAGTTCGCCCTTTTCGAACTCCTTCCTGCTTGATTATTGATGAAAATTCTTAACTACGGTTGTTAAATAGATTAATGACCTAGCCGATTACATACGAGAACTTAGAAAAGGTTCATGATGCACTTAGCGTCTTATCCATCTTGGATGAATTGTTATAGATGACTCAACGGAGTCAAGCTTAGCGAGCCATTGAACAATACCGGCTCACCGATCCATCCCTTCGACGTTCTAAACGCGCTTCCTAAAGAATAATAATTCTAGACTCTTGAACTTGAACTGATTACCTTGCTTGATCTTGAATGTCATATTATAGCATGACTAATTGATATGTGAGTTACTCTTGACGAACTCAATCCTGCTTGGTTATTGATGAGAATAAATTACTTGTCTTGAACGAGATCGCTCTTGTCGACCTCGTTCTATACTGAAATTTTGTTAAGTAAACATTACTTGGCATTTGCATGAGTCGGTGGCATACTGTCTTTGTTCACACACGCCTCACTTGTGGCCACAGTGGGGAAGTAGCTCCCTTGTTGTAATCATTAAGAGCACCATTGGACTATCCCGGGCATCTCCTCGGAAGATCGATGTACTACACACATTCGATACCCGCACTTTCCAGATAACGCTTGTATGCAGGAACTACGTAGCGGCCCGGCTCTCGATATATCCTGATCCTATGTGATTTAATTATAAGCACCTATATGAAACAATGTGCATCTTGAATACATGACCTCTATGATATCTTGCCTGAATATGAGATCTTGCTTGAATAGGATATCTTGCCTGAAATTGATATTTTGCCTGAAAATGATATCTTGCCTTGAATGAAGCATATTGCCATGACATGCATGATTGATAGCTTACAAGTCTTTATGACTTACCCTTTCCCCTTTACTGCTTTAGATTCTAGCAAGACAGGTCCTGCTCGATGACTCGCGGTGTTCGTACTTCGTGCCCTTTTTGGTGCGCCGATGATTTGAAGAAGCGGTTTAGATGCCCTCTTTCTCTTGTTTTATATCTTTTTGTAAGGACGACGGGTTAAGCAAGTCAACTAGACTATGCTTGGGTATTTGTGTAGAACTTGCTTGTAAATCTTGTTAACTGCTAGTAGTTTAATACTTGTAGTACTTGTAACTTTTGTGCCGGCATTGTGTTAGCCGAGCTTTGATTAACTTTTTGTTATTCCTCCACGTATTAGTCTTCCGCTGAGCATGCTATTAGCTCTTTAGAAATTCCTGTCTTTGAACTGTTAGCTTGGGTTCCGGCATGTAGTGTCGCCGAAGACTTGGTTATATTGTTTAACTGTTTATCAGGTTTAAAAGTTTTAAAAATATCCGGCCGTTTGGTGCCGTGGCGTCTTTGCGACTCCAATGTTGCGTCACGTCGTTTTTGTGAACTAAGTACTTGCATGTTTGATTGCCTACTTGTTTTCCCTACTTATTTGGGCGGTCCGACCCTCGGTCCCATCTCGGGCCCGGGCCGGGTCGTCACAAAATATGTTCGGGAAAGACATTATTATATTTATATGAAAAATTGCATCTATAATAATAGAATTATTGGTGGGTATCGAGATATTAAACGAATTTCTAGCATTTTAGTTATTACCCATAAATAAAATAAGAAATATGAGTTAAGAAAATATGTCATAATGTGCAAAATATGAAAAAAAAAATGAAGAACCATTTGATGAATCTGTAGGTTTTGTTAAGGATAATACACATAAATTTACCATTACAACCAACAATGATTGGAAAAAAATAGCTATAAATATAATAAATAACTCACCATTAATTAAGACCAAAAGAGTAAATTTGTCATAGGCTAATTAATTCTATGAATAATTAAATAATAATTTGATCCCTTGACTTGTACTTATTTTAAAGTACCATTATCGTTACAAATGTCTCCCAATATTTTCTAAAAGTACAAAAATACACTTACTCAGTCGAGACACTAAAACTTTATTTGAAACTAAAAAATATTATGGTTTTACTTTATTAAATATGTTCGGGAAAGACATTATTAGATTTATATGAAAAATTGTATCTACAATAATAGAATTGTTGGTGAGTATATCAAAAAATTAAGTAAATTGTTAGCATGTTTAGTTATTACCCAAGAATAAAATAAGATAAATGAGTTAATAAAATGTGTCATAATGTCAAGAAGATGAAAAAAATGAAGAACTATTTGATAAATTTGTGCCTTTTGTTAAGGACAATACACATAAATTTACCATGTCAAATAATAATGATTGGAAAAAAGTAACGATAATAAATATAATAAATCACTTGCCAATAATTAAGGCCAAAAGAGTAAATTTGTCATAGGCTAATTAATTCCATGAATAATTAAATAATAATTTGTTCCCTTGACTTGTACGTATTTTAAAGTTAGGTGCTACATTTTTTAATTCTAATCAATTCGTCTTATATTTTGATTTTCTTATCAGTTTGCTACTCCTACCATTATCGTTACAAATATCTCCCAATTTTTTCTAAAATGAAAAAATCACCCTTACTCAGTCGAGACCGTAAAACTTTATTCGAAACTTAAAAATAATATGATTTTACTTTCATAAATATGTTCGGGAAAGACATTATTATATTTATATGAAAAATTGCATCTATAATAATAGAATTATTGATGAGTATCGAGAAATTAAACGAATTTCTAGCATGTTTAGTTATTACCCATAAATAAAATAAGAAATATGAGTTAAGAATATATGTCATAATGTGCAAAAGATGAAGAAAAAAAAAGAAGAACCATTTGATGAATCTGTACGGTTTGTTAAGGATAATACACATAAATTTACCATTACAACCAACAATGATTGGAAAAAAAAATAGCTATAAATATAATAAATAACTCACCATAAATTAAGACCAAAAGAGTAAATTTGTCATAGACTAATAAATTCTATGAATAATTAAATAATAATTTGATCCATTGACTTGTACTTATTTTAAAGTACCATTACCGTTACAAATGTCTCCCAATATTTTCTAAAAGGACAAAAATATCCTTACTCAGTCGAGACACTAAAACTTTATTTGAAACTAAAAAATATTATGGTTTTACTTTCTTAAATATGTTCGGGAAAGACATTATTAGATTTATATGAAAAATTGTATCTACAATAATAGAATTGTTGGTGAGTATATCGAAAAATTAAGTAAATTGTTAGCATGTTTAGTTCTTACCCTAGAATAAAATAAGATAAATTAGTTAAGAAAATGTGTCATAATGTCAAGAAGATGAAAAAAATGAAGAACCATTTGATATATTTGTGCATTTTGTTAAGGACAATACACATAAATTTACCATGTCAAATAATAATGATTGGAAAAAAGTAACTATAATAAATATAATAAATCACTTGCCATGAATTAAGGCCAAAAGAGTAAATTTGTCATAGGCTAATTAATTCCATGAATAATTAAATAATAATTTGTTCCCTTGACTTGTACGTATTTTAAAGTTAGGTGCTATATTTTTTAATTCTATTCAATTCGTCTTATATTTTGATTTTCGTATCAGTTTCCTCCTCCTATCATTATCGTTACAAATATCGCCAAATTTTTTCTAGAATGAAAAAACCACCCTTACTCAGTCGAGACCGTAAAACTTTATTCGAAACTAAAAAATAATATGATTTTACTTTCTTAAATATGTTCGGGAAAGACAATATTATATTTATATGAAAAATTGCATCTATAATAATATAATTATTGGTGAGTATCGAGAAATTAAACGAATTTCTAGCATGTTTAGTTATTACCCATAAATAAAATAAGAAATATGAGTTAAGAAAATATGTCATAATGTGCAAAAGATGAAGAAAAAAAATGAAGAACCATTTGATGAATCTGTAGGTTTTGTTAAGGATAATACACATAAATTTACCATTACAACCAACAATGATTGGAAAAAAATAGCTATAAATATAATAAATAACTCACCATTAATTAAGATCAAAAGAGTAAATTTGACATAGGCTAATTAATTCTATGAATAATTAAATAATAATTTGATCTTATGACTTGTACTTATTTTAAACTACCATTACCGTTACAAATGTCGCCCAATATTTTCTAAAAGGACAAAAATAACCTTACTCAGTCGAGACACTAAAACTTTATTTGAAACTAAAAAATATTATGGTTTTACTTTATTAAATATGTTCGGGAAAGACATTATTAGATTTATATGAAAAATTGTATCTACAATAATAGAATTGTTGGTGAGTATATCGAAAAATTAAGCAAATTGTTAGCACGTTTAGTTATTACCCAAGAATAAAATAAGATAAATGAGTTAAGAAAATGTGTCATAATGTCAAGAAGATGAAAAAAAATGAAGAACCATTTGATAAATTTGTGCCTTTTGTTAAGCACAATAGACATAAATTTACCATGTCAAATTATAATGATTGGAAAAACGTAACTATAATAAATATAATAAATCACTTGCCATGAATTAAGGCCAAAAGAGTAAATTTGTCATAGGCTAATTAATTCCATGAATAATTAAATAATAATTTGTTCCCTTGACTTGTACGCATTTTAAAGTTAGGTGCTACATTTTTTAATTCTATTCAATTCGTCTTATATTTTGATTTTCTTATCAGTTTCCTCCTCCTACCATTATCGTTACAAATGTCGCCCAATTTTTTTCTAAAATGAAAAAACCACCCTTACTCAGTCGAGACCGTAAAACTTTATTCGAAACTAAAAAATAATTTGATTTTACTTTCTTAAATATGTTCGTGAAAGACATTATTATATTTATAGGAAAAATTGCATCTATAATAATAGAATTATTGATAAGTATCGAGATATTAAACGAATTTCTAGCATGTTTAGTTATTACCCATAAATAAAATAAGAAATATGAGTTAAGAAAATATGTCATAATGTGCAAAAGATGAAGAAAAAAATGAAGAACCATTTGATGAATCTGTAGGTTTTGTTAAGGATAATACACATAAATTTACCATTACAACCAACAATGATTGGAAAAAAAATAGCTATAAATATAATAAATAACTCACCATAAATTAAGACCAAAAGAGTAAATTTGTCATAGGCTAATTAATTCTATGAATAATTAAATAATAATTTGATCCCTTGACTTGTACCTATTTTAAAGTATCATTACCGTTACAAATGTCGCCCAATATTTTCTAAAAGGACAAAAATATCCTTACTCAGTCGAGACACTAAAACTTTATTTGAAACTTAAAAATATTATGATTTTACTTTCTTAAATATGTTCGGGAAAGACATTATTATATTTATATGAAAAATTGTATCTACAATAATAGAATTGTTGGTGAGTATATCGAAAAATTAAGTAAATTGTTAGCATGTTTAGTTCTTACCCTAGAATAAAATAAGATAAATTAGTTAAGAAAATGTGTCATAATGTCAAGAAGATGAAAAAAATGAAGAACCATTTGATATATTTGTGCCTTTTGTTAAGGACAATACACATAAATTTACCATGTCAAATAATAATGATTGGAAAAAAGTAACTATAATAAATATAATAAATCACTTGTCATGAATTAAGGCCAAAAGAGTAAATTTGTCATAGGCTAATTAATTCCATGAATAATTAAATAATAATTTGTTCCCTTTACTTGTACGTATTTTAAAGTTAGGTGCTACATTTTTTTAATTCTATTCAATTCGTCTTATATTTTGATTTTCTTATCAGTTTCCTCCTCCTACCATTATCGTTACAAATATCGCCCAATTTTTTCTAAAATGAAAAAACCACCCTTACTCAGTCGAGACAGTAAAACTTTATTCGAAACTAAAAAATAATATGATTTTACTTTCTTAAATATGTTCGGGAAAGACATTATTATATTTATATGAAAAATTGCATCTATAATAATAGAATTATTGATGAATATCGAGATATTAAACGAATATCTAGCATGTTTAGTTATTACCCATAAATAAAATAAGAAATATGAGTTAAGAAAATATGTCATAATGTGCAAAAGATGAAAAAAATGAAGAACCATTTGATGAATCTGTATGTTTTGTTAAGGATAATACACATAAATTTTCTATTACAACCAACAATGATTGGAAAAAAAACAGCTATAAATATAATAAATAACTCACCATTAATTAAGACCAAAAGAGTAAATTTGTCATAGGCTAATTAATTCTATGAATAATTAAATAATAATTTGATCCCTTGACTTGTACTTATTTTAAAGTACCATTATCGTTACAAATGTCTCCCAATATTTTCTAAAAGGATAAAAATACCTTTACTCAGTCGAGACACTAAAACTTTATTTGAAACTAAAAAATATTATGGTTTTACTTTCTTAAATATGTTCAGGAAATACATTATTAGATTTATATGAAAAATTGTATCTACAATAATAGAATTGTTGGTGAGTATATCAAAAAATTAAGCAAATTGTTAGTATGTTTAGTTATTACCCAAGAATAAAATAAGATAAATGAGTTAAGAAAATGTGTCATAATGTCAAGAAGATGAAAAAAACGAAGAACCATTTGATAAATTTGTGCCTTTTGTTAAGGAATTGACACATAAATTTACCATGTCAAATAATAATGATTGGAAAAAAGTAACGATAATAAATATAATAAATCACTTGCCATTAATTAAGGCCAAAAGAGTAAATTTGTCATAGGCTAATTAATTCCATGAATAATTAAATAATAATTTGTTCCCTTGACTTGTACGTATTTTAAAGTTAGGTGCTACATTTTTTAATTCTATTCAATTCGTCTTATATTTTGATTTTCTTATCAGTTTCCTCCTCCTACCATTATCGTTACAAATATCGCCCAATTTTTTCTAAAATGAAAAAAATCACCCTTATTCAGTCGAGACCGTAAAACTTTATTCGAAACTAAAAAATAATATGATTTTACTTTCTTAAATATGTTCGGGAAAGACATTATTATATTTATATGAAAAATTGCATCTATAATAAAAGAATTATTGATGAGTATCGAGATATTAAACGAATTTCTAGCATGTTTAGTTATTACCCATAAATAAAATAAGAAATATGAGTTAAGAAAATATGTCATAATGTGCAAAAGATGAAAAAAAAAATGAAGAACCATTTGATGAATCTTTACGTTTTGTTAAGGATAATACACATAAATTTACCATTACAACCAACAATGATTGGGAAAAAAAATAGCTATAAATATAATAAATAACTCACCATATATTAAGACCAAAAGTGTAACGCCCCGTATTCTTGCATGTGCATTGTATGCTTGTTTTCTTACTTTCTTGGTTGATTGTGAGCATGTTTACTTGTTATATATATGTGACGACCCGACCCGAATTCCAATGCGGAATCCCAAGGTCGTGCCGCCAAGACAAGCTAAAAGACGAACAAGCACCCGCTAAGCGTAATAGTGCGAGTCCAAAGTTGAACCAACAAACTCTAAACAGGAATGAAAAAGCCATAACGGCGATACTGAATAACCAAAAAAAAACTAAAATCTGCGGAAGCAAATCATAAATGGGACCAAAACCTATAGTTTTAAACTAAGGAATACAAGACTGAGAGACGACTATCTCTCAACAAATCTACGACTCGCGTGACGCAACATTGCGCACGTACAACAACCCATCGGCAACCTAAGGCCGGCGAAGCAACAAGAACCCAACCTGATAAACGACAACTCTACGGCTATAACATGCCGGAGGAATAAATCAACTAAAAGAACAAGATATTCAATTCCTAACAATTAACCCAAGTCCCACGACTAACGTCATCGGAGATGACAATACCAACAATACTAGAGCGAGTGAGCTAAAGCATGCTCGGAATAATAAAAGGGAACAATTTCTAAAAAGATACAACAGCTCGACTAACGAGTCGGCTACCAAAATAATACAATAACATAATACTAACATAGTCTACCCAAGTAAAGTCTACATAACTTTACATTCGTGTCTCACAAATACAGAATAACATAATAATAATAATTCCAAGCTTAGAGCCCTAAGACCACCTTCTAGGAATCACTATCCGGCCGCCACGCTGTACTTTAACGGATCATTTTGCAAAAACTAAGGAAAACAAACACACGAAATGAGTCATAATGACCCGATAAGTTACTAAATGCAATGTATGGCATAACATGTCGTGGCATGGCATAATGCACAAGCATGTATAAAATCATGGCATCTAATCGTATACCAACAAATAAAGTATTAAGTCATCAAGCATCATGAACTTCATGAATCACATATCACGTTATCTTTCATGTAAGTGCTCATAGTAAGCCACATAAGGGTTAGAGAAGATACCCAAAACGCTCCGTTGTGTTGCTCCTGCAATACACAATATATCTGGTTCGTGCCATCGATGGTATGTGAATTCATCGACTGTCGTCGAGGGCTACTCGATCTCAATAGCAAGCCAATGCGGCACTTAAGCGTACGGCAAGGGGGCTACTTCCCCTTTGCGGCCAGCGGTGGAGGTGTGTGTGGTGGAGTCAGTGCGGCGATCCATAGCGAGCACGAATCCCATAATTCGTGAAGGCGATGCATCGTCCCACCCTGACTTGAATAATAAACCAATTAATGCCAGCTGGACTCAATGCAATGCACAAGTAGATAATTACTCTCATGCTCAAACAAGAACCAAGACCGCTCATTGCGGGCATACCAAATCAAGTAGGACATAAAGCTCTACACACCAATTTCAACAATGCACATATTTGCACATACTTAATAAATTCAACCAACTTACAAGTTTAGTCAAAGAACCACATAATGAGGTACTCATTCAAATAATCATTTCTTAAGGTAATACGAGATCATAAGTTGATCTCTAATGCTCAAGTGCTCTAGCACGCTCTAATTAAATCCCCAATAAGCTTCTATGTCGTGGGTGTCACAAATGGGACACAATTCGAGATGCTCGGGTACTCACAATCAAAACAACCAAACCCGAACATCGTAGGATTCCAACCTAAGGCTTACTAACATCTTATTGAAACTAAAATGACTCCATTGAGTCTTAATATCGCATTTCATTAAATACGCATTTCATACAACCCAAACTTAGCACATCATCCAAGTTTATAATAATTCTCCCAAAAATAATCCGGGCTTGTTTCCCAAGCCTAAAAGTCCAAGAATTCATCATATTCATAATCAATCAAAACCCAAATATCGTAGGGATTCAACCCGAGTTCATTAACACTCTAGTGAACTTATTTCGACTCCGTTGAGTCTAAATACTAAGTTTCATTCTTAGACCTTTCATCCATGACAACACCAATACCCACTTTATTTAACAACAATATATCCGATAATTCGGGCTTAAGTTCCCAAGCCCTAAAATTCACAACAAAATCCCAATCATAAATCAAAACCCATTTCATAAATATCATAATCCCACTTAAATGTTCTTACTCATGATATCATGTGAGTTCATACATCTAAAGCCCCAATCGTAGGCATAATTCCACAATAAACCCAAATAGCATAAAGGCATGATTTCTAGCATGCTCAAGCCTAGGAACACAAAATGAAGAGTAATCATATACATCAATAAGCATAGGAGTCATCTACAAATACCCCTAACAAGTTCATACTTCAAAAATCCCCAAAATTGGGCAAACATAGCATACAAGTTGTTCATTGCCCACAAATAGCATACAAGTTGTTTTCCTTAGGGCCAATGAACCAAAATCAAAAGAAGGTAACTTACCTAGCTTGAGTGAAAACTCAAGAGAATCCAAATCCAAACGGTGAAGTCGTTCCTTTCGTTGCACTCGTCGAGAATCCGAAGTTTGGCGGCGATCTAACGGTGGAATCCTTGGGGATCGGAGGAAGAAGATGAAGCTAGGGCTCAAAACTCAAGCCCCAACTCTCTCTCTCTAACTTGAAAGAATAGGATGAACAAATGAAGAGTTTACTGAAAATTTGGCTAAGGTTGTGTATTTATACCTCCAATCAAGAGAAGGGCACAAAGGGGATTTCTCAAGTGCAATTAGTGAATGTTAGGGAGTAATCAAACACTTAATCAAACTAAATTAACCTCTAATTAGTGTTAGGACTTGATTAGGACTAAGTGTGGGTAGTTAGGAAGGGTTTAGAGGGGGTTTAAAGGGGGTAGGATAGGCATTTCACGACCTAGCTCAAAACAGGGAAGAAAAATCCCGTAGCGGCAGTGAGGCGGGCGCCTCACCTAGCTCCATGCGGCCGCCTCAGGTCTTCTCTGCACAAGGGTGCTCTCAGTATCTGAGGCGGGCGCCTCACTCCATCCCATGCGGCCGCCTCGGCTCCTGAACCTCCAAAACTTGGTCTAAACTTGATCTAAATGATCCCAAACTTATGGGCAACCATCCTAAGGTCTAACCCAACTCAAAACAAGTCTAAAACACACCCGAACAACTCCCGAAACAACTCGGAGCGAAACCGGGAAGGGGTGCAACAACGTGCAACCGGGACGACGAACGAACTCGAAATCAAACGAGCAATGAAAGGAGACTTTTAAGGCAAGTCTAAGGGCTAATGAAGAAGCTTAAATACTTCTAGGAAGTTGAATAACAACTAGGGAAATAAGAATCCCAAAGGAGAGGCGATTACGCGACTCGATTCCCGAACTACGCGATAGAGACGAACGCTATCTCCAAAACTTCCAAATCTTCGATAGACTTAAGGAACACCTCCAACTTGAAGTCTAATGTATCTAAACATGTTAATAAATCATCTTAAAGAGGTCTAGGACCCAAACCGAGGTCACGAACACAAAACGGAAGTAAGCCCTCAATCGCGTCGCATTCCGACTATCGTCGGGTCACGACTTGTGACTTTAGCAAGTCAACAACTATATGGAGTCTCTAAATAATGTTTTGGTCTTAATATGGTCTCTCAAACATATCTAGACCCTCTCGCAACCCAAACATACCGTCGACAAGGAAGAAGTGCAATATAGCACGCAAACCGAGACAACGAAGGAGCGGGGCGTCACACCCTCTCCACCTTAAAAAGAATTCGTCCCGAATTCTAAATCATGATACAAACCAACATTAGGTCCACACTCAACCACAATAAACACGAGGGTTAAACTCTAATAATCCAAATTCGAAAGTCTAAGAATTCCCAATAGACACAACAACATCAAGACTTACGGTTGAAAACAACATGACTCATACTTGAGTCGCGAATACACATATGAACACATTACGCCAACCACGTAGGCAAAATCCCAAACTTCAATATAAGAACACGTTCAACTACCGAAACTATTTGTTTCGGGGCACATCATGAAATTCAAGCACAAAAGATTCTAAGTTTACAAGAATTAATAATTGCTTATGGAGCAATTTACAAACAAATCAAAGATAACCAAATTGGCATTTCAACTATGCAAATCATACTCGCGATTTCTCCCATCGCTGGTAAGAACACACAAGAGCACACAATGCCATGTTTTGAAAATTCTTTTCATCTATGTCCATCCATCGTAACGGGTATAGTCAATGTTTAACCTACTCACTACCAATCCTAGTCCACCAACGAACCTTTTGATCACCAATTTAGGGTACCGACTAAATTGGATTTCAAAAGCTGCTGCAAGGATGCGAAGGTTCATGATTAAAAGGTTCTTAAGCATCCTTTAATAGTCTCCTATGCTAAGGAAATGAATGAACATGATATTATGAGGTGAAAATTTAATATACTACTATGTAAATGCATCGTAGGTGTTTCCTACAACTAATGCACATAACTTGAATAAAAATCAAACCAAGTAACAAGGCCTATTACCTTGACAATCAACAATCATAGCTATCACAACACTCGTGTACCTAGTACACTCAACCAAGATGGCTTCCTAGTAATCACAACGAATCGCCAAGGCTACTAATGCCCGAAACGTCTATACTCCGCAAAACTATCCTTTCTTAGGCTCTAGACCAAGTCTACAACCAATGCATACACTAAGCATCCTAACAGAACGTTAACGTCTCAATACTCACGGTGAAGCGTCAATCTCTCCCGTAACCGTGATTATCCTCTAAATCGCAACCTTCAACCTTCTCACAAGTTGAATGTATATTTTATTCGCATAATAACCCTTAATCAATAATATAGTATAATATTACTCATTACATAAAACATATTCTCATAGAATATACAAACATTATATCAAACCAATAAATATCAACTTACAATTCATGCTTCATATACATATTCATATATATATATATATACATACTATGGCCTTTATATACATAACCACACAAAACCACAACTCTATACATATAGCATAGTCTTATATATATATAGACTAAACAAGAATCCATACACACACTTGCGATTACCTACCGGTAATCCACAAAACAAACCATGTAATATATTGATCTCACATTGGGGTATTATTCCCGATCAAGCAAATAACCAATATTACACAATACACCATATAATGTATGTATGAATGCACATGAGCTACCGATTAAAACGTGTACTCATATTAACGGTAATAGTAACAACGGTATAATTTACTTAATATTTATATACAAGAATATACCTTCCTATTTCTGATAGGTCTCAAAACTCCGTGATAGCTAACCGCCACGCTGCATCGCTTCAAACTCTAGCCGACTGCCCCAATCTCTCTTGAGCCACCGAATTGTTGACTAGTACTCCTGCATCGACTAACTTTCCTTTTCTGGGCAATCTTTCTTCAAGTGAGTTCCGTCACCGCAATAGTAACACTTCCCCGTCTTTCCCCAACACTTATCCTCTGTGTCCTCGTCCTCTTACAAAAGTTACATGTCAACACGCCACCTCGCCTTATCTCGAGTAGAAGTAGTAACACCACTCCCGCCACCCGAACGCACCTTTCCTTGGCTAATTGCTTGAGGTGTGACGCCTCCTCTTATCCTCGTGGCCCCTATTAGTCTTTGATATTTTCCTTCGAGCGCATTCCTCGATGTCTAACTCTATCGCACATGCACGATCCACGCCCCTTGGTAATTGTAGTAATAACGAATAAGCCGCCACGATATTTCGCCTTCGCACCTCTCA
The DNA here is from genome assembly GCA_013146195.2 of Codonopsis lanceolata. Classification (NCBI taxonomy): domain Eukaryota; kingdom Viridiplantae; phylum Streptophyta; class Magnoliopsida; order Asterales; family Campanulaceae; genus Codonopsis; species Codonopsis lanceolata. The sequence goes on along the minus strand of CM028378.1, from coordinate 84,058,772 downwards.
CAAATCTCTGCCTTCTTAGCCTCATCTCGCACCAAGTAACTACAAGAACGAGCCAACTCCGTAAACTTTGTCGAATACCGAGCCACGGCCATATCTCCTTGTTCTAACATCAGAATTCCATCTCTCCCTTTCTCGAAGTTACTACCGACCAAACCGTAACATAAACTCCTTGACAAAGTTTTCCCACACTCGAGGTACTCGTCCGCTCCAATGATCTCGTATTTCAAGCCACCATTGCTCTACCGCACCATCCAATCCAAACACCGCTAAGGTAACCATTTCTTCCGACGTACTACCCAAAACCGCAAAGATCTTCTCCATGCTTTCTAGCCAATATTTCGCCTCAATAGTATCGGGCTCTCCATCGAAACTTTCCTGCTTAAACTTCAAGAATTTCGCAAGAACGTAAGAATCATCTTCCACCCACACATCCGTTGAGGAGTCACACGCGGATCGCTAACATCTCTCCCTCTCGCCGCCACGAGCACTCGAACCTGTATAATAGAACTAGCTCCACGCCAAGTTCCCGACATAGTACGCCTACAAAGAGCACTCATAATATCTCAACAATAAACCCAACCCAAACAAGGCCAAGGAACCTATCCCGCGAAATAGCTAACCTATAGCTCGATATTAATCGTGACGACCGAATTCCAATGCGAATCCCAAGGTCGTGCCGCCAAGACAAGCTAAAAGATGAACAAGCACCCGCTAAGCGTAATAGTGCGAGTCCAAAGTTGAACCAACAAACTCTAAACAGAATGAAAAAGCCATAACGGCAACGAATAACCAAAAAACTAAAATCAGGAAGCAAATCATAAATGGGACCAAAACCTATAGTTTTAAACTAAGGAATACAAGCCGAGAGACGACTATCTCTCAACAAATCTATTTACTCGCACGCAACATTGCGCACGCACAACAAACCATCGGCAACCTAAGGCCGGCAAAACAACAAGAACCCAACCCGATAAACGACAACTCTACGGCTATAACATGCCGGAGGAATAAATCAACTAAAAGAACAAGATATTCAATTCTAACAATTAACCCAAGTCTCACGACTAACGCCATCTGGAGATGACAATACCAACAATACTAGAATGAGTGAGCTAAAGCATGCTCGAATAATAAAAAGGGAACAATTTCTAAAAGATACAAAAATACTAACTAGTCGGCTACCAAAATAATACAATAACATAATACTAACATAGTCTACCCAAGTAAAGTCTACATAACTTCACATTCGTGTCTCACAAATACGTAATAACATAATAATAATAATTCCAAGCTAGAGCCCTAAGACCACCTTCTAGGAATCACTATCCAAGCCGCCACGCCATTTCAACCGGATCGCTGCAAAAACTAAGGAAAACAAACACACGAAATGAGTCATAATGACCCAAGAAGTTACTAAATGCAATGTATGGCATAACATGTCGTGGCATGGCATAATGCACAAGCATGTATAAAATCATGGCATCCTAATCGTATACCAACAAATAAACCAGATAAGTCATCAAGCATCATGAACTTCATGAATCACATATCACGTTATCTTTCATGTAAGTGCTCATAGTAAGCCACATAAGGGTTAGAGAAGATACCCAAAACGCCTCCGTTGTGTTGCTCCCCGCAATACACAATATATCTCGGTTCGCCGTGCCATCGATGGTATGTGAATTCATCGATCGCCGCCGAGGGCTACTCGATCTCAATAGCAAGCCAATGCGGCACTTTAACCGATACGGCAGCAGCTACTTCCCCACCGCGCCAACAATGGAGGTGTGTGGAGTCCCTGGTGCGGCGATCCATAGCGAGCACGAATCCCATAATTCGTGAAGGCGATGCATCGTCCACCTCGACTTGAATAATAAACCAATTAATGCCAGTGGACTCAATGCAATGCACAAAGTAGATAATTACTCTCATGCTCAAACAAGAACCAAGACCGGCCTTATGCGGGCATACCAAATCAAGTAGACATAAAGCTCTACACACCAATTTCAACAATGCACATATTTGCACATACTTAATAAATTCAACCAACTTACAAGTTTAGTCAAAGAACCACATAATGAG
>CM028378.1:83941133-84056590 GCA_013146195.2 Codonopsis lanceolata | reverse complement strand
TTTGAACCTCCTTTTACCAAATAAAAATCTTCAAGAAACAACTTTTTTTTCAACTCAATGTCAGTTTTTGTAGATTTTCCATACATATCTTTTCTTTTCAATTCAGATCACCTATTTTCGAGTATCCCTAGACAGGTTTTCTTCTAAGGATGATAAGTTAACTCCCTTAAAAAACACTTAAATCTACACGAGTTAATAATGAGTCATCTAGAAGATATGGACCCACAAACTATTAAGAACACATGAAATTCAAAGCAGGCAAGTCATCTTGACCGGAATCACCTTCGACCCATTGCGGACAAGTTGTTAGTAACTGTTGGGCTACCTACATAAAACCAAAACCCCTCCGAAAACCCTGAAACCCTTTTAGTCCACATGGTGAAATCCCTACTGAAATTAAGACCTTCCGAAATCCCTAGCCGAACAACTATCCCCATGATCTAGCTCCCCAAAAATGGGGTTGCATTGCCTTTTTATATCCACCAAGAATGATTATCCCTTTTTCCCAAAAGGAGATATTTCCCCAACTATTATGATGATGCTCCGAAAAAAAAAGGGAAGACGAAAAAAAAAATCTATCTAGAGCATGTCCATCATCTATACATTTCCCTCTTACCCAAACTAGTTTGTGGCTTCTCACGGAAAATCAACACATACACTTTTTAGATATGGATCGAAAGAGGACGACCATACCCCGAGCTCGAGCTATACCCAAAGTCAAAGCCAAAAAAGCCTACCATACTCGAAACCAAAAATCAATTGTCCTTCTAGAACCCACAGCCTAAAAAGCCAACCAATGATCAAACTTTTGATCACCTTTGTTAAACAGAAACCAATTCCATAAAAAGAACTTCAAACCAGAAACCTCAAAGCCAATCCATCCCCAAAGTTTAAATAGAACACCTTGAACCAGTCGCGATCAACAGCTCTGCTTCAATCGGTTATAACGTGATCTGAGTCGAAGTTGGACTCCTTGCTAAAACACACAAGAACATCAAAAGATAATTACCAAGTAGGGTCCATAACCCACCAAAGCTGGTGATACTCGGCAATAAAGTGAACTCTGAATACTGGCTTTCTTTCTTGTTCAGTAGAGTTGTCCTCATATCATGTGCCTTTGATTTTCTCATCAGAAAGAAAAAAAGAGAGAAGAGAAAAGTCCACCTAGGGGCTTTCCCTCCATCCGCTTCTGGGGTTATTCTCCATTTTTTATCCATAAAAACATATCGATTAATTATACTAGGGGCTTTCGTATCCCATCTTGAAAAACTTATTGATTGAGTCACCCTGGGGCTTTTCCCACCAAACTCATGAGTCTTGTCCATGCAATCTCCTATCCCATGTTCCCTGAGCCATGAATTGTTGGTCATAATGAAAGATGCTCCGGTTAGGAATCTTGGGAAAATATGATTCTCGCTATGAGCAAGATAAGAAAATTTATTTGTAGGACTTAGTATAAAGAGAAGGCATTTTTTGGAAACACATATCAACCGAGAAAGTTCTGCCTCAGCCTTATTGGGCAACGACTTTTTAGGATAAGATCACATGATCACTCTTTAAGCCTAAACCCCATCTGAATCCAAATATCACACATAACATATTGCAGAGTTGATACACTACTTCGGGGTCCCCCATGATTTTTACAAGCCAGGCGAATTGGTTTCAGATACACTTTGCCCCTACCTTCCTTTTGATGCCAGACTAGTTGTCTATCGGTCTGTCCAGAATACCAAAGGTTCGAAACTCTACTTACAGGGTTGGATTCTTTGTTTTGCTTTAGCATCATGCCAGTTTCCCTAGATACTATCAGATCTTGCTGATTGACCGCCATGTTATCTCCTCATATGGGCCCGGTTTTTGAGACCCTCCTTACTTGCTTTGCCAAAAACCATGATATTTTGTTACCAAGTCAAAAGAAAAAGAAACGGGAGACCTCCATTTATTCATTAAGAAACCCCACCAACTACTAGAAACCAAAACATGTACATCATACCTCATATGTTTGTGACCGAAGCTTCAAGTAAACCTCAATAAAGCGACAACCTCGGCCTTCTCACCCACCAGCCAAAAAGTATGGTGTGTTTATAAATGATAAATTAATACTCGCTTAATTTGCAATGTATATTGCATTGAATATTACATTCTAAATTAATGTTCTTTTCAAGATAATGTAATGGATATTGCATCTAGTGTTGCGCTAGTCTAAAAGTGATGCAATTAATATTGCACCAGATATTTGTTGTAGTTGCTCGAATGCAACATTCCATCAGATCCCTGCATTTACCCTTTATGCATGCATATCACATTGAAATTTTGCATCTCGTCTTTGTAATAAATCTCGTGGGGATGCAACGGATATTGCATCGGATTTGATAATAAGCTTTGTGATAATGCGATGGATATTGCATCGCCTTTGGTGATAGTCTTGTGGCAATGCAATGGATATTGCATATGTTCTTGATGTAATGCGATTGATATCGCATCTAATTTTCTGATAATGCGATGGATATCGCATCTAGTGTTGTGATGCAATGGATATTGCACCTGATTTTGTGGTAATATAATGGATATTGCATATGATTTTGAGGTGATGCAATGAATATTGCATCATATTTGGCCTTAGGTTCCTGATGGATGCAATGAATATTGCATCTGGATCAGCATCTTGTCTCACTATGGTTGATGTAATGAATATTACATCTGAATTGGCTTCAGTCTCTCGCGATAATGCAATGAATATTGTATTTGGTCCTTGCGATGCAATGGATATTGCATCTGATTTTGTGATAATGCAATTAATATTGCATCCAAGTTTGTGGTAATACCATGAATATTGCATCCAGTCTTCGCGTTATCTTCTTGGCCATGCAATGAATATTGCATCTGGGTTTGTGGTAATGCAATGAATATTGCATTTGGTCTTGATAATGCAATGGATATTACATTAGCCTTGGTGATTGTGAGAACCCAAACCCATTACTTGTATAACATCTTTATAACATGTTTAACGTATGCCTTAACGTGTTAGAGAGTTCATATTCTTCATATCATGCTTGCATTAGGTTAGTTACGATCATAGTCGTTTGAATGCCTTATATGCGTTGCATGCTTTTTCTTTAATGCTTCGAGTATTCACCTTAGCTTCCTAAACACTTAACTAAGTCTTAATGAGCCTTAGTTTCCTTGATTCGTGGTTCTTGGTCATCTCATTGATCATTGGGGGCTTAACGATAAGTTAGAAACCTCACAGTTTCAGTCCTGTTTTTGGGCAAACTTTGGAAATATTCTGGTACCAATCTACTAAAGTGATTGAGATTTCCTTTGGGTGTGTTTTACCTACATATGTTAGGTTACTCCCTGTAAAATTTGGTAATTTTCCAAGGTGTCTAAGTACACCAATTAGGTCTTGACTTACGGCTATGCCAGAATTATGTTTTCAGGAATTCAGATTATGTACTTGATTTTGTTGTAGCCTTATTTTGATGAATATAAGTCCAAATTGAGTAATTTCAAAGGCTAAAATATAATTTAAAGAGTCTAGTTTCATAAAAATCAATAATCACCTCATTTTTACGTGTGACCTATTTATGGTCAATTTTACAAGATTGACTGTCTATTTTCCAGATTTTGGGTTTTTGAATTGTTTTGGTTAAAGACCCCCTTGCCCCTTACCCCTTGTCCCAATTCTGACCATTTCAGCCTAGCACACTATTGTGGACTCAAGTCAAACCCTTTTTAGCCCTTGGATGAGTTCCTAATCAAAGGCTTTCAAGCCTTGACCAATTAGAAGCCACATAACCATCCTTCACAAGGATTGTGGTTTTGTTTCACTCATATAAAGCCTGGACAGCCCCTCTTTGTCTTCAACCTCTCCATTTACTGAATATTTCACCATTATTGACCTTGGGAAGCTTTCTTTCTTGTGTGACCATTTTCCGGAGATCCGGAAACCCGATTGGCGATTCGAGACCGCCTAATCGAAGGCCTTGCCCTCCTCTTCCACAATCCTTGATTTGTTATTGCTTTCATCCATTATTCATAGGCTTAAAGTGAGTTTTCAATTCCCAGATTTTTATGTTCAATAAAATAACATGCTTCCTTCATTATAGTTGTTCTAAACATGCTTAGGATGACTTCTAGTAAAGTAGAATTCTTCGATTCTTCATGCGAAAAGTATGTAAGTTTTTAAGGTTTTCATGGTAAGTTATGATTTTGACTTTGTGTAAAGCATGAATGATGTTCTAAATGTGCTTAGGAACAACTCTTGTGAAAGAATAAATTTCAATTGTATGTTTAACAAAATTGACTATTCTAGGGTTTCAAACTCAAGAATTGGTTTATGGCTAGTTTAAGGTCATGAATGGCTTGGTTATTATGTTCTAAATGAATGGAGAACATAGAAAAGAGTAATGAGATGCATATAGTATCTATGCTCCACTTGGTTGCACTTTTAGCAATGACTCATCGGAGTTGAGTTTAGGGAGTTATTGAACAATACCAACTCCACATTCAATCCCTACGACGTTTGAGGTTCATTTAACTAGAATACTAGTTTGAGATTTTGATTTGGATTGATGTTCATGTTTGAGTTCTATATGTCATAGAGTAGTATGCCTATTTGACATGATGAGTTCGCTCTTGTCGAACTTTTTTTCTATTTGACTAAGTGAGTAAATATATACTTGACTTGGATCGGTTCGCTCTTGTCGAACTAGATCATTTACATGTTTATGAATGATAGGTAAACATCTACTTGTCCCCCCATTAGTCCAACTGGCGTACTTGTTCTTGTCTTCACTGGTTGACGATGCATCACCGTTACGAATAATTCGTGATAGTGATGAATTGCCGAACCAGAATCATGCACACACCCTCCTCTCTTGATCTCTTTGGAGAAGAGTACCTTGTCGTAACCATAAGGGCGCTTGGAATAATACTATTCATGGTCGATGTATGAATCACGTACATTCAACAATACGTTCATGCTGACGCTTGTATTGCAGGAGCTACGAAGCGGAACCAGTTCTATAACATATCCTCTTTATATGTGGTTTACTTTATCGCACTTATGTGAAATCAACGTGCTACCATGGATATGTGAACTAAGTGTTTATATGAATGAATACTTTGATTGTCTTGATATTAATGATGATATCTTGCTATGTATGTTGCATGATGCCATGGCATGCATAATTGTTGGCTCACAAAGTCTTTATGACTTGCCCCGCTCCCTTTTACTTCTTTAGATCCGAGCCGTCTAGGTCCTTCCCGTTGAGGTGTTGCAGGGTTCACGCTTGTCCGAGATCACTCGCGACGAGGTTGATATTTATAGATGTCCTTCTTTTATTCTCTTTTGAAATGACGTTAGGTATAGCTAGTCATTTAGACATCGCTTTTGGGAACTTGAACTTATTGTATTTATGTATATTACTTGTATTCTATTTTCAGTGCCGGTGCATGTACGCCGAGCCTTGTATAGTTGTAGTTGGTCCACATGTTTTAATTCTTCCACTGAGCCTCACATTAGCTCTTATTTACTTTTGTTGTTTCTCCGGCATGTTTTAGCCGTCGAGGTATTATAACATGAACTGTTTAGTGTTGGGTTTTGGTTATAAAGTCGCCGATGAATTGTTATACTTGTCCTTAACTATTATATCAGGTTTAAAAAGTTTTAAAATATTCCGGCCTTTTGGTGCCGAGTTGCGTCACGTCTACAATGTTGCGTCGCGTTATTTTCTGGAATTGAATCCTTGCATGAATTGTAGTACTATTTTGACGGCTTGACTTGCGATTCCTCCTTGGGGTCCGGGTCGGGTCGTCACAGTGATAACCTCGTGGCGATGCAATGAATATTGCATCTGCGTGTGGTGATGCAATGAATATTGTATCTAGTTTTGTGATAATGCAATGGATATTGTGTTTAGTGTTGCGATAATGCAATGGATATTGCATCGGCCTTGGTGATAATCTCATGGCGATGCAATGAATATTGCATCTGCGTGTGGTGATGCAATAAATATTGTATCTAGGTTTAATGCAATGGATATTGCATCAACTTTGGTGATAATCTTGTGGTGATGCAATGGATATTGCATGTGATTCTATGATAATGCGATGGGTATCGCATCTAGCGTTGTGATGCAATGAATATTGCATCTGATTCTATGACGATGCAATGTATATGGCATATGATTTTGCGATAATGCAATGGATATTGCATTTTGTTTTTGTGGCAACACAATGGATATTGCGTCTAGTGGATGCGATGCAATGGATATTGCATCTATTTTTGCGATAATCCAATGGATATTGCATTTGGTGTTGTGATAATGCAATGGATATTGCATCTAGTGTTGCGATGCAATAGATATTGCATCTGTTTTGGCGATAATGCAATGGAATGGATAATGCGCATCTAGTGTTGCAATGCAATGGATATTGCATCTGATTTTGCGATAATGCAATGGATATGCATTTTGTTTGTGATAATGCAATGAATATTGCATTTAGTGTTGTGGCGATGTAATGGATATTACATCTGGTCTTTGTGATACAATGGATATTGCATTTGATTTTGCGATAATCCAATGGATATTGTATTTGGATCTTTTCCTCAAGGGGTACATACCCCGGGTCACTTAGGGAAAAGATCAGGTCCCATCCATCCCACCCAGTGACTGTTGTTTGTTTGCATAAGGTCGAACTACGTTTTTCTGATTCCTGAGAAAGGGATACGTAGGCAGCCTATTTTGGTAGGTCCGACCATCTGAGCATTTAATTTCCATATCTGCTTAAAAACTACAATAACCTGCTATAACCGACTAAATATGTCTAGGGAATGTGAGATTTGAACTGCACCCTAAACTGTTGCATTATAACTGCTACCTATTGCATTACTCACCATTATAATTTCAATGAAATTTTGGAGTCTATTTCTTATCAACGATGTTTGTTTACTTGGTAAGTTTCGGTTTACCCATAAACTCCATCGTTGAGGGGCTCTGTAGACACCCCAATTCCGTACCTCTGATATGTAATCTTGACATGAGATATCAAGACCTGTTAAACGCTAAAAATGTCAAGTTATAGAGTTAAAAATGCAAAAGAAAAAGCAGGATGCGTAAACAGTGAAATACATGGGGCCAAAGTGCCAAAAATCAGAACAAAAGAGACCTGGGAATTACCCAAAACCCCTCTGGCGCTGCCCATAGCATGTCTGGGCGCCGCACCAGCTATCACCATGGGTGGCACCCAACAATGCATTATCTCCTTTAGCAGTTTACCTTCGGTGAAATCTCTCAAGCGCGCGATACAAGCCGATGAAGCACAAAATGAGAAAACATAACCGCGAAGGAAGCCTCACTTTCAACTATAAATAGTGCCCGGCTTCAGCAATTCACAACACCGTTCACATAGTTCACACAACGTTAGCAGTTTGTGAGTTCTTCCAAGAGCGTCGTGAGATTTTCTCCTCCAGCCTCGAAGCTCTACCAAATCTCCCCAAACACAAAACTAGCCGGTCAAAGTGAAACCTAGCTACCCTGCTAGGATTCCACTCTATTCCTTCGGTCCAAAAATCCCAAAGCAACCAGTTGCTCTGCCCGAAATCCGACACTAAATCAGCAAAAAGTAAACGGTTGTTCTACCCAATTTCCGCCAACAACAAGCAAACAACAACAAAAAAGCAAGCAGTTGCTCCACCCGGTTCCCGAGGCTGAAAAGCAACTTTCGAAAGCTGTCACTCTGCCCGAATCTCCACAGTAAAACAATAAAAGCAGCAAAAAAAGACTCTCTCTCCCTGAAGGACAGAGCGAGCACACCCACGCTTCAAAAGGTAGGTCCTTTAAAAGATTTTATATATAAAAGTGCTATTTAGAGCAGCAAAATGTAAGCAATATAAGTAGTTGTGTTTCCCGAATTTCTATTGAAAATAGCACTAAAAAGAGCCATTATTATGGCCAAATATTTATAAATGTATTTGTAACTCCCAAAAGGAGACTGTAGCAAGTGTTGTAATAATATATGCACACACACATATATATATATATATATATATATATATATATATATATATATATATTAAATGTTTTATTTTATCTGGTAAATAAATATAATAAAAGCATATTTTAGCCAAAAAACAGTTTTGAGACCGAAAGGGCGAGGTGGGTGTCTAACACCTTCCCACCTCGTAACTTAGCCTCCGAACCCTTTACAAATCTTGTTACATTTGGTTTTTCTTTATTTCTCCTTAAAATAAATATAACGACATCTGTTTTATCATTTTGAGTCCACAATGAGGTCGGACGTATTTCACATGCCTTAAAGATGTTTTGATTTTGTTCTCCATTAAGGGAAAATGAAATATAAAAAACCAGGGCACTAACAATATGATAATTTTTGGATCGACTTTGTGACGTAATGGATAAGATACATGTTGATGTACATAATAATTTCGGTTCAATTTCTATAAGGGCTCTTTTATTCTTTTTTGCCATGGGCCCTCAATAGTTCAACATCGACGGTAGTGCTTACCACTTACTCTGTTATACGCACTTGTAGGGTTTTAAGTAAAGTTAGTTGTCCTTGGTCATATAAATTGCCTCAAAGGATTTCACTTGTATCCAATCTTCATCGTGTGTGGATGCCGTCTAGGGTTGTAACGCATATGTGCCGCCGCCGCCCACAAGAAATTCTATTGTGTTCCATAGCTGATACGATAATTGATAATTGTTAGTCAACTCCTTCTACTCTTGCCTTACTTTTCCATCATGCTCATTTTAGTTATAGTCACAAAAAAATTTATATTGAAATGGGTCTTTGTTTTGATCTTCAATTCTATTTATTGATAAGTTTTAGATTTAGCTTTTTGGTGAATAATAAACAACTATTCATTTCTTTTCAAAAGATCTAAACACATCCAATTTAATATGTGCTAGATCTATGATAGATAAGCACTAGATTTGTTTTGATTTGCATAAGTTTTTCTACAATTGTTTTAATTTTACAAGATCTAGACGCCCCCAACTAAATTTGAGCCAGATTTGTTGTAGATATATTCACTAGATCTTTTTTAATCAATTTTTATTATTGTATGTTAAGGTAAAACTCAATTTGACGTTTGGATCAACATCAACTAATATCACTAGGATGGAAATTCGAGACCTTGTCCTCGAGAAGATCATTACTATAGACTGGATTTTCACATTTGTGAATGGTATCTAACATTCATTGAAAAACAATGCCATTATTTTGTCATTTCTCACTCATCAATTGTATTTCATTTTTTAAATGGTAGGTTATTATATCTACATAAATGAGGATCTCCTGAAGATAAGCATGCGATCGTTGCTCATGGCATTTCACTCGTGGTTAGTAACTAATTGACTTGTTTCTAGTGACCCTCATTGATTTTGAGAGAAGGATTATTTTTTTAAGAGTTTTAGGTTGTAGTTGGTGAATTTGAATATTATATAGTCATTTTGCATCAATTGCCTCTACCTATAACAATTATCATGTAGTGTTCACGTTCGATGTTTTAGATTTAAGATTTCTATCTTATAGAAACGTTAAATCTTTTATCATACTAAAATTTTCTATAGCCATTTTATAACCAAAATCTTTATTATACTCTCTTCATCTTATTTATATCGGCCAAATTTTATTAGCGTTTTTAAATTATTAGTTACTCCCTTCGTTTCAAAATAAATAACGTTTTATACTAAAAATTTGTCCCAAAATAAATAACGTTATAGGAGCCTAAGAAAAAAAAATCACATTCTAACAAAATTGCCCTTATTAATTATTGTCTAATTAAATGTGTTCAAACTTTGAGAAAAATGTAGAATGATTTAAAGAGAGATGTGACGAGGAAAGAGAAAAATAATCATAAAATATATCAATAATAATTACACTTAAATAAGGATAAATGAATCTTTTTATAAGCTTCCTTAATATCTATGCAAATATTAAAACCTTGTATATTTTGGGATGAACGGAGCACTTAGAAATCTAATGCCCATTAAAATATTTAGTGTTAGTTAATAATATTCTCTCCGTCATCAAATTATTGTTCTGTTTTTCTTTTTCATCTATCCCAAAATAATTATCTTGTTTGAAACTTTCTTTTTTAGGACATCACTTTTACCACTTTACTCTTACTTTTTCATCATACTTTAATTATGAGTCACATATACATGAATTTTAAAATAAACTACACATCAAACTAATATTAATAATCCAATCAAATATATTTTCTTAAACCTTGTGCCAAGTCCACCAAGACGATAATTTAGGATCCGAGAGAGTAGTTGAGTTTATGCATGAAATGATGTGGTTGATCTTGTTTGGTGTCTTATAGGCTCTACTTTGAATTAAAAACTGTGGTAGTGAAACAAACTAGATAACACATCATTATGTGACTATTTATCTATTAGGAGTTTTATAATGCCAGGCTTTTGTTTTGTAAGTTGTAACTATTGTAAACGATAAAGATGGACTAATTTAAAAGAACAAATGTATGTTAAAGATATATTAAACACCAATAGATATATGGTAAGAACATTTGTTCAATATGGTTGAAATTAAATTTTAACTAAAACTTGAATGTTAACATGACATTAAAAAGTGTTATAGCTGGGTAAAGATGATTAATACATAATGGTTGTTCAACATATTCATAAATATGTATGGAGTTACTGCATCTGCTATAGGAAAGAGTCCAATATTATATTTTTTTAAATGATTCACTAAAAAAAATTTCACATTCAGAAATAATATTTATAATTTTCATAACATTTTATCTTTATCATTCTCGTGTGTTGTCAGTATATTGGTTGTGCGTAAAGTAATTGTAACTTTAACTAACTCGAGTGATATTCATATATCCATTAATTATTAGATTTTTCAAACTTATGATTATTTAAGTAGAACATGAGTATAACCATTAGTAACATTAGGTGGCTTATAGACGCAGTTTTAGTAGCAAAAAAATTTGATCTTATAGTTGAAAATAAACATATATTTATATTTCTTGTTTTTGGTTTCCCATGGTATTTTCAAGCCCGAAGGCCCCATAACCAAGTACAACCACAAGACTAATCAGTGATCCGAGTAGGACCACAAGGCTAATCACTAGACTCGAGTAGGACAACAAGGCTAATCCCTGACCCGAGTTGGACAACAAGGGTGGTGAAGCCCTCCTTAGTAAGTGTTAAGAGCATCCACAATGGTTACACCCTAAAACACCCTTTATATAACCCCCTAAACCTTTTTAGAGGCCCTTTAAAAAAATTTCAACTTCAATGAGCACCCTCTATTAACCATTTGAATTTGTGACATCTTAATTAACAAACCTAATTACCAATATATTTATATTTTTTATTTTTTTATTTTCCTACCGCAATTGAAATAAAATATTTATACTTTTAAATTTTATATTTTATGAAAAATATATTATATGTTTTGATTATATCAATTATTTTTATTTAAAGAAAGTCTTGTCACACTTTTTAATATTATCAATATACCCATATTTTTTTTTTATATTTTAATGCCTTGAAAGGCTACAATTATATATATATGATGCCTTTGGTATGGCTCGAACAATTGGTGCCTCTAGGGAGACTTTGAACACCGAAGAGTAGTTAAGTCCCGGTGCCTCCAGTAGGGCTTGAATACTCAACCTCTCCGTTAAGATAGGTGAGTAGCTAAATGGGGCCTTTGGATAAGGCTTTAACAACAACGATGCCTCTGAAGAGGCTTGAACACCCGACCTCTCTACTGAGAGTTGTAAAGTCCAGGGTGTCTCTAGTGAGACTCGAACACCCAACCTCTCCGTTAGAAGAAGTGAGCAGTAACAGTTGAGCTAGAGCTCGTTGGTATCAATATACCCATAATTTTAAGTTATAAATAACAAAAAAAAGGGAAATGATAGTGCAAAAAATACACTAAATTAATTGAAAAAGAAAATAGAAAAAATAGAAAGCATACCATCGTCAAAGTGATGATGTGAGTTAGGTTGTTAATTCATAGGTTCTCCACTTTAGCACATCGAAATTTTGGCCAAAAACTGGATGTTCTGATCAAGCCAAAAAAAATTCAGTTTTTGCCGTCTTCTTTAAATTTTGGAACAAATTTTTTGAAAATGAAAGAATACTAGGAAGAAGACCAATGGAGAAGGAGATAGGTGGAGGAGAGAGAAGAAAGAGATAAATGGAGGCCGGCTAATACTCACCCAATAAGTTGGGGGAGATTTAGCTTTTTTTAGGGATAGGGTGATTGATAGGGTGTCCATTGTGGGGATCAAGTGTGGTAAAAAAACCCTAAAAAGGATTTTAGGGTGTTAATAAAGGGAACCACTGTGGATGCTCTAACACACAGTTGCATTTCTATCACTCGAACTGAGACCTATATGGGGTTTTTTTTTAACATAGATTCCCTTTGAAGGCATGAATAAAACTTTATCCTATGAAAATTCAAAAAAGTTATGCTAAAAAGAAGTCTTTTAAAAGAAACTAGAATAGAAAACAAAGATGTCATTGCTATCATAGTATTAACTTTCTAACTACTTACACTGAAAGATGATTCACATAACCTTAATAATTTTACTTCACAGCCGTAATAAAATTTTAAATTAAAATAAAAACGTCCTCATTAAGGCCGAATCGTACCTCATACGATCATTTGTAACACCCTGAGCTTGAAAACCCGGTCTGTTACGTGTAGCCCACACACTGGTCCACTGAGCACGCAACACCTTGGGTTATCAGGCCCACCACAAGTCGACCCAAAAGTCCATGGATGATATTGGTGACCAGTGGTAGTGCATGGCTACCTTATAAATCAAATACTAGTCCCACATCTACTTGATGTGGCATTGGGGTATTACAATCTCCCCAACTTAAATCCTTGATGTCCTCGTCAAGGCCGAAACGTACCCCGGGCAATGTAGGATTCTAGAGGTTGCCCATACGGGGATCAAGAGGTGGCTCTCACCTTCTATCCTTGATGTCTTCGTCAAGGCCGAATCGTACCCCAGGCAATGTAGGATTCAAGAGGTTGCTCATACGGGGATCAAGAGGTGGCTCTCACCTTCTTAAATCTTTGATGTCCTCGTCAAGGCCGAATCGTACCCCGGGCAATGTAGGATTCAAGAGGTTGCTCATACGGGGATCAAGAGGTGGCTCTCACCTTCTATCCTTGATGTCCTCGTCAAGGCCGATATCGTACCCCAGGCAATGTAGGATTCAAGAGGTTGCTAATACGGGGATCAAGAGGTGGCTCTCACCTTCTACGGTGTAGCACTTTGGTCCCCCGCACAGCACTTTGTTCCCACATTTCTAGCCGGGACCTGCTCTAATACCATTTGTAACGACCCGAGCCCGAGAGCCCGGTCCGCTATGTGTAGCCCACACACTAGTCCACTGAGCACGCAGCACCTTGGGTCATCAGGCCCACCACAAGCCGACCCAAAAATCCATGGATGATGTTGGTGCCCAGTAGTAGCACATGACTACCTTATAAATCGAACACAAGTCTCACATCTACCCGATGTGGGATTGGGGTATTACATATTGGATGTTGTAATGTATATACATTCGAGAAGTAAAAAAATTACAAAACCAAAACAAGCAGGATAGTTATAAAAATCATTATTATTACAATCTCCAACTCATCCAAACAAAATATAAATAAACAAAAGTCGAACATTCAACGTTTAATCCAAATAAATTTCCCAAAATATTAAGAGGATGTTTTTGAATTATTGAATTTTTCATGCATGCTCTTGAGTAGCATTAAAACACCACCAACATTTCTTCAATCTTGATCATATCAGTCTTCGTCTTTGACAGCTTCTTCCTTGCTATCAGGCGGAGGCGGTCCGTTGAGGTGCGGAAGCCCCTTACCTCTAATTCACGAACATGGCTAGAGGCATGTGTTTTTCATGTCAGACATAGTCAAGGATACAGACACGCCTGACACGGCCAAAAAATACATTTGGGGCCAAATTTGAATTTTTGAAAATTTCAAACACCAACACCGGTACGGATGAAAGAGAGTCGGGATACGTACCTTGAGGTCGGACACGGTTGGGGGTATATTTATCGACTTGTCCTCTTCTCTTATCGTAGTCACTCCTCCATATTCCCTCAAATCCCCTCACGACAAAACAAGCCCTAGCCCCCTCAAATCCTCTCGTTGCCGACCATCTACCTAACCACCTCTTCTGTCAACCGAGCTCTTTGCCCCCTTCGACCTTCAGTATTCATCGATTTGCTACTTCAATCTTCGTCGATTCGCCTCTTCTCTGAGTTCTCTACTTCTCTCCCTTCGAAATTAGCCAGGTATTCCTCCTTTTCCTTCGATTTCAATTATAGTGTTCTATGATTTCTCTCTTCTCTCTCAGTCTCTCTTCTCACTTCTCTCTCTTCGATTTCAACGTGAACTGTGAATTGTGTGTGACGTACTCAACACTAAACAGTCTATTGACTGTTTAGTGTTGACTGTATTATATTTTTATAAATTTTGGAATTTGTATACTCTGTGTCTATAATGGACTGATTGTGATTTTAAAAATGTTTCTTTGATATCAAATTGAATTATAAATTAAATGTTACTTGTTATAATAAAAAATAAATAAATATTTATGTTATTTTTTCAATATGATTTTATAAATACTCTTTTGGAAGAAGTTAAACACGAAGATAATATTGAAGAATAGATCAATAGAATTATGCTACTTATGTTTTGAATATTTATGCTACCTTGCTACTTATGTTTAGAATAATTTATGCTACTTATGTTGAATATTTGTACTACTTATATTTGGAGCATTTGTGCTACTTTGAATATTAACATTTAGGTATGTTGGAAGTATTTATTTTGTTTTATAGTTTTTAATATTTATAATTCGGTCCTTATATTTTTAAATATTTATATTTGTGTCCTTATATTTTGAATGTTTACACATTACCCCTTGTACTCGTATCCTATATTTTTTTAAAATTGTATATCCTCGTGTCCCGTGTCCATGTATCCGTTTCTGTGCGGCATAACCCCTTACCACTCGTCACTTCTTTACTGCAGCTACTTCTGTTGTTGCTGTTGCTTCAAGAGGTTCGTGCAATTCTGGCGATTAATTTGCCCTTTCAGTTTCTTGTTGATCTTCTTCGCTTACAACATCATCGTCATTATTGTTGCCATCATCTGCAGCTGGAGCCACAACTGGTGCTTGATCACGAGTAATCATATAACGCGGGGGAGGAAATATGCCTCGTCAATCTCTCCCTGGATGAGCTATCATGTGTTCGCTGAGGTTTCTTAACGTGTAAAAGCTTTTCTCACCCAATCCACAGGGGTATGGAAGTTCTAGTCCGTGCAATAATTGTTTCCACGATGGTGGAGGAGGAGAAGGAGGAGGAGGACGAGGGAGTTGCTTCCCCTTTCTTGATGACGAGCTATAAATTAAATGATACCTGTTATAACGAAAAAATTATAGATATTTATGTTAATTTTTCAGTATGATTTTATAAATACTCTTTTGGAAGAAGTTAAAGAGGAAGATAACGTTGAAGAATAGATCAATAAAATTATGCTACTTATGTTTTGAACATTTATTCTACATTGCTACTTATATTTTGAATATTTTATGCTACTTATGTTGAATATTTGTGCTACTTATGTTTGGCGTATTTGTGTTACTTTGAATATTAACATTTAGGTGTGTTGGAAGTATTTAATTTGCGTTATAGTTTTTAATATTTATAATTTGGTCCTTATATTTTTAAATATTTATATTTTGGTCCTTATAGTTTGAATATTTACACATTACCCCTCGTACCCATGTCCTATATTTTTTTTCAAATCGTGTATCCTGGTGTCCTGTGTCCACGTATCTGTGTCCGTACAACATAGCCCCTAACCACTCGTCACTTCCTCATCTGTAATTAATGTTGTTCTTGTTGGTGCTGCTGGAGGTTCGTGCAATTCTGTTGATGAATGTGCCCTTTAAACTTCTTGTTGATCTTCTTCGACTACGACATCACCTTCATTAATGTTGCCACCATCTGCAGCTGGAGCCACAACTGCTGCTTGATCACGGTAATCATATAACGCGGGGGAGGGAATATGCCTCGTCAATCTCTCCCCGGATGAGCTATCATATGTTCGCTGAGGTTTCTTATCGTTTAAAAGCTTTTCTCGCACAATCCACAGGGGTATGGAAGTTTTGGTCTGTGCAATAGTTGTTTCCACGGTGGTGGAGAAGGAGGAGGAGGATGAGGGAGTTGCTTCCCCTTTCTTGATGATGAGCTGTAAATTAAATGTTACTTGTTATAACAAAACAACTATAAATATTTGTGACGACCCGACCCGGATTCCGGAACGGAATCCCAAGGTAATGACACTAGGACAAGGAAAGAAGGAGACAAGCACTTGTAAATCAGTAGTGTGAGTCAAACAATAGAGCTATCCAACTCTAAACATGAATGTACATCCGTACAAAAATACGGGTCAACAAAAATTGAAGATGCGGAAGCGTTAATAGAGTGAAGACCTGAGCTAATAAACTTGAAATCAAAACTAATGAAACCAAGAGAGACTATTGTCTCAAGAGGAGAAAGTACAAAACTCGCGTTCTGCAACATTGCAGTCGTCGAACAAACCATTGGCACTCCAGGCCGGTGTTTCAATAAGGAATCAACCTGATATAACAATTACCCATGGCTAAAGCATACCAGGGTTAACCAACAATGAAAACCACTAGAATAAAGAAAAGCCCCAAAGCTACTGCGTGCCCGGGAGACAACTGAATATAAAACTAAGACTCCGAACAACGGCACGACACAATACGTCGGCCCAAAGAAAAACCAAATCAGAACTCAAGTGTTCTACCCGACAGTAATGTCTAAATAACTTTACAATACAACAAGCTCACAAGAATATTACAGTACAATAGACAAATCAATGATGCTAGACGAGATAGGAATCCACAAGCTACTACTCGGGAATGTCAGCTACTACAATCACAAATCCACGAACACACAAACTAAGCTCGAGCTATCGATCAGATGCGATCTGCTACAATCACTATCTACTCGGCCTCAACGTGGCCGACAGGTTACTGCAACTAGAAAACAAAGTACAGGATGAGTCATAATGACACAGTACACTACTACTAAACAATATAACATAATATGAAACATTGTTAATATAACAGTAACATCATGTTACGACGACGAAGCTCGTGACGACGTGTTGTATACTTTATAAGAAATCTCTCCTTCTCCCTTACTAAATTGTCCAAATGAACTAGGGTGGAATTCCCTGTTCAACACAAACCAAATGAATTAGAAAGTAATTCTTATGAAAACATTACATGTAAGTATGTATAACTTTATATATATACACGTCAAGTCATTCATGAAATTATCAAGTATAAGTATGTATACCTACAGATATACACACCATGAAATTCAATAATGCGCAATCAAGATAAACATGGTTACTTTCGATCTCATGTCTCAATTAACACTTTGTTGTCACATAAGTGCTTGAAATAAATCACATAACATGAGGATATGTTATAGAGCCGATGCCACAACGTAGATCCTGAAATGAAAACAGTTATCACGAGTGCGAGTTTTCAGATGCATGTGAGTGATACATCGACCAAGAACACGATAGTATTATTCCAAGCGCCCTAATGGTTACGACTAGGTACTCTTTTCCACTATGATCAAATAGTGGAGGGTGGGTGCATGATTATGGTGCAGCGACCCATCACTACCACGAATCGCACAATTCGTGACGACGATGCATCGTTACCATCGAGACATGATAAGTATATCAGCTAGACTAATGGAATGAAAAGCAGATATTTACTTGGCATTAAAATCAAGTAGGGATCGAGCTCGACAAGAGAGAACTCATCCATGTCAAGAAGATGTTTACTCATATTAAATCAAGTAGGAAGCAAGCTCGACAAGAGCAAGCTCGTTCAAGACAAGCAAGCATGTTATCCACGACATGTTCACGATTAATCATATACATTACCATAGGAACTCAATTAAGTCTCGAAAATACAAGTGTCAAGTTGTCCATCGAATGCTATTCATGTTCCAAAGGCTAGTAATCTAGTCACATGGATTTCTAAGTGTCAAAGGATCTCACCATGATCAAGTAAGGTCCAATCGTTCCTTAACTCGACTCCATTGAGTCTTTGCTACAATTATTCCCAAATACAATACAAATGCTATATGTATTTTTATCCCTTCTCCATGTTCACAGTTCACGTATGTGATGACTCGGCCCGGATCCCAATACGAGGCCCCAAGGTCGTGACGTCAAAACGACAACAAGCAAATAACAAATAATGGGTAAGGCCATAACGGCAATACGCTAACAACTAAAAACACATGCGGAAGCGAAATATAATAACACGGTGGCGCTCGAGCTAACAAGCTCAAACTAAACACAACCAAAGAGATAATTAATCTCTCGGTCCAAAAATTCGTCGCACGTGCCGCAACATTGGGCACGTAGAGCAAAACTCCCTGTCATACAATATAATTATATAGCAACAAATAAACCAAGTCATCGGCGACGTTACAGCCGGAACCCAACATTACACTAAGTCTAAGACTCTAGTCTAAACACTCAACGGCTAAACATGCCGGAGTACAACATAACCAACAATATAAATAACTTGAGATGGAATAAATATGTATTTAAACAAACATGGCTCGACTAACATTTGTCGGCTCACAAAAACCAATTATTAATAATTTACAAATACAAGAACCAAATCAATAACACAATCTTACTACCCAAAGTGAAGTTTATATAACTTCACTTCCCAAACGACCTTTCCAATAAACTAAGGCTACGAAATAAATTAATAGCAACCTTCACAAATAATTCTCACATCTATCGTAGACTTGGCGGATTCCATCGCATTACTAGCTCGGCTCGAATCTAAGGAAAACAAAGCAAACGAGTAAGTCATAATGACTTAGTAAGCTACTAAAGATGCAATGTCATGGCATGACATAATGCTCAAATAAAACATGTACATCTCATGTCATACTTATAATATGTCATGTCATGGTATAATTCTCAACACAAACCAAATCCAACCATAGTCACATGGAATATAATTCTTCATAAATTATCATGAAATAAATCATATCAATAGATTATGATTCTAAATTCCGTAATGTGTAGTATTTTATTTCCACATTTAAACTCTCATCAAACCACCAACCACATAACCCAATTAAACCATGAGTCTCATAAATCTTCATTAAACCTAACTCATATAATAATTCATATGCGGGAGACTATTGTTTCCATTCTAGTCATGAATAGCATGTTATATTTTTAGTATAACATCAAGTCATAAAAATCTTCATTTGATTAGCATGTTATATTTTTATTATAACATTTTATCAAGAAATCATCATCTCATGTAAATCATACCATTAACCATGTAGCACAACAATTCATACGTGCTCATAAAATAAACCACATAAGAGAGAGAAGATGATTTTCCTTTCCGTTTCTAGCGTGTAACTCCTGCGGAAACATACGTGTCCTCGATAACCCTTTCGTGGCATCGACGTCCCCGAAACAGTCCCCGTTCGGGTTCCATAGCTATCAAAGTCATGTGTATTACTCTAACTAAGATCAGCTACTTCCCCACCGTGGCCATCGGTGGAGGGGTGTGTGCAAACCCGGCGCGGCGATCCATTGCGATCACGAATCCCACAATTCGTGAAGACAATGCATCGTCCCGCCAAAGACTCAAACCAAAAACCGCCAGCTGGACTCAAACTCAAGCACATGTAATATATACTCACATGCTAAAATAAAGGGAAAAGTACAACACACCGTACTAATCCATTCAAGTAGATATTTACTTAAAAATCACATAGTTATGCATTTCTATGCTAACTAACACATAAACATCTTAGAGCGATAATATCAAGTCTCTAATACCCAAGTGTTCTTCATACACTTGAAAACGCTCGGAGGCTTGACCTCCATCAAAACTACCCCAAATTCCGTAGGATCTTAATATGTGATTCACTATATTCATATTAGTCCAATAATCGACTCCGTTGAGTCATTTCTACTCTTTTCAAATTTGAAGGCATAGAAGCTATTTGCATCATAGCCCTCCTATTATTCATTAGCTATTATTCATGGCTAAGTTCTTAAGGTTAGCAACATTGTGCAACCCAACAATCCATACCTTCCCAACAAAAACCCCAAGACATGGTTCATATGTCAACACTTAACATTTAAAGTCAACCATTACATTTCAAGCATGCATCTCAATATAGCATTTAATCAAGCATGCTTTCATCCAAAATAACCATTAATCTAAATAAGGTGTAGTTTCATCTAGCATGCTCATCACCAAGTTATAAATTAATCTAGCATGCTCATAACCTTCAATTCATGAATCATAGTTGACCAACATACTCTTATTTGCATAAAAGTCAACTCAACCCAATGAAGTCAAACATTACATTTTAATCATGTAATCCAAAATGATAAATCATTATTCATGCTCACAACCAAAAGTTCATGAATTAGATATCAACATATTCTTATATACATGAAAGTCAACTTTATTCTCAAAAGTCAAACGAAACATTCCAACATGTAATTCATTGTAAAAAATTCATTCTTCATGCTTACAATCAAAATTCAAGATTCATCAAGTATACTTCCAATCTTCAAACATATACATATGTGATTCCAACAACTCATAATATTCCATAAAATCCCCCAAAATCATTCATAATATCAAGAACTCATTTACTACATAATCATCATATCAAACCCTAGGTTTTTAGGGAATCAAATATCCATCATACCCAAGTCCAAAATTACCAAATAAATCTTAATAACATACTTCATTAAACATAGAAATCAACCTACTCATGCTTCTAGCAAGTTCACTCACCAAAAATCCAAAAAAATAAAAATAAAATCACACACAACATACATGTGTACTCATTGACCTCAAATAGCAAGCATCTTTGTTTTCCTTAGGGTCAATGAGCACAAAATCAAGAGAAGAGGGAGTCTAGTAGCTTACTTGACTTAGATGAAAACTCAAAAGAATCACAATCCAATCGGTGAAGTTGTTCCATTTGACGAGGGCTTCATGAATCCAAAGTTTGGAGGCGATCCAACGGTCGGATCATCGAGGATTAGAGGAGGAAGGAGGCTAGGGCTCCAAGCTTCCATGGTTTCCCACACTCTCTCTCACTATACGTATGATGAGGATGAAAGAAATGAGAGATTTCTGAATTTTACAAAGTGATTAGTGTATATATACTTCCCAAACAAGTGAGGGTACAAAGGGGATTTCATGGGTACAATTAGTGATCATTAGATGTAATCCATTGTTAATCAAACCTTAATCAACTCCCCAATTATGTTAGGACATCATTAGGACTTAGTATGAGGGTTAGGAAGGGTTTAGAGGGGGTTTAGTGGGGGTAGAATAGGAATTACACTTCAAAACACCAAAACAGGGACCAAGCTGTTCGTGGAACCATGCGCTCGCATGGTGCCTCTCCCATGAGATGGCATCAAAGCCCCATACACCACATCCTCTTTTCTGCAATCCTTGTTCGCGTCCGGTCCTTCCCGCATGCAACCACAAGCCTTAAAGTTTCGAAATGGCCTATAATTGAACCCTTAAAGTCCTCATACTCTTATATAAACCAAACAAGTCTCAAACCACTTTTAAAGTAGGTCTAAACTCCCATAAACAACACCTGAAGCAACCCGGTGCAAAACCGGCGAAAGGCGCAACAAACGAAACGTCGAATGAAACCACAAACCGACGGGAAACAACACATGATTATAAACACTTCAAAAGGATATTAAATGGGCCTGAATGCTCCTCAGATGATTAACAATAGATAGGAGAAATGAGCTCCCGAAAAACGAGACGATCACCCGGCTCAATCTGAAACTTCGTGATAAGGAGAATTGCTATCCTCGGAGCGTCAAAACTTCACGAGACTTAAGGAATACATCCAAATAGAAGTATAAAACATCTAAACATGTTAATCAATCATCATGTAAAGATCTAGGACCAAATCGAGGTCAGGAACATAAAACCCAAGTAAACTCTCAATCGCATCGCATTTTGACTATCGTTGAGTTACGACTTACGACTTTAGTAAGTCAATAACTAAATGGCATCTCTTAATAGTATTTTGATCTTAATGTGATATCTCATACACATCTAGACTCTCTCACAAACCGAACAAGCCATAAACCAAGAAAGAAATGCGAGCATTGCACGCAATTCAAGCTAACCGGGAATCGAGGTCTTACAACGTATATCTAGGTTTGTATTTCATTAAGAAGCCTTAGATCAACAAGTTCACCATTCCACCTATTAGTGGAATCCATGTTCAATACATGTACATGAATCAACTTTCAATAGGATATTTGCAAAGAAAATTATGCTTTGAGCCAAGATATGAAATATGCTTATTAATTCATATTCATAATACAAGCAGGAAGATCTCAATCATTAACACGGATCATGGTCATGCTTCTCATATCACAACGCAAATTAGAAATGGAAATTCATATTGTCAAGACTAGACGTAATTACGTCTCATAAGTCAAAATATTAAAATAGACATGGAAGGTTATTTCTAGAATAATACAAGTTAAGCTCATAGCTTACTACTCATATTTCACATGATTCTCGAGGCTACCTAGATTGTCTAGGTTTACCAATCAACAAGGTCATACGCTATTCTTTCCTCATTCAAGTCATTGAGGGTTCAAGACAAACCATGTTATAACACTACGAGACTCCATTGGAGTTCTCTAAATGATAAGGGCCATGCAATACCCTCAAAGGATAAACTCATAGGGCATAGTCAAGAATCTTCAAGGTGTCCGGGCGATACTAATTCGCAAGACCGAGGCAATACAAGTGTGTCTTAGAAAATAGCTTACTTGTCTTCGCGACATTTCAAGTAGACTCTAAATATAGAGCGCTAAGGTATATATCATCACTAATTCCAAATCATCCCATAGACGGACTTTCTAATTCACAGGTGCCGCCCTGCTTCATCTAAAAAAAAAAAAATTCACCATCGTGGATTCCTAAAGACGTTCAGAAGATTCTCAAGAAAGATTTCTAGTGAGTCAAGGTGGGTTCATGTGACGACCCTACCCAGACCCGAGGTGGAATCGCGGGTCGGACCATCCAAATAGTGGGGACTAGAAACATGCAAGGACTCAATTAATTTAAAACTGACGTGACGTAACATTTCAGACGTAACACAACATGACACTAAAGGTCGGTAATTTAAAAATCATTTCACCTTATAAACAATTAAGCAATTGAACCAAGTCTTCGGCGACACTACATGTCGGAACCCAAGCTAAACAGTTAATAGAACAAGAAAGTAAATAAGAGCTAATGGGATGCTTAGCGGAAGACTATACGTAGTGAACAATAACAAGATGCACAAAGCTCGGCTTACACAAATGTCGGCATCAAAAGGAGTATAAGTACTACAAGAGTTAGAACTACAAGTAGCTAACAAAGGAACACAAGTACAAGATCTATACACATTCCTAAGCATAGTCTAGTTGACTTGCTTTAAAACCCATCGTCCTTGCAAAATACAAAAGAATAGAAGAGGACATCTAAACCACCTCTTCAACGGCAAAAGCCGAACCAAAAGAGAATTAAGGAGTACGAACACCGCAAGCCTCAACGAGAAGGACATGTTCTGCTAGGATCTAAACCAATAAAGGGGAATGGGTAAGTTATAAAGACTTATATGTTATCAATCATGCATGACTTGGCAATATGCGACATAAAAGGCCAAGATGTCATCACATAACCATATAGATCATATATCCAAGATGCACATTGTTTTCACATAGGTGCTCAAAAGTAAATCAAATAGGATAAGGATATATGGAGAACCGGTGTTGCTACGTAGTTCTTGCATGCAAGCGTTATCTAGAATGTGAGGTGTCAAATGGTTGTGAAAATACATCGACCTTCCGAGGAGATGCTCGGGATAGACACACCGATGCGCTCTAATGATTACAACAAATGGGCTACTTCCCCACTGCGGCCATAGTGGAGGCGTGTGTGTACAGGAGCAAGTATGCCAGCTAGACTCATACAAATGCCAAGTAGTGTTTACTCAACAAATTATCAAGTAAAGAAAGAGCTCTACAAGAGCGATCTTGTAACGCCCCGTATTCTTACATGTTCATTGTGTGCTTGCCTTCATGTTTTCTTGTTGATTGTGAGCATGTTTACTTAGTTTATAAATGATTTAGAAATATTCATAAGTCATTCATGAAGCTCTTAACATGTTTAGAATCATGTATGCTTGCTTGTTGAATCGCCGGTTCGATTGCCTAGTTTTGGCCTTAGCGATTTTCCCCTCGTTGCTCGTATTACTTCTATTTCGTCGTGCGATGTGTTCGTTGAGTTCTTGGCTTTGTATTCAGGTCATAACCATGTTGAAACAAGCCTTTTCCATGACCAAGTTATCCTAGTTTGATTGGTGTTTGATTCGTTAATCATTCGTCGCTTGATTTGAGCCTTGTTCTACCTTGTTCCGGTTGTTGTTCGGGTGCGTTTCCGACTTGTTTTGGGTTGGGTTAGACCTTAGAATGGTTGCCCATAAGTTGGGACCATTTAGGACATGTTTAGACCAAGTTTTGAGGACATAAAGAAGGTCCAGAAGCCCAGGCGCCCGCCTGGCATCTTGTGAGGCGCCCGCCTCAAGTTCTGGGAGTAATTACAAAATGAACAAAATCTAGAGATGGGCTCAGAAGATGAGGCGCCCGCCTGGAGAATGTTGAGGCGCCCGCCTCAACATCAGATACACACTTACGGGATTTTCCCCTGTTTTGTGTTTTGACGTGTAATACCAATCCTACCCTCATTAAACCCCCTCTAAACCCTTCCTAACCACCCATACTTAGCCCTAATCATGTCCTAACATTAGTTGGAAGTTAGTTAAGGTTAGATTAGTGATTGATTACCCCTAATCTCTACTAATTGTACTTGAGAAATGTCTTTTGTGCCCTCCTCATTTTGGGGGTATAAATACCCAAACCCTTTGCATTCTTCAGTAAATCCTCTCATTTCTTCTCCTCCTTCTTACGTATTAGAGAGAGAGAGAGTTGGGGGCTTGAAGTTTTGAGCCCTAGCTTCTTCTTCCTCCGATCTACGAAGATCCAACCGTCCGATTGCCGCCAAACTTCGGATTCTTGACGTATGCGACGGGTGGAACAACGTCACCGTTTGGATTTTGATTCTCTTGAGTTTTCACTCAAGCTAGGTAAGTTACCTCCTTTCTTCCTTGTTCTAGTTCTCATTGACCCTAAGGAAACAAAGTTTATGATGTATGAGGTCAATGAGGACACATAATTGCTTCCTATGCCTTCCACTTGTATTTTAAAAGTATGAACTTGCTAGGAACATGTATAGGATGATTGCTTGCCTTTGGAAGCTTATATTATTCTTTCATCTCGTCTATTTAAGGTCTTGAACATGTTAGAAACATGTATTATGTTTGTTGATGGAAGTGTTGTTATATGAGAATGCCCTAATTTATGCCTATGTGATAGGTTGTGAAAATTGTTATGTGTTATATCCTCAATATTGGACTCTATGATGAACATGAATCACATTATAATGCCTTGATGAATTTATGACCTAGATGAGCTTAGTAATGGCCTAGGTTGAGTTATGAAGCACATTGCTTCAATTACCCGAAATTTGGAATTTTTAGTAAAGACTCAACGGAGTCGACTCTAGGGAAGATTTGAACATGTTAATCTCTAATTTCAATCCCTACGAAGTTTGGACACCGTTTGGTCAAGTTTACTCAATTTTAAGTTGAGTTTAATTATGTGCATTTGAGCCCGTTGTGATTATTTGGTTATGAGCAATTAATTGCCTTGACATGAATTATTGTAGAGATTTATACCCTTCTTGGTCGGTCGAGTTCGCTCTTGTCGAATTCGATCATTATTTGGTCTTAACGAGTAAACATCTACTTGTGCATTGCATTAAGTCCAGCTGGCGCTATTTGGTTTGATTTTTATGTCAGGGTAGGACGATGTATAGCCTTCACGAATTGAGAGATTCGTGCTCGCTATGGATCGCCGTACCTGGGACCTCACACACCCCTCCATTGTAGGCCGCAATGGGGAAGTAGCCCCTTTGTCGTAACAATACGTGCGTCACTGGCTGCTATTAGCCGGCGGAGTTCGGTATATCGATGCGAAGTCACGAGCATCGTAGTCACGATATTGGGTTAACAAATTGTTTTGCAGGATCTACGAAGCGGCCGTGCCTATATCATATCCTACTTGTATGATTTACTTCCGCACTTACGTGAAAAATGTGCTAAGTGTTATATGAATAATATGAGCCATAATTGTGATCAAAGCCATGATATAACATGAACATGCATTTTTAGTAACTTACTAAGTCTTTCGACTTACCCTATTTGTTTGCTTTGTTTTCCTTAGATCCGAGCCGAGGAGACGGTTCGCGCTAGACTCGCTATATCACGTTTGGTTGCTTGTGAGCTCAAGGTTGCTCTTTTGGACTTTTGGTAGTTAGTCTTTTATTTTTGGCAAGGACGTTGGGAAGCAAGTCATCTAGACTTGACTTTGGGGTTTTGTTGTTGTTGTAGTAAACTTAATAACTTAATACTTAATATCTTTTGTGTGCCGACTTATATGTCGAGCTTGTTTATATGTTAATGGTTCACTACAGTTTCTTCCGCTAAAGCTCTTTTAAATATTATTGTTGTTGTTGTCTCCGGCATGTTGTGGCCGTTGAGGTTATTATAAGCATGTGTTAATATTGTAGGAGTAGTTGTTGGGTTCCGGCTGTAACGTCGCCGATGACTTGTTTATATTAAGTTGTTTTTCCGGCCAAGTGTAGCCGAGTTGTTATTCGTATGCGATGTTGTGCCACATGAATTTTATAATCCTACTTGCGCATGCTTGTGTTATTGACTTTTTGGACGGCACGACTCGGGATCTCGCATTGGGATTCGGGTCGGGCTGTCACAGTTGGTATCAGAGCTATAGGTTAGCTGTCGGCCAGGATAGGTTCCATGGCCTAGGTGGGTTGGTTATTTGTGTGTTGATTCTAACGTCGAGTGAATTCTTGTAGGGGTTCGATGGATAATCCCAGGGTTGGTAATGGCCACGGTAGAGGTAGGCCTAGGAGAGGTCCGGCTGAGCCTGAGCCTGAGGCACCGCCGCCGCAGAATCCGGTCGGTCCGGATATGGCAGAATTACACCGCAGATTGATGGCTTTTCTGGCAGGGGCAGGCCAGGGAGGTCAAGCAGGGGGAGCACCACCACCACCTCCACCGAGACCGAGGAATGACACCACTCTCCTAGAGAGATTCCTTAAGTTGAAGCCTAGTACTTTTCTTGGGGAGCCGAAACCTAGGGAGGCCGAGTTGTGGATGGAGGAGATGATCAAGGTATTATCCATGTTGGGGTGTACCGATGAAGAGAGAGTCA
Source organism: Codonopsis lanceolata (assembly GCA_013146195.2). Lineage (NCBI taxonomy): Eukaryota > Viridiplantae > Streptophyta > Magnoliopsida > Asterales > Campanulaceae > Codonopsis > Codonopsis lanceolata. The sequence continues at coordinate 84,029,014 of CM028378.1, read as the reverse complement.
TGCTAGCGACATTTAAGTTTAAGGGAGCCGCCGAGCATTGGTGGAATGTGTTGAAGGAAAGTTGGGAGATGCAACAAGTTCCAATCACTTGGGCTAATTTTCAAAGGGATTTTAAGAATGAATATGTACCGGATGTGGTTCGCAACCAAAGGGAGAAAGAATTCTATAATCTTGAGCAAGGTAGCATGACTGTGGCGGAGTATTCCGCGAAGTTCACCGAGTTGAGCCGTTATTGCACGTATCTGATTCCTATTGAAGCACGGAGGACACATAAGTTTGTTAAAGGATTGAGGACTGAATTTAGGAAACAAATTCTAGCACTTAAGCTCACTGATTATCGGAGTGCAGTTGATCGAGCTTATGAGGTGGAGCAAGATATTGAGGAGCACCGGGTCAAGAATAATTCGGGTAATGGACGACAGACTACTCAGAACACTAATCAGGGAAATAATTCAGGTAACAGAAAGGGATACCAAGGAAACCGTGATAGGAGAGGTGGAGGCCAAGGTAGGCCGTAGTCTGGGAAGCAAGGTAACAATACTTCTTCATCTCAGGGACAACAAGGACAACGTAGTGGGAGTATGACTTGCAGCTATTGTCAGAAGCTAGGACACACAGTTGATTGGTGTTGGGCAAAGCTAGGAAAGTGTACACTTTGTGGAGATGGTACTCATTTTAGGAAGGAGTGCCCGAAAGCTGGGGCAACTCAACCGGGAAACGTGGCTCAGTCTGGAGCCAAGAGGAGTGCAGATGGTAAACCCAAGGTGCAGGGCCGTGTGTTTGCGCTTGATCAGCGCGAGGTTCAGGGGTCTACGGCAGTGATAGGAGGTACTCTTTCTATATTTGATCATCAGGCTCGAGTTCTCATAGATCCAGGGTCTTCACATTCTTATGTTGCTTCGCGCTTTGTTGAGAATTTATGTGTGCCGCCTCAACCTTTGCCATATTTGCTTGAAGTGTCCACCCCGCTCGGGGAATATATGCTCGCATCTGAAGTGTTTAAATCTTGTGATGTATTGGTGGGTGACCACACTTTGCATGCGGACTTGGTAGTTCTACCTATACGTGATTTTGATGTGATTCTTGGCATGGACTGGTTATGTGCTTATCATGCTATAGTTGACTGCCATAAGAAGCGGGTTACTTTTTATATGCCGGGTGTGCCTGAGTTTACATTTGTGGGTGATCATGCATCGAGTGATTTGCATTTTATTTCTGCTCTAAGGGCTAGAAAATTACTGTCTCAAGGGTGTACGGGTTATCTTGCATGCGTTGTTGATAAGAAGAGGTCTTCGCCGAAATTAGAAGAGGTTCCGGTAGTATGTGAGTTTCCCGATGTGTTTTCTACCGACCATGCTATGCCACCCGATAGAGAGCTAGAATTTTGTATTGAGCTTATTCCGGGGACTTCACCGATTTCTAAGGCACCGTATAGGATGGCGCCAATGAGCTTAGGGAGTTGAAAACTTCGGTTGCAAGAACTCCTAGAGATTGGCTTTATTAAACCGAGTGTGTCGCCTTGGGGCGCACCGGTCCTATTTGTGAGGAAGAAAGATGGGAGTTTGCGGTTATGCATAGACTATCGGGAATTGAATAAGGCGACCATTAAGAATAAATATCCACTACCCCACATTGATGACCTCTTTGACCAATTGCAAGGATCTATTGTGTATTCTAAGCTTGATTTGAGATGGGGTTACTACCAATTGAAGGTTAGAGAGGAAGACATTCCAAAGACAGCTTTTCGCACTAGATATGGGCATTTTGAATTTGTAGTGATGCCGTTTGGGTTGACGAATGCACCAGCGGTGTTTATGGACTTAATGAACCGTGTCTTTCATAGCTATCTTGATTGTTTCGTGGTAGTCTTTATTGATGATATCTTAGTGTATTCGAAATCTCGGGAGGAGCATGAGAAACACTTGAGGACTGTCTTGTCTATTCTTCGGGAGAAACAGCTTTATGCGAAGTTTAGCAAATGTGCTTTTTGGCTTGAGGAAGTATCTTTTTTGGGGCATATAGTTTCTAGCGCCGGGATAGCCGTTGATCCTTCTAAGGTTGAAGCGGTGATGAATTGGAAGAGACCTAGTTCAGTTACCGAGGTTCGGAGTTTCTTGGGTCTAGCGGGTTATTACCGGAGATTTATTGAGGGTTTTTCTCGGATTGTGACTCCTATGACTAGATTGACACAAAAGAATGTGCCATTTGTTTGGAGCGAGAAATGCGAGGCTAGTTTTCAAGAGCTTAAGAAGCGGTTGACGTCGGCACCTATTTTGGCTTTGCCTAGTGGAGGAGATAATTTTGTGATCTATAGCGATGCTTCTAAAGAAGGTTTGGGTTGTGTGCTGATGCAAAATGGAAGAGTTATCGCCTATGCGTCGAGGAAGTTGTCTATTCATGAACAGAATTACCCGACACACGATTTGGAGTTGGCTGCGATTATTTTCGCGTTGCATAAATGGAAACACTACTTGTATGGGGCTAAATTTGAGATTTTCACCGACCACAAAAGTTTGAAGTATTTGTTTTCTCAAAAAGAGTTAAACATGAGGCAAAGAAGATGGATGGAAAAATTAAAAGATCATGATTGCACTATTTTATATCATCCGGGGAAGGCAAATGTAGTAGCGGATGCCTTGAGTAGGAAAGTTCACATGTCTTGTATGATGGTTAGAGAATGGAAGATGTTGGAGGATTTGCGAGATTGGGGTCCTAGTGTTTATGATAGAGGTGTGATTTTCGCAAATGTTCGTGCTACGCCAGTTTTATTTGGGAAAATTAGAGAAGCGCAAGGGAATGATCCGGAGTTGAAGAAAATTATTGATGGGTTGGCTGAAAATGTATCGCCTGATTTTGAGATTAATAATGAGGGTACTTTGACATTTCGAGGTAGAATTTGTGTTCCTTCTAATAATGAATTGAAGAGGTTGGTTCTTGATGAGGCTCATAAAACGAGGTATACCATTCACCCGGGGAGCACGAAGATGTATTTGGATTTGAAAAGACAATTTTGGTGGAAAGGCATGAAGAGAGAAATTGCGGAGTATGTGTCGAAGTGTTTGACTTGTCAGCAGGTTAAGGCTGAACATCAAAGGCCTGCGGGATTTCTACAACCACTTGAGATTCCTGAATGGAAATGGGAGTTCATTACTATGGATTTTGTGACAGGGTTACCGCGCACGCGGAGAGGATTTAATGCAGTTTGGGTTATAGTTGACAGATTGACTAAGTCTGCACACTTTATTCCGATCGCGATCACTTATTCATTGACTCAGTTGGCAACTTTGTATATTCAGGAGATCGTGAGACTTCATGGCGTACCTGTGAGTATTGTGTCTGATAGAGATCCGAGGTTCACATCTAGATTTTGGAGGTCGTTGCAGGAAGCTTTAGGGACCAGATTAGACTTCAGTACAGCTTTTCATCCTCAAACGGATGGTCAGTCCGAGCGATTGATTCAGATTTTGGAGGATATGCTGCGAGCTTGTGCCGTGGATTTTAAGGGAAGCTGGGATTCTCACTTACCTTTAGCCGAGTTTGCGTATAATAACAGCTATCAGTCGAGTATCAAGATGGCGCCGTATGAAGCTTTGTATGGGCGTAAGTGTAGATCACCAATTTGTTGGGATGAAGTTGGAGAGGCGAAACTTTGGGGTTCCGAGTTAGTGCAACAGTCGGTTGAGAGCGTGAAGTTGATTAGAGATCGATTGCGCACCGCTCAAAGTCGACAAAAGAGTTACGCGGACAATCGAAGACGGGATCTTGAGTTCCAAGTGGGAGACTACGTGTTCTTGAAGGTGACACCGAGGAGAGGTACGAAGAGATTCGGCAAGAAAGGGAAGCTTACACCGAGGTACATTGGCCCATTCGAGATTCTTGAGAGAGTTGGGTCCTTAGCGTATCGTATTGCATTGCCACCTTCACTTTCGGAGACTCATAATGTCTTCCATGTTTCCATGTTGCGAAAGTATTTGAAAGATGAGTCCCATGTACTTGAGTATGAGGAGATAACATTTGAGCCGGATATGTCCTATGTTGAAAAGCCCGTGAAGATTTTGGACACCAAAGAGCAAGTGCTACGAACCAAGAGAATTCCCTTAGTTAAAGTTCTTTGGAGAAACCACAACATTGAAGAAGCGACTTGGGAAACAGAAGCGGAGATGCGCGAGAAGCATCCACATTTGTTCGATGAACTTGGTAAGAATTTAGGGACTAAATTCCTAAAGGAGGGGAGAGTGTAACGCCCCGTATTCTTACATGTGCATTGTGTGCTTGCCTTCATGTTTTCTTGTTGATTGTGAGCATGTTTACTTAGTTTATAAATGATTTAGAAATATTCATAAGTCATTCATGAAGCTCTTAACATGTTTAGAATCATGTATGCTTGCTTGTTGAATCGCCGGTTCGATTGCCTAGTTTTGGCCTTAGCGATTTTCCCCTCGTTGCTCGTATTGCTTCTATTTCGTCGTGCGATGTGTTCGTTGAGTTCTTGGCTTTGTATTCAGGTCATAACCATGTTGAAACAAGCCTTTTCCATGACCAAGTTATCCTAGTTTGATTGGTGTTTGATTCGTTAATCATTCGTCGCTTGATTTGAGCCTTGTTCTACCTTGTTCCGGTTGTTGTTCGGGTGCGTTTCCGACTTGTTTTGGGTTGGGTTAGACCTTAGAATGGTTGCCCATAAGTTGGGACCATTTAGGACATGTTTAGACCAAGTTTTGAGGACATAAAGAAGGTCCAGAAGCCCAGGCGCCCGCCTGGCATCTTGTGAGGCGCCCGCCTCAAGTTCTGGGAGCAATTACAAAATGAACAAAATCTAGAGATGGGCTCAGAAGATGAGGCGCCCGCCTGGAGAATGTTGAGGCGCCCGCCTCAACATCAGATACACACTTACGGGATTTTCCCCTGTTTTGTGTTTTGACGTGTAATACCAATCCTACCCTCATTAAACCCCCTCTAAACCCTTCCTAACCACCCATACTTAGCCCTAATCATGTCCTAACATTAGTTGGAAGTTAGTTAAGGTTAGATTAGTGATTGATTACCCCTAATCTCTACTAATTGTACTTGAGAAATGTCTTTTGTGCCCTCCTCATTTTGGGGGTATAAATACCCAAACCCTTTGCATTCTTCAGTAAATCCTCTCATTTCTTCTCCTCCTTCTTACGTATTAGAGAGAGAGAGAGAGTTGGGGGATTGAAGTTTTGAGCCCTAGCTTCTTCTTCCTCCGATCTACGAAGATCCAACCGTCCGATTGCCGCCAAACTTCGGATTCTTGACGTATGCGACGGGTGGAACAACGTCACCGTTTGGATTTTGATTCTCTTGAGTTTTCACTCAAGCTAGGTAAGTTACCTCCTTTCTTCCTTGTTCTAGTTCTCATTGACCCTAAGGAAACAAAGTTTATGATGTATGAGGTCAATGAGGACACATAATTGCTTCCTATGCCTTCCACTTGTATTTTAAAAGTATGAACTTGCTAGGAACATGTATAGGATGATTTCTTGCCTTTGGAAGCTTATATTATTCTTTCATCTCGTCTATTTAAGGTCTTGAACATGTTAGAAACATATATTATGTTTGTTGATGGAAGTGTTGTTATATGAGAATGCCCTAATTTATGCCTATGTGATAGGTTGTGAAAATTGTTATGTGTTATATCCTCAATATTGGACTCTATGATGAACATGAATCACATTATAATGCCTTGATGAATTTATGACCTAGATGAGCTTAGTAATGGCCTAGGTTGAGTTATGAAGCACATTGCTTCAATTACCCGGAATTTGGAATTTTTAGTAAAGACTCAACGGAGTCGACTCTAGGGAAGATTTGAACATGTTAAACTCTAATTTCAATCCCTACGAAGTTTGGACACCGTTTGGTCAAGTTTACTCAATTTTAAGTTGAGTTTAATTATATGCATTTGAGCCCGTTGTGATTATTTGGTTATGAGCAATTAATTGCCTTGACATGAATTATTGTAGAGATTTATACCCTTCTTGGTCGGTCGAGTTCGCTCTTGTCGAATTCGATCATTATTTGGTCTTAACAAGTAAACATCTACTTGTGCATTGCATTAAGTCCAGCTGGCGCTATTTGGTTTGATTTTTATGTCGTCGGGTAGGGACGATGTATAGCCTTCACGAATTGAGAGATTCGCTCGCTATGGATCGCCGCACTGGGACCTCACACACCCTCCATTGTAGGCCGCAATGGGGAAGTAGCCCTTTGCCGTTGCCGTAACAATACGGCCACCGCTGCTATTAGCCGGCGGAGTTCGGTATATCGATGCGAAGTCACGAGCATCGTAGTCACGATATTAGGTTAACAAATTGTTTTGCAGGAGCTACGAAGCGGCCGTGCCTATATCATATCCTACTTGTATGGTTTACTTCCGCACTTACGTGAAAAATGTGCTAAGTGTTATATGAATAATATGAGCCATAATTGTGATCAAAGCCATGATATAACATGAACATGCATTTTTAGTAACTTACTAAGTCTTTCGACTTACCCTATTTGTTTGCTTTGTTTTCCTTAGATCCGAGCCGAGGAGACGGTTCGCGCTAGACTCGCTATATCACGTTTGGTTGCTTGTGAGCTCAAGGTTGCTCTTTTGGACTTTTGGTAGTTAGTCTTTTATTTTTGGCAAGGACGTTGGGAAGCAAGTCATCTAGACTTGACTTTGGGGTTTTGTTGTTGTTGTAGTAAACTTAATAACTTAATACTTAATATCTTTTGTGTGCCGACTTACATGTCGAGCTTGTTTATATGTTAATGGTTCACTACAGTTTCTTCCGCTAAAGCTCTTTTAAATATTATTGTTGTTGTTGTCTCCGGCATGTTGTGGCCGTTGAGGTTATTATAAGCATGTGTTAATATTGTAGGAGTAGTTGTTGGGTTCCTACTGTAGTTGTTGGGTTCGGTATGCGTCGCCGATGACTTGTTTATATTAAGTTGTTTTTCCGGCCAAGTGTAGCCGAGTTGTTATTCGTATGCGATGTTGCGCCACATGAATTTTATAATCCTACTTGCGCATGCTTGTGTTATTGACTTTTTGGACGGCACGACTCGGGATCTCGCATTGGGATTCGGGTCGGGCTGTCACAGATCTCGTTCGTGACAAGTAGATATTCTCATCAATAAACCAAGTAGGCTCGACAAGAGTGAACTCAGCATGTTAAATAGACATTCTATTATATGACAACTAAGTACAAGCATGATGGTCAATCCTATTCGAGAGTCTATAACTAATATTATAGTGAAACGCATATAATAACGTCGTAGGGATCCATCATTGAGCCTGTATTGTTCAATGGCTCACTAATATTTACTCTGTTGAGTCAATTTTATAAATCCAACCAAATGAGTGCACGTGTGTGTGTTATCTAAAAAGAAAAGAAAACATTTTGCATTAATATTAAGCAGTAATTTTTTTTTTGTCTTTTTGTTTTTTTATTGATTTTCTCAACTTGTTAGTTTGCAATTCCCATAAGGGACGGAGCAATCACGCGAGACGGCATTCAAACCGCATCACAGAATAAATAAAATGAAAAGTGTGGAATCTATATGTTTCTATTAATTACACATTTATCCTAATCCCCAAAATAAAATGGAAGAAGAAATAAATAAATTATTACATGCCCAGTTGTTGCCAACAGAATTATAAATTACAAGTTTACTCAACTCCTTGGAAAGTAACGACAACATTAAGGGATCAAGCACGTAATTTCCAAGATGTGTATAAAGAAAAAGAAACATCTAGACTATATATATATATATATATATATATATAAGCATGACAAAGATGTAAACAGATTAGCAACCCCAAAAATTTGAGTCTAGCCTAAAAAAAAAAAAAAAAAAATCCCCCGTGGAGTCGCCACTGTGAGAACCTCGTTTCTACCCTGGCCTCGCTACGTGAAAGCGAGTGGGTTTCAAAACATTAAGCGCGTGGAATGCATTCGGTCTCGTTGTGGACTTTAAAAGTGTGTGTATAGCGTCGCCACCTCTATTTTAAGGTTAAATAGAGAAAAACCAAAAATGCCAGAAAATATAGGCTCGGGTGCTAAGTTACGAGTTAGGAAGAGGTTAGACACCCAACTCGCCATTTCGGTCTCATAATTTGGGTTTGCTAAAACATGCTTACTTTACCCTTCATTTGTCTACGTCATTTTAGTAGCTTGTTAGTCATTAGGAGAGTAACAACAAAAGTTCCTATAATTAATATAGTTATCATAGGAAAATAAGGTGCTAATTAATTTTTCCTCCGTTCCGGATAAAAAGACCACGTTTGAAAGTCAAAAAAAATTTAAAACAACATTTTTAGTTGTTCAAAAGTAATAATATGACACTTTTATGTTTTAATTGTTTTAAAGTGGATTTTTTAACTGAAACAACTCAAAATAGAATAATGGACTCTTTGGTCGGAACGAAAGGAGTATTTTCTTAGTCTGTGTATATAATTGAACAATACAATCGTTTTGGGACGAAAAAATTATTAAATTTCCAACTACATACAATGGGAGATGATTCACATAACTGTAATAAATTTACTTCATATTTTTAAGTTCACACCAAGTGCCCACTAAAGTAGCTTAAATTTTAATCTCTTTGCAATAAATGAATTTGTTTGTAACTATCTCAAGATTAAGATAGTTAAAATCTATAACAAGGAAGTGCTATCAGCACTTGACCATGTAGTATATAAATCAATCATGTACAAGTAAAATAAAAAAAAAACGTAAAGTTGGTGAAGCTAAGCTTTGGGGTTTGGAGATGGTACAACAGTCGGCTAAGAGTGTGAAACTGATTAGAGACAGATTGCTTACAGCTCAGAGTAGACAGAAAAGCTAACAGACAACCAGAGACAAGACTTAGAGTTTCAGGTTGGTGATTATGCATTCTTCAAAGTATCGCCCCGACACGGTACTAAGCGATTTGGGAGGAAAGGTAAACTTTCACCTAGATTTATTGGGCCATTGGAGATCTTAGAGAGGATTGGATCTTTGGTGTATCGGTTAGCATTGCCACCTTCTATAGAGGATGTTCGTGAAGTCTTCCATGTCTCGATGCTACGCAAATACTTGAAGGATGAGTCACATGTCCTTACATATGATGAGATTACTATTCAATCGGACCTTTCTTATGATGAGAAGCCAGTGAGGATTCTTTATATGAAGGAACAAGTCTTAAGAACGAAGAGGATACCGTTGGTGAAAGTCTTGTGGAAGAACCATAACATCGATGAAGCTACTTGGGAAACCAAGCTTCATATGAGAGAGAGATACCCTTTCCTATTTGATGATTAAGGTATGAATTTAGGAACTAAATTCCTTTTAGTGGGGAGGATGTGAGAACCCAAACCCTACTTTTATAACATGTCTTCTATACTTGTTCTATATGCTCATTATGTGACTTAACATGTTTTAGAGTTCAAGTTGTTCATATTATGCTTTCTTTAGAGTACAAGTCAATCTTGCTCATTGTATGCTTGGTTGAGAGTTTGGAAGCATTGTTGCACCGTTTGACCTTTTGACTCTTATGGTCTTTCGGTTTGTCTTCCTTTGCCTAGTTTCATGTCTTTGAGACTCGTGAGATGTTATTATGAGTCTTAGACCTTGTATACTAGTCCATAACATGTTTAAAAATGTTCATTCATGCTTGTTGTATCTGTGTTTAAATCGTTGTTGAATCGTTTGATGTTCGTTGCGAGTATTGCCCTTTGTTCCTACTTGTTTCAGGTGTCGTTTGGACTTGTTTCGGACATGTTTTGATTGTGTTTAACATCACATATGGTTTGGGGTTGAATTGAACACATTTGACGCTTAAATTCAAGTCATTTTGGCCATCCAGAGCACGGAGCGCTCGCTCAGCCAAGAGACCAAGCGATCGCACAAATTCCAGCATGACCAAGACTTGGGAAGGAGACCAAGTTCTCGCTTGGCCCCCTAGGAAAGCGACCACTTGCCCCTGTTTTCCAACCTTATGGGATTTTTAGAAAATTCAATTTGTGACCCAATTAGATTATTAACCCCTCATCATTAGTGACCCTAATCCCTTGTATTAGGCCCTAACTAGATTGACTTTATTCTAAACCCTAATTAGGAAACCTAATATCCCTCTCACTCAACACTTGCATATGGTATATATAATTTTTCCCTCAGTGGCTGTCACAAAGCCACAAATCCCAACATTTTCCTCCTCCTTCTTCATGAGCTCATGTGTGTGTATGGAGAGAGGAGATTAGTAGGTGTTTCCTCCATAACTTAAGTTCCTGAGTCCCGATTTCCAACCGAGACATTCAAATCGAAGCTATCGTCAAGGAGCATGATTCTCACCTATTTGATTTCATTTATTTCCTCTTTTTCCTTGGTATAAGGTAAGCTATTGATTCCCCTTAGGTTGTATGCTAGAAATGTCATGCTACCCCCTTTCTTTCATGTTTTTCATGCCTTTACCATGTCAATAACATGTTTTAGGATGATTTAAGAATATGAGAATTTTGAATGATTACTCATCTTGTTTGTTTTGGTCCTAAGCCTAGAATTAAATCTGTTCTATGCTTCATTTGGAATAACTATTGTTCTTGGACTATTGACTTTTAACAACTTTTAGAATTTATGATTCTAGGGTTCCATGATTTAGGAAATTATTATAATTCTTGGCTAAGGTTATTATTTGGATTAATGACCTAGTCTAACCTATTCAAGAACTTAGAAAAGAGTTTTGACAGTTATTGATAGCCGCGTTGAGGCCGAGTAGATCGTGACTGTAGCAGATCACAGCAGATCGATAGATCGAGATTAGATCGCGTGGTTCGTGATTGTAGCAGCCGACTTTGCCTGAGTAGTTACTTGTGGAGCTCTATTCCTTTTAGCATTGTCATTTGATTATGTACCTTGCTTTTCCTGTGAGACCGATATCTTGTAAAGTTATTTAGACTTTACGGTCAGGTAGATACTTGGGTTTTGGTATTGTTTCTTCCGTAGGCCGATGTGTTATGTCGCGCTGTTGTTCGTGGTTTTAGTATTTATTTCAGTTGTCTCCCGGGAACATAGTAGCTTTGGGGCTTTTCTTTATTCTAGTTTTTATTGTTATTGGTTAACCCCGGTATGCTTTAGCCGTGGGTAATTGTTATATCAGGTTCGTTATTTGTTGAAACGCCGGCCTGGAGTGCCGATGGTTTGTCTAGCGTCTACCGTGTTCCGGCACGCCAGTTTTGTTTTCCCCTTTGAGAGATTAATGTCTCTCTTGGTTTCTTTGACTTTGGTTTTGAACTTCATAGCTCGGGACTTCTTTTCCTTATCGCTTCTGCAGATTCGATTTTTGTAAATCCGTATTTTAGTGCGGCCTCACTATCTTTATTTGAGCTTGTCAGCTCAACTATTAGACTCGCACTACTGTTTTACAATGATTGTCCTCTTCTTGCCTTGTTCTAGCGGCACGACCTCAAGATTCCGTGTCGAAATTCGGGTCGGGTCGTCACAATTTGTCTACGTCATTTTAGTAGCTTGTTAGTCATTAAGAGAGTAACAGCAAAAGTTGCTATAATTAATATGGTTATCATAGGAAAATAAGGTGCTAATTAATTTTTCATTCATTCCGGATAAAGAGTCTGCGTTTGAATGTTTAAAAAATTTTAAAACGACATTTTTAGTTGTTCAAAAGTAATAAAATAACACTTTTACGTCTTGATTGTTTTAAAGTGGATTTTTTAACTAAAACATCTCAAAATAGAATAATTGATTTTTTGGTTGGAACGAAAGGAGTATTTTCTTAGTCCCTGTATATAATTGAACAATACAATCGTTTTGGAATGAAAAAATTATTAAATTTCCAACTACATATAATGGGAGATGATTCACATAACCCGTAATAAATTTACTTCATATTTTTAAGTTCACACCAAGGGCCCACTAAAGTAGCTTAAATTTTAATCTCATTGTAATAAATGAATTTGTTTTATCTCAAGATTAAGATAGTTAAAATCTATAACAAGGAAGTGCTTTCAGCACTTGACCATGTAGTATATAAAGCATCATGTACAAGTAAAATATAAAAAAAAAAATCATGAAGTGTCTTATCTGAAAAGTGAAGTGCTAAAAACATTTCTGACTCATTATTGTTGCACGCAAGTTCCTAGTAGATTAATGTAATAATTTCCTTTTCTTTTTTTAATTGTTTTAGTTACTTACTTTAGGTAAGTAATTAAATTATAATTCTCATATGGGTGAAGCTAACACACACTAACATATACTTTCCACACTCCATTTCCTACAATATACATCACAAGGTACAAAACTTCAATGAATAAAATGGGGTGTAGAGAACACATTTTTGGGTATGGAAAGCCCCGCCCTTCTCATATTTTTATTAATTTAAGGTATAATAGATCTAATAGATAATAAATACTTTTATCTTATAAATTATGTACTTTTTGTATCAAACAAAAAATTCACTATACTATTTTGTAATATTTCACTAAGTAAATCTATTTTAAGAAGTGATGTCACAATCTCCATAACATTTGAACTTTATCGTCCAAATTTTATATTAGCATAGATTAGGCTCAAACATTATTCTAATTGTTTGACCATCTTTTACCAAATCCAAAACAATTCAGCTGGTGATTTTTATGACCATGTTATCTATTATATTTATCAATTTTCTATAATTTGTAGAATTTTCATAGGAATTTTAAATGCTACGAGTTTACTATTGTTTGAGTTTGTTATTGTCATTTTTTTGGGTGTCAACAAATATTAAATTAAAAAAACTAAGGGACTATTGATTGTTACGCGAGATGCCAATCCCACCACAAAGTGATGGTACCTACATTTTACTCCATCTGTTATACCCGAAATGTCCATGTTTGAAAATTTTAATTATTAAGGGATAAATAAATAACATTAAAGTTCTTTATGATTATAAAAATATTTGAGTATAATCACTATGTTTATATCAAATATAGAGCGTAAAGTTTAAATGTTATAGATATAATAAATATTGATCATAATTTTTTTTTGAAAATAGACTCGTAAAGTGAAATATTCGAAAATAGTTTAGCGTATTTTTTGCCAAAAACAATGGGAGTATTACATTAGCACTATAATTCATCTTTAGAATGGGATGAACTCCATATGAAATAATAATTCAATTAATATTCTTGTTGAACTTTCTATTTTTAAAACGGGAAGGTATTTGAATTTTGGGAAAATAAAAACACAATAAGAATTCAAAAATTAAAATATGGCTTGAATCACAATTTTGTCACCCTACTTTCACACTTAGTTCAATAAGCTAACTTTACTTTTTTTTTTTTAATTAAGTCAATGTACTTGGATACAAATTGCACTTTGGTCACCAACAGTCATTTCCGTCAGTTATCTTGAATGGAAATGATTGAAAAGATATAAACGCTCTTTTGTATTGGCAACATGTCTTGAACGTGTACATATGGAAGTTGCACAATCTTATTTCGTTCAACCTCATACATGAACACATGTGTTTTAAGCTTACATTAAGGGTGAAGGTGAGGCGATCACGTGAGTGACATATGATGTAGGTAAGAATATTTTAGTGTTTCTACAAATGTTTAAATTTTTCCATCCAAAAAATGTGATAGAGTGATGAACGTGCGATATATAGCCAACTATAATGACTAAATTAATTAAAAAAATGTAGAGTTACCTTTAAGAGTTTGTTTGTTGCGGCTGGTTACTGGTAGCTGATAGCTGATAGTTGATAGTTTAGGTTGTTCGCTGAATGACTTATAGTTTGTTACAGTTGTTGAAAAACGGCTTATGAGTATATTTGTTTAATAAGTTCAACATTGTCTACTTACTACGAATTGACCATAAACCCTAAATTTTCAAATCAACAAGTTGTGACGATCCGAACCGGACCCCGAGATGGAATCACAAGTCAAGTCGTCCAAATAGGACAACAATACATGCAAAGTCTCAATTAGAAAACGACGTGACGCAACATTTTAGATGAAACGCGACTCGGCACCAAAAGGCCGGAAATTTTTAAAACTTTTTAAACCTGATATAGCAATTTAAGACAAGTATATCAAATCATCGGCGACTTTACTACCGGAACCCAACACTACACAGTTCATGCAAATATACCTCGACGGCTACAATATGCCGGAGAACAACATAATTAAATAAGAGCTAAAGTAATGGCCAGCGGAAGTTTTAAAACATGTGAACCATAATACATCTATACAAGGCTCGGCGTACATGCGCCGGCGCTCAAAAATAAGATACAAGTATAGACATAAAACAAATAAACAAAGTTCCCAAGCAAAGTCTAAATGACTTGCTAAACCCAACGTCCTTACAAAAGAGAACAAAACAAGGACATCTATAAACTACAACCTCGTCGCGTGCGATCACGGACAAGCAAGAATCCTGCTACACCTCAACGAGCAGTACCTGAACGGCTCGGATCTAAAGCAGTAAAAGGGAGGGGGTAAGTCATAAAGACTTTGTGAGTTAACAATTATGCATGTCATGGCATTATGCAACATACATAGCAAGATATCATCTTTAATATCAAGTCACTCAAAGCATTCATTTAATAAACACTTAAATCACATATCCATGGTAGCACATTGTTTCACATAAGTGCTATAAAGTAAATCACATATAAGGAGGATATGTTATGGAACCGATGCTGCTACGTAGCTCCTGCAATACACAGCGTTAATATTCGTGCCAATGATACCCGTGATGAGTGTATCAAAGTGCCGAGTTTTCTACTCGGGTACCAAGCTCTCTCTATGGTACTTAGACTTGCCAATGTGCTCTCTTGGTTACAGCAAAGGGGCTACTTCCCCACTGTGGCCAACAGTGGAGGCGTGTGTGATAAAAACCCGGTATAACAACCCATCACTATCACGAGTCCCATAACTCGTGACGGCGATGCATTGTCACACCAACGACTCAACCAAATATGCCAGCTGGACTCATGCAATGCCAAGTAGATGTTTACTCGTCATGTAATCTCAAATAAGGAATAAGTTCGACAAGAGCGAACTTATTCAACAAGTAGTTGTTTACTCATTTAAGGAATCAAACAAGAATTCGACAAGAGCGAATTCAACATGTCAAATAGATACATTATTCTACAACATGCTCTCAATCATGCATTTACTTCACACGATCACATAAACCGCATAAGAACTCAATCGAGTCTTAAAAGCACACAAACATCAAGGCATAAACATCAATCCATCTCAAAGTATCGTAAGCTAATTCATTAGTCTAACGAACTACATTCGTCGTAGGGATTGATTGTGGAGTCGTTATTGTTCATAACTCCCTAATTTCAACTCCGGTGAGTTTTACTAAAATTCAACCAAGTAGAGCATTGATACTATATGTATCACATTGCCCTTTTCTAAGTTCTCTGTTCATTTAGAACTCGATAACTAAGCCGTTCATGTTCTTAAACTAGCCTTAAACACAATCTCGAGTTTCAAACCCTAGTTTCGGTGATTTTGTTAAACCTTGAATTGAACCGAATTCTTTCACAAGAGTTATTCCCAAGCTTATTACAAACAACATTCATGCTTTACAAAATGTCAAAATCATAACTTCATAGAGATTTCATAAAATCATACTCACATTTTATATGTTGAATTGAAGGTTTTGTCTTCACAAAAGATGTTCACAATCAACATTAAAACAACTATAATGAAGGGGTCATGCTATTTTATTTAACATGGAAATCTCAGGGAATTGTCACTCACCTTAGTCCTAAGATTAATGGAGGAAAGGTTGATTAGAGCAAGGATTGTTGTAGAGAAGATCGAGAGCTTCGATTTGGCGGTCTCGGTTCCTCGATCGGACCACCGGATCTCCGGGAAATGGTCCTTCAACCTAGGGTTTCTTCCTTGGACGAATTTTGAGCTTCACTCTCTGATTCTCTGGTTTGTTATTGATCAAAAATGGCTGCAAGGCTGAACTTTGTGTTTATATACTTCCCCTCAAACCCCCAATCCAAGTGAAGGGCTTTAAGAGGCTTCTCATTGGCTATGGCATGTGAGCCATTGATAAGAGATGATCTAAGGGTTCACAAGGGTCTTAGACAAGTCAACAAAGATGGCTTTGAGTCACAATGGACGTCCAAGGGCCAAGGGTTCAAGAGTCAATAGCCAAAATCCACTCAAAAGGAACATAGGCTGAAATCTGGACAATTTCCAGATTGTTGAGTCGATCTTGTACAATCGACCATAAATAGCTCACAACTCAAAATGAGGTGATTTTTGATTTGTCTGAAAGTATACTCATTAAAATATATTTTACCATTTTAAATTACTCAATTTTGACTTATATTCATCAAAATAAAGTTACAACAAAATCAGGTACCGAAGCCGATTTCCTGAAAATAGAATTCTGGCACAGCCGTAAGTCAAGACCAAAATAAGGTACTTAGACACCTTGGAAAATTACCAAATTTTACAGGGAGTATCTTAACAAATGCAGGTAAAACATACTAAATATTTAGAAAATTCTCTTTAGTAGATTGGTACCAGAAGTTTCCCGAAGTTTGCCCAAAACCGGACTGAATCTGTGAAGTAATATGTTGGTCATCTTATTTCCAAATGCAACAAGTCTATGAACAATGATTATGCAAGCATGGGAAATACTAGTACACTTGGTTTAGAACTCAAATGAACTTCTCACAAGTTGAAAACACAAACAATACAAGCAACGAAGGCAATCCCGAGAAGCCCTAAGGCTCAAACGAAGCAACGAAGCTTCTAAACTTCCAACCAAGCACACAACAACTAAGATGAACATTATAAACCTTAGATGCAAAGTACTAAGACTCTCATGAGACTTATTAAGGTGCTAACACGATACGATGAACACTCGAAACAACAACAACAAGGCATGCAACGCATGGAAGACCATTACTCTATTATGATCTCAACCAACTCAATGCCAACATGATATGAATGAAGTGAAGTCTCTAATATGTCGAGACCTAATATAAACATGTTATAATGATGACAAACATGAAATGGGGTTTGGGTTCTCACATCTTCCCCCACTTAAAGGAATTTAGTCCCTAAATTCATACCAGAAATCTCGAACAAGTAAGGGTATTTCTCCCTCATCTCAAGCTCGGTCTCCCATGTGGCTTCCTCAATATCATGATTCTTCCACAAGACCTTCACTAAAGGAATCCGCTTGGTCCTCAAGACTTGCTCCTTGGTATCAAGAATCCTCACCGGTTTCTCAACGTAAGAAAGATCGGGCTCAAAGGTAATCTCCTCATAAGTAAGGACATGTGACTCGTCCTTCAAGTACTTACGAAGCATCGAAACATGAAACACATCATGGACACCCGATATAGACGGTGGTAACGCAAGTCTATAAGCCAAAGAACCAATCCGCTCTAAGATCTCGAACGGACCAATAAACCTGGGAGAAAGCTTCCATTTCTTCCCAAACCGCTTTGTACCGCGCCGGGGCGATACCTTCAGGAACACAAAGTCACCAACCTGAAACTCAAGATCACGTCTCTGGTTGTCTGCGTAGCTTTTCTCTCTACTCTGAGCTGTAAGCAATCTATCTCCAATCAGCTTCACACTCTCAGCTTACTGTTGTACCATCTCCGAACCCTATAATCTAGCCTCACCAACCTCATCCCAGCAAATCGGTGATCGACACTTACGCCCATACAATGCCTCGTATGGCGCCATCTCAATGCTCGACTGATAACTGTTATTATATGCGAACTCAGCCAACGGTAGATGTGAATCCCAACTACCCTTGAAATCCATAGCACACGCACGTAACATATCCTCCAAAATCTGTATCAATCGCTCCGACTGACCATCAGACTGTGGGTGAAACGCAGTACTGAAATTCAACTTCGTACCCAAAGCCTCCTGCAAAGAATGCCAGAACCTAGAAGTAAATGGGGTCTCTATCGACACAATGCTAACCGGTACACCATGTAATCTCACAATCTCCGAATGTACAACGCCGCAACCGACTCAAACCGTAGGAAATCGCAATAGGGAATAAAATGAGAAGACTTAGTCAACCTATCAACGATAACCCAAAGCGCATCAAAGCCTCTACGAGTACGTGGCAACCCCGTCAGAACAAAAGTCCATGGTAATATGCTCCCACTTCCACTCCGGAATCTCAAGTGGATGAAGCAAACCGGCAGGTCTCTGGTGCTCAGCCTTAACCTGCTGACACGTAAGACATCTCGAAACATACTCAGCTATCTCCCTCTTCATACCATTCCACCAAAACTGCCTCTTCAAGTCACGGTACATCTTAGTACTACCCGGATGTATCGTATACTTGGCCTTGTGAGCCTCATCAAGAACCATACGTTTCACTTCATCGGAAGAAGGAACGCAAACCCTACCCTGAAATGTCAAGATCCCATCACCGTTTATCGCGAACTCGGGTGTATTATTCTCACCCAATCCATCGATAATCTTCATCAAATCTGGATCAGTAGCTTGAGCTTCCTTGATCAACCCAAATAACACTGGTGTAGCACGAACACTAGCAAAGAGAACACTATGCTCACTCACAACAGGACTCCACTCACGGACATCCTCGAGCATCTTCCATTCCCTCATCATCAAACAAGACATGTAGGATCTCCTACTCAACGCATCCGCAACAACATTCGCTTTCCCCGGATGGTATAAGATAGTACAATCGTGATCCTTAAGCTTCTCCATCCATCGCCTCTGTCTCATATTCAACTCCTTTTGCGAGAAAAGGTATTTCAGACTCTTATGATCCGTATACACCTCAAACTTAGCTCCATAAAGATAGTGTTTCCACTTATGAAGCGCAAAGATAATAGCTGCCAACTCAAGATCATGAGTCGGATAATTCTGCTCATACGGTGACAACTTCCTAGAAGCATAGGCAATAACCTTCCCGTTCTGCATAAGCACACAACCCAAGCCTTCCAAAGAAGCGTCACAATAAACCACGAAGTTCTCACAACCACTAGGCAAAGCTAAAACCGAGTTGTAGTCAACCTCCTCTTCAACTCCTGAAAGCTAGCCTCACACTTGTCACTCCAAACAAAAAGCACTTCTTCTGAGTAAGATTGGTCATAGGAGTGGCAATCTTAGAAAATCCCTCAATGAACCTACGGTAATAACCCGCCAAGCCCAAGAAACTACGGACTTCGGTCACCGTACTAGGAGTCTTCCACTTGGTAACAACCTCAACCTTTCGATGGATCCACCGCGATACCATCACTAGACACAACATGCCCAAGAAAAGCAACTTGTTCTAGCCAGAATGCACACTTGCTAAATTTAGCAAAAAGTTGTTTCTTACGCAACACAGTAAGAACCTCTCTCAAATGATGCTCATGCTCCTCTCGTGACTTCGAGTACACAAGGATATCATCAATGAACACCACTACAAAGCAATCAAGGTACTCATGAAACACCCTATTCATCAAGTCCATAAAACGGCAGGCGCGTTTGTCAAACCAAACGGCATCACAACAAACTCATAATGGCCATAACGCTGCAGGTCTTCGGGACATCCTCCGCGCGAACCCTCAACTGGTGGTAACCACTCCTCAAGTCTAACTTGGAATACACAACAGACCCCTGAAGCTGATCAAAGAGATCATCAATGTGAGGTAATGGGTACTTATTCTTTATAGTAACCTGGTTCAACTGACGATAGTCAATGCATAACCGCAAACTACCATCCTTCTTCTTCACAAACAAAACCGGTGCACCCCACGGAGACACACTCGGTTTAATAAACTCTCTATCCAAGCAGTTCCTGCAACTGCTCCTTCAACTCTCTCAACTCAGCTGGAGCCATCCTATAAGGTGCTCTAGAGATAGGTGAAGTACCGGGCAATAACTCAATGCAAAACTCTAACTCTCGGTCGGGAGGTAATGCATAATCAGTCGAAAAGACATCCGGAAATTCATTAACTACCAGAACTTCTATACTAACAATTAGAACTTATAGTATAGAAGTAGGCATAGTAGTCTCAAGCACACAAGTACACAAGTGAGATAACAAGTACAACCTTGATAAAGTTTTCTAGCCCAAGCAAAGTAGAAATAACATGTATACCTCTCATAGCATGATCGCCTAATAAACACAAATTTCGGAATTAGGAGCATGGCAAAAGTAACACCGTTATGATGGCAATCTACTAAGAGCATGCACATATCCATACAATATCACCAATGAACACCCGATCACAAACAAGTAATCGCCTTATAAACCTCGGATGCAAGTTCAAGATCACCCAATGGTATAGACACCTCAAGCACATAAGGCAACTGAGCAGGCAAGACGCGTAAATTCTCAATAAAATGCGGTGCATCATATTTGCACCTGTATAACAATACACCATTTGTTGTTCCATACCTTTTTGGTAATTGGTTCGGTCAATTTCAAATCTAATTTATACCATTCTAGTTCTCCGACGAAGACCTCTTGATAATCAAGTCAGGGGCCCTCTGAAGTGACTTCAAAAGCTTTCGTCGTAAAGGATGTGGGGTGTTCGTGAATCACATAAAAGCATCCTTTATATCGGTCTCAAGAATACAAATCATAAGCACATATAGGCATGGCATCAACATCATGCAACATAGTATATTAATTTACTATGTATGTAAACCAAATTATGGAATATTCATACTATTAACTACCTATCAATGGTAGATAAAACACATTATACAAGGCTAGTACACTATCAATGTATTAGACTAATAAAGAGACAATACAACATTTCACGAGTCACTAGGTAACATATTCTTACTAACTAGTATACGACCAATCCTTATAAGTCAAACCGTATACGGTCGACAACCAATCCAACCAATCATCACGTGATCACCCTCTGGCCAATCTCCAAGTTCCAACATATCATGAGGAAATTTCACCTTGATCAAGGTAGTCCCCCAAATACCCAAACACAACCATCGGGAAAGAGTTCTCAAATTCCCAACACAAGTAATACAAGGACTGGTGGTTAATTACTACCCTAACTATCTACACCTGTATAGTAATCTATGAAATACTAATAGGTACCACGGGAGGTTTAACCACTCCGCTCTCGAAACTTATTACAACGAACTTTCGCCATAATGATTAACACGACGATCACCCTTGGGACCGACAATCTAGCTTCCCCGATTCCTAAAAATGGAACAAGGAACAACATTCTACCGAAACGCAAAGACCCACTCTTGGTATAATCGCAACTCATAAGCAATATAGGAGAAATATAATACTCCTAGACACAAACCTTCACTCACGACAATCTAGACCAAACGAACTTAGTACTCCAAGTCGTATTCATTCACGAAGAATCTGCCAATAAGGCACGAAACAGAACACTCAACGCCAAGATTCACACAAAGAACCAACCCACCTAGGCCATGGAACCTATCCTCGGCCGATAGCTAACCTATAAAGCTCGATACCAAGCGTGACGACCCGAGACCCGAGGTGGAATCACAAGTCAAGTCGTCCAAATAGGACAACAATACATGCAAAGACTCAATTATAGAAAACGACGTGACGCAACATTTCAGATGAAGCGCGACTCGGCACCAAAAGGCCGGAAATTTTTAAAACTTTTTAAACCTGATATAACAATTAAAGACAAGTATATCAATTCATCGGCGACTTTACTACCGGAACCCAACACTACACAGTTCATGCAAATATACCTCGACGGCTATAACATGCCGGAGAACAACATAATTAAATAAGAGCTAAAGTAATGCCCAATGGAAGTTTTAAATCAAGTGAACCATACTACATCTATACAAGGCTCGGCGTACATGCGCCGCACTCAAAAATAAAATACAACAAGTATAGACATAAATACAAATAAACCAAGTTCCCAAGCAAAGTCTAAATGACTTGCTAAACCCAACGTCCTTACAAAAGAGAACAAAATAAGGACATCTAATAACCACAACCTCGTCGCGTGCGATCACGGACAAGCGAGAATCCTGCTACACCTCAACGAGCGGTACCTGAACGGCTCGGATCTAAAGCAGTAAAAGGGAGGGGGTAAGTCATAAAGACTTTGTGAGTTAACAATTATGCATGTCATGGCATCATGCAACATACATAGCAAGATATCATCTTTAATATCAAGTCACTCAAAGCATTCATTTAATAAACACTTAAATCACATATCCATGGTAGCACATTGTTTCACATAAGTGCTATAAAGTAAATCACATATAAGGAGGATATGTTATGGAACCGGTGCCGCTACGTAGCTCCTGCAATACACAGCGTTAACATTTCGTGCCAATGATACCCGTGATGAGTGTATCAAAGTGCCGAGCTCTCTACTCGGGTACCAAGCTCTCTCCATGGTACTTAGACATGCCAATGTGCTCTCTTGGTTACAAAGAAAGGGGCTACTTCTTCCCACCGTGGCCAACAAAGGAGGCGTGTGTGATAAAAACCCGGTATAACAACCCATCACTATCACGAGTCCCATAACTCGTGACGGCGATGCATTGTCACACCAACGACTCAACCAAATATGCTAGCTGGACTCATGCAATGCCCAGTAGATGTTTACTCGTCATGTAATCTCAAATAAGGAATAAGTTCGACAAGAGCGAACTTATTCAACAAGTAGTTGTTTACTCATTTAAGGAATCACATAAGAATTCAACATGTCAAATAGATACATTATTCTACAACATGCTCTCAATCATGCATTTACTTCACACGATTACAGAAACCGCATAAGAACTCAATCGAGTCTTAAAAGCACACAAACATCAAGGCATAAGCATCAATCCATCTCAAAGTATCGTAAGCTAATTCATTAGTCTAACGAACTACATTCGTCGTAGGGATTGATCGTGGAGTCGTTATTGTTCATAACTCCCTAATTTCAACTTCGGTGAGTTTTACTACATTTCAACCAAGAAGAGTATTGATACTATATGTATCACATTGCCCTTTTCTAAGTTCTCTGTTCATTTAGAACTCGATAACTAAGCCGTTCATGTTCTTAAACTAGCCTTAAACACAATCCCGAGTTTCAAACCCTAGTTTCGGTAAGTTTGCTAAACCTTGAATTGAACTGAATTCTTTCACAAGAGTTATTCCCAAGCTTAATACAAACAACATTCATGCTTTAATAAATGTCAAAATCATAACTTCATAGAGATTTCATAAAATCATACACATATTTTATATGTTGAATTGGAAGTTTTGTCTTCACAAAAGGTGTTCATAATCATCACTAGAACAACTATAATGAAGGGGTCACGCTATTTTATTGAACATGAAAATTCTGGGAATTGTCACTCACCTTAGTCCTATGATTAATGGATGAAAGGTTGATTAGAGAGAGGATTGTTGTAGAGAAGATCGAGAGCTTCGATTTGGCGGTCTAGGTTCGACGATCGGACCACTGGATCTCCGGGAAATGGTCTCTTAAGTTTGTGTGACCTCCATGGACGAAATTTGGAGCTTAGCCTCTGAATCTCTGGTTATGGATGAGCAAAAATGGCTGGAGAGGCTGAATCTTATGTTTATATACTTCCCAAGATGGCCCTAATCCAAGTGAAGGGCTTTAAGAGGCTTCTCATTGGCTATGGCATGTGAGCCATTGATAAGAAATGATCTAAGGGTTCACAAGGGTCTTAGACAAGTCAAAGAAGATGGCTTTGAGTCACAATGGACGTCCAAGGGCCAAGGGTTCAAGAGTCAATAGCCAAAATCCACTCAAAAGGAACATAGGCTGAAATCTGGACAATTTCCAAATTGTTGAGTCGATCTTGTAAAATCGACCATAAATAGCTCACAACTCAAAATGAGGTGATTTTTGATTTTTCTGAAATTAGACTCATTAAAATATATTTTACCATTTTAAATTTCTCAATTTGGACTTATATTCATCAAAATAAAGTTACAACAAAATCAGGTACCGAAGCCGATTTCCTGAAAATAGAATTCTTGCACAGCCGTAAGTCAAGACCTAAATGAGGTACTTAGACACCTTGGAAAATTACAAAAGTTTACAGGGAGTATCCTAACATATGCAGGTAAAACATACTAAATTTTTAGAAAATTCTATTTAGTAGATTGGTACCAGAATTTTCCCGAAGTTTGCCCAAAACCGGACTGAATCTGTGAAGTAATATGTTGGTCATCTTATTTCCAAATGCAACAAGTCTATGAACAATGATTATGCAAGCATGGGAAATACTAGTACACTTGGTTTAGAACTCAAATGAACTTCTCGCAAGTTGAAAACACAAACAATACAAGCAACGAAGGCAATCCCGAGAAACGCTAAGGCTCAAACGAAGCAACAATGCTTCTAAACTCTCAACCAAGCATGAAACAACTAAGATGAACATTGTCAATCTTGTATGCAAGGTATTAAGACTCTCATGAGACTTATTAAGGTGCTAACACGTTAAAACGAACACCCGAAACAACGACAACATGGCATGCAACGCATGGAAGACCATTACTCTATTATGATCTTAACCAATTCAATGCCAACACGATATGAATGAAATGAAGTCTCAAATATGTCAAGACAGATAATAAACATGTTATAATGATGACAAACATGCAATGGGTTCGGGTTCTCACATGCCGGAGGGACAAATCAACTAAACGAATAAGATATTTAAATACTAGCAACTAAACCCAAGTCTCTCGACTAAAGCTGAGGGAGGTAGAAATAACCATAATACAATACTAGAATAAGCGAGCTAAAACCTGGCTCGAGAAGATGATAAAATAACTTCTAAATAAATAAAACAGCTCGACCACACAAGTCGGCTCCCAAAATAATACGAAATAAAATACTAACATAACTACCCAAGTAAAGTTTACATAACTTTACATTCGTATTTCACAAGATGATAGATACAATAATAATAATAAATCCAAGCTATAGCCCGGAAAACCACCTGCTATCCAACAAGCACCCGAAGCTGCAACGCGCACTAACGAGCTTACTGCAAAAAACTAAGGAAAACAAACACACGGAGTGAGTCATAATGACCCAGTAAGTTACTAAATGCGAATGTATGGCATAGCATGACGTGGAATGGCATAATGCACAAGCATGTATAAAATCATGGCATCTTAATAGCATACCAAAATAAACTTGTATTAAGTCACCAAGTAACATAAAATTCATAAACCACTTAGCACATCATCTTTCATATAAGTGCTTATAGTAAGCCACATAAGGGATAGAGAAGATACCGAATTAGTGCCATTGTGCTGCTCCTGCAATACACATTAGTAACCGGGTTGTACCATCGATGCTCGTGATTACATCGACATACTGAGCGGCTACACCGCAAGGGCAGCCCTTTCTCAGTCTAGCTTAGCATAATCCATTCGCTCTATTGGTTACGAGATGGGCTAACTTCCCCGGGCCAACAAAGGAGGTGTGTGGGGTCCGTGCACGGCGATCCATAGCGAATACAAATCTTACGATTCGTATAGGCGATGTATCGTCCTACCTTGACATAAAAACCAATCCAAATATTGCCAGCTGGACTTACATGCAATGCACAAGTAGATTTTATTTATTTATTATTATTATTTTTTTAAGGAAACAGGGGCGGCACCCTGCTAGATTTTATTAATAAAGGAAAAAATACAAACTTGAGGGGGACAACCAGCCTTGCCCTTATAAATGGGAGGACAGAGGAGCCTTACCTCGAAAAAGAAATACAGATCTAAATCGAATAAATTAAGAAATTCTAACATAGGGAGTTCTGCTAGCATCTAAACTAATGAGACCCTTTATAGAGAGAGGAATACAAGCAGTCATAAAAAACTGGAAACTGTCTTGAGAATCACAAGCCAAGTTAGCTAGACTGTCTGCAACTTTGTTGGCTTCACGGAAACAGTGATGAAACGAATGCTGACCAGATTGTTGAAGCCGAAGTATATCTCTGAAAATGTAAACATACTTCCAAGAAATATTGAAATTTTCAGAGAGAGTATCAACAATAATTTTTGAGTCCATTTCAATGATGACATTATGATATCCTTGCACATGAAGCCACAGGAGTCCAGAATGAAGAGCTTTCAGCTCAGCCATCATATTAGAACATTCACCATAAAATTCTGAAAAAGCATAAATACATTCACCTTGAGAATTTCGAAGAATGCCACCGCCTCCACTTAAGCCCGGATTGCCTCGACTAGCTCCATCAGAGTTAAATTTAAAAGAACCTGAAGGAGGGAGGTCCCAAAAAACAGCCTGAACTTTAATTTTCTTGAAGAGACCAAAGGAGATTGCTGAACTATCATGGAGATCTGATATGAAATAATTGGAAGCTTGGAGGATGGCCTTGAGGTCTGATTTTATATTAAAAATCAGGGAATTGATTGAGAGATGCTTGCCATAAAAAATAGCTTGATTTCTGAATTTCCATAGATGCCAAAAAATTAGAGAGGGGATAATGATGAAGGGGAGAGACCGACGATAAAACCACCAGGCAATGCAGCGCTGTTGGATGTCACACAGGCTGAAAGGAACATCGAAAATATAGTGAAAGTGACGCCAGATATCTGTAGCCAAACTGCTGGATAAGAAAACATGATCGAAAGTTTCAATGTGACCTGATGCACAACATTGGCACTTTGAGGCTAGCTGAAATCCTTTGCCACTAAGACCCTCATCAATAGGAAGACGACGAAGGAAAAGTCGCCAAATAAAGATACTTATTTTCTTCGGCAGAGAATTGTGCCAGATAAAGGTTGCAGACATCATTCTGGGATGAGCAAAAGAAATCTCGGAGATGGCTGAACCAAGGAAAAATTTGCCGGATGGAGACAAAGTCCAGCATGCTTGATCATCTTCATCTGCGAGAGAAATAAGCTGGGCCTGGATGCTGTCTTTAACTGAGGAAGAGAGAGATATATGGCTGCCATCATTTTGACTGGACACACTGGGCAGAAAATCACGAACTGTAGAGATATTATAGTCAATAGGTAAGGCCTCATTGAGATCACGAATCCAGTGATCATGCCAAGGGGAACAGTTTCCTCGACCCAGAATCCAGAAGATAGGGGGGGTCTGCTATGGATCGGGCCTTAAGCATTCGGCTCCAAGAATGAGAACCTTTGGATTGAGCAATGCTGGGATGGTGCCGAGAGCAATATCTAGCCTTCAGATAGGAAGTCCAAAGGTTGGAAACAGTTCGGAATCGCCACCACAACTTCAGCCCATAGGCCTTACATAAATCTGCCATAGAGAAAATTCCTAGACCACCTTCAGCAACAGGTCTACAGCAAGTAGACCAAGAAATCCAGTGACTCTTTTGTCTCCCTTCCAACTGCCCCCAGAAAAAATTAGAACACATCCTATCAATCATTTTCACAACAGATTTTGGAGGGTCTATTGATGCAATTTGATAGCTTGTGATAGAGTAAAGAACATGTTTGATAAGAGTTCTTCTGCCAGCCTTGTCAAGAAAAGGACCCAACCAAGAGCTTATACGGTTTTGAAGTTTGAGAAGAAGAGAATCAAAATAAGATTTCTTTTTGCGACCATAGTAGAGAGGACAGCCCAGATAAGTAATTGGAAGGGAACCCTTTTGGAAATTCAAGACAGATTGGATCAGGTTACAGCGAGAAGAATCTGTGGAGGGAGCAACATAGAATGAACTCTTAGCTCGGTTAATCAACTGGCCAAAAGCAGCTTCATAAGACTGAATAAGGTGTTTGAGCTGAGAAAGAGATGCCTTGCTTCCATTACAAAAAATAATAATGTCATCAGCAAAGGCAAGGTGGGAAATAATTGGACACCCGCTAACAGTCGAATAGATATAGGATGAAGATTGGGAGTGAAGACGATTAATGCTACGGCTTAAGACTTCCGCAGCTATGATGAAGAGACTCGGAGAGAGAGGGTCCCCTTGGCGAAGGCCCCGCGATGAAGGAAAGAAACCAGCTGGGTCGCCATTAATTAGAATAGAAAACCAGTTGTCTGATATAAGGCGCCAAACCAGGTCGATAAATACCTCATGAAAACCAAACTTGCGAAGGACACTGGTGAGGAAAACCCAAGAAACCCTATCAAAGGCTTTGGCCATGTCCAGTTTAATCACAACATTGGACCCCGCAATCTTTTTCCCCAGATGACACATCATTTCCTGAGCAAGAAGGATATTATCCTGGATAATTCGACCTTTGGTGAAGGCGCTCTGATTTTCAGAAATAATGTGAGGCAAGATGACAGCTAGCCTTGTCGAAAGAATTTTAGATATGACCTTGGAACAAAAGTTACACAGGCTTATAGGTCTAATATCCTTAAAAGAGAGAGGAACATCAACCTTAGGAATAGTGGCAATTAACGTGCTCGACCATGAACGGGGAAGCGAAAACCCCGAAAAAAACTCCAAAATAGCTTGGTGAAAATCATCACCAATAATGTCCCAACAAAATGAGTAAAATAGCCCAGTGAATCCATCAGGACCTGAAGCACAATCCCCATTAAGACCAGAAACTGCTGACTTAACCTCAGACAAAGAAGGAGGAGCGATAAGAGATTCATTCCAATCTGGCGAGATCAAAGAGGGGAACTAAGCTGGGAACTAAAATAAGTAACAACAGCCTGTTTAATATCCTTATCCGTAGAGAGTAGATTGCCATCTTCATCATGGATAGAATGGATGTGGAGGCGACGTTGAGTCTGTTTGACAGATGCATGGAAAAGCCTCGAGTTTCCTTGACCTTTTTGCAACCATTTGATTTTAGTTTTCTGACGCCAATATTCTTCCTCCTGTAACAAGAACCGGCGTTGAGAAGCCTGGGCGTTCATTAAATTCTCGCGGTTCAAAGGAGAATTATTGATTTCATAAAGCAGTTCCATTTCTGCCACCTCATCTTCTGCAGCTTTAAGATTATCAAATATATTGCCGAAAACAGATTTATTCCAAACTTTGAGTGCCGCCTTGACATTTCGGAGTTTACTAGAAAAACAAACCATCGGCCTACCCACAATAGACTGATTCCAAGCTTGCTGAACTGTATCCTTGAAAGAAGCGTGAGAAGTCCAAATATTGAGGAATCTAAAAGGAACTGAGTGGCGAGTGACTTGACGAGCGATAGTTGTGAGTAATAGAGAGTGATCAGAACAGTTCCTGTTAAGATGTTGAACGGAAGTTAACTGAAATGTGTCCAGCCAAGAAGCGTTACACAGCACTCTATCAATTCGCTGATGGATGGTGGCTGTTCCAGCACGCTTATTCCACCAGGTAAAATTGCTTCCGGAAAAGCCCAGGTCTATTAAGCCCGCAGCAGACAAGCAAGCATGGAAATCCATTGCACCAGTGCGATCCCATCCAACTCCCCCACTTTTTTCCTCTGGATGAAGAATTATGTTAAAGTCCCCTCCAATTATCCAAGGGGTTTGAGTAAAATTCAAGCTAGTACTGATCATATCATCCCAGAGATCTTGTCGGTCACGC
Source organism: Codonopsis lanceolata (assembly GCA_013146195.2). Lineage (NCBI taxonomy): Eukaryota > Viridiplantae > Streptophyta > Magnoliopsida > Asterales > Campanulaceae > Codonopsis > Codonopsis lanceolata. The sequence continues at coordinate 83,999,523 of CM028378.1, read as the reverse complement.
GAGTCGCACCTCGCATATACACAAGAAAAAAGAACATTACTAGGCCAAGAAAAATGCTTAAGATGAAGAGTGACATGTTGAGAAGTCTCTTGAACAAGTCTACAAGTAAAGCTGGATTTAATGAAAACCCATATGGAGCTGGCAGAATTAGAGAAAGAAAATCAAAAATTTAATCGACGAGTAATGAGAGCAATTTTGGAAGGATCTAACATCGGCTCAAAAATGGCAATGACAGATAATTTGTGAAGCTTAACAAGCTGCTTAAGACGGCTTACCGTTGGTTCGTTACCAATTCCACGAACGTTCCAAAAAAGAACTTTGCAATCCATTAAGCACTAGTTTTAGATTCAGAAGCTGAGGACTTTACTGTCTTTGATCGAGTTTGTCTGACTGCAGGAGCTACTGGAGGCTTTGATTTAGGAGGGGGCTGGTGATGGCCTTCCAAATTTAGAGCTTGCAAAGTTTCATCATCTGGGTCATCTTCATTATCCAACGTGTTAAGCACAGCATAACGATTGGGAGATACACAATCCGGACTCCTAGAATTCGAAGCTTGATCAGCATTCATAGTATTCTGGACAGAATCCCTTAAAGTGGATGGAATCGATGAGCGGGGGTCCTCTTGAATAATAGTAGACTCATTTTGGATTGGCAGATCATTGGTAACTCCACAAGTCTTCTCATGTGAAGACGGCAAAGAGCCATTGTCAACAGAATTAGCAGGAGACGTTTGAGGATTTCCAGATTTGGTAACCACATCCGTCCTTTGACAGTCATTCGCAACATCATTAATAACTTGTTCCTTTTCGTGTTCCGAAAGCAAAGAATTAGGGTTTGTGGCACCATCAGCTTCCACAATTATTGGAATCGTAAAAGTAGTTTTCGGCACCGTATCTGAAGGAATAGAAGCCTTTTTGGGAGTCCATCGTTGCCTAGGGTTAGGGTTGGGGTTTGTTGAAGTTTGGTGAGGGTTTGAGGCTGATTGGTTAGGGTTTGAAGGGTTGTGATTAGGGTTTGAGGTTGTGGCAGTATTGTTAGGGTTTACAGAAGCTTCAGGAGGAGAGACTTGAGGCGGGTTCTTTAGTTTGCAACAAAGATCATTATGCCCTTGCCGTAGACAATGCAGGCAGTACATCGGCAGATTCTCAGCCTCAAGTGGCTGCCAAAAACTTGGGTATACTGTGCCGCAATCAATCCAAATCCTGTTAGGGAAGGGATTTAAAAGATCAATCTCAACATAGATTCTTGCAACACTAGGACGCGAAAGATTGGTTGTCGGCTGATCTAGCATGAGGGGCCGGCCAAATAGCGAAGCAATGGCAAATAACGCAGATTTATGGAACAAGTGAATTGGGAGGCCAGGAAGAGCAAACCACACTGGAACAATTGAACTTTCCACTTCCGGCCTAAAACTTGGAGTCCATTTAAAAACTCGCGTAGGAAACCTTCCCAAAAACCATTGGTCTTTGATCCAAAGACGTTGATAGTCTTCCTGATTTCAGACTTGAATAAGAATGTGTTTTGGGTCCAAGTGCCCTATATTGAAATCTGCCTTAAGTCCAATGGTGCTAAAGTACTTTCTAGTGGCTTCCATAGAGGGGCGACCGTGTGAGAACTTCCCAACGAGAGCAAGATCGAAAGGTTTAGCAAGAGAAGCAATGATGTCAGGAGAGAGTTTGAGGGACGGTTCCCCTTTATATGATGAAGGTGGGATAACAAAAGAAGGTATTGCCATTGAGCCTGTTAATGCTTCAGCAAAGGAGAGAGGTTTAGGAGGAGGGGGGGGATCAGGTCCATCCGGCAAGGGGTTGGCGGCCATAGCCGCCGGCTGGAAAGATGAGGAAACCCTAGGCGGCCAAGACACTTAAGTTGGAGATTTGAACGTTAGATATTCCAAGAACCATGATCGACAAAAGCGAACTTATTAAATCGAGTAGGACATAAAGCTCTACACACCAATTTACAATGAACATATTTGCACATACTTAACAAATCCAACTAACTTATAAGTTTAGTCCAAGAACCACATATTGAGGTATTCATAATCCTCAAGTCATCACCCAATCAAAAGTAGCATATAAGCTCAAGAAATCACAACATGAGGTCTACCATAGTCCTCTACTCGGAATTAAACCAAGACTATTATTTAGTCTAAGAACAACCATTAATCAAGACTTAATATTTAGTCTATTCATAAAAGTATAACAGACTCAACCATAGTCCTAACCGTCGTATATAACCGACATCCTCAAATCCAATCTCAAGGGTACTAAAACTAAGCCGTAGTCATATCCTCGCAAGTGCTTTCATGTGCACGCGACCAAATTCCCTAAAAGAGAACTCATTCAAATAATCATTTCTTAAAGTAATACGAGATCATAGGTTGGTCTCTAATGCTCCGTGCTCAAACGAGCACGCTCTAAGTAAATCCCCAATAAGCTTCTATATCATGGGTGTCACAAATGGTACACAATTCAAGATGCTCGGGTACTCACAATCAAAACCAACCCAACCGAACATCATAGGATTTTAACCTAAGGCTCACCAACATAATATTGAACCTAAAATGACTCCATTGAGTCTTAATATCACACATCATTAAATATCTATTTCATAAATCCCCAAATTAACACATCATTCAAATTTATAACAATTTTCCCAAAAATCATTCGGACTAGATTCCTAAGATTTAAAATCCATAGAACTCAACATAATCATATACCCATTTTATAAATCACATAATTTCAATTAAATGGTCATACTCATGATATCTAGTGAAATCACACATCCAAAGTCCCAAACTTAGGCATACTTTCATAATAAACCCAAATAAAATGAAAACATGATTTCTAGCATGCTCACAATACTAGAAACACAAGATGAAGAGTAACAATATACTTCAATAATCATATAAGTCATCCTACATATGCTTTTAACAAGTTCACATGCTCAAATCACAAATTAAAAATCACACAAAACAAGTATGTGTACTCATTGACCTCAAATAGCAAAGAGTTTGTTTTCGTTAGGATCAGTGAGTACAAAATCAAAAGAAGAAGGAGTAACTTACTTGTATTCTACACCCAAGAAAAAGCAAGGAAGAAAACTATTCGGTTGAAAGTGATCTACTCTTCAAGCTCTACACTTTTTATGGAGGTGGCTTGAGCAAATGGAGGATGGATCATGGAGAACCAAGAAGATAGCTTCAAGAAGCCATGGGAGAAGCTTGAGGAAGATGAATTTCGTTCTTGGAGAGTGAGGGAGAGAAATGAGGTCTCTACAACTGATTTGTGGCTTAAGAATGGTCAACAAGTGAGCGGGACAAGTGTCAAGACATTGTGGTCTCTAAAAATCTGATTTTTGGCTTGTTTAATTGATCACTAAAGCACTCTTAATCCACTCTTAAAACTTTTTAGAGATGTTAGGACATAAGTAAGGAGGGTTAGGGAGGTTTATGTGGGGTTTAGAAAAGGTTTTGAATATGTGTTTAGGAGCAAAATTCGTAAAACAGCAAAACAGGGGAAAAATTCCGTAGGTGACTCCAGTACTTGAGACGGGCGCCTCACATGTGGCCAGGCGGACGCCTGGACTGCTGTGAGCTTATGTTCATTTTGCAATGCTCTCAGCATTGTCCCGCGAGCTGGTGATCAGAATTCGATGCGAGCGCATGGTCCAGCCCTTGAACTTGGTCTAAACATGTCCTAAATGGTCCCAAACTCATGGGCAACCATTCTAAGGTCTAACCCAACTCAAAACAAGTCGGAAACACACCCGAACAACTCCCGAAACAAGTCGAAGCGAAACCAGGAAGAGGTGCAACAACGTGCAACCGAAACGACGAATGAACTAGCAATTGAACGTGCAATGAAAGGAGACTTTTAAGACAAGTCTAAGGGCTAATGAAAGATCTTGAATACTTCTAGAATGTTGAATAATAACTAGGGAAATAAGAATCCCAAAGGAGAGACGATTACACGGCTCGATCCCCGAACTACGCGATAAAGACGAGCACTATCTCCAAAGCTTCCAAATTATCGTTAGACTTAAGGGATACCTCCAACTTGAAGTCTAATACATATAAACATGTTAATAAACCATGTTATAAAGATTTATTATATTTATTATGGCTACTTTTTTCCAAACATTATTATTTGACATGGTAAATTTATGTGTATTGTCCTTAACAAAAGGCACAAATTTATCAAATGGTTCTTCATTTTTTTCATCTTCTTGACATTATGACACATTTTCTAACTCATTTATCTTATTTTATTTATGGGTAATAACTAAACATGCTAACAATTTGCTTAATATCTCGATATACTCACTAACAATTCTATTATTGTAGATACAATTTTTCATATAAATCTAATAATGTCTTTCCCGAACATATTTAAAAAAGTAAAACCATATAATTTTTTAGTTTCAAATAAAGTTTTAGTGACTCGACTGAGTAAGAGCATTTTTGTCATTTTAGAAAAAAATGGGCGACATTTGTAACGATAATTGTAGGAGGGGGAAACTGATAAGAAAATCAAAATATAAGACGAAATGAATAGAATTAAAAAATGTAGCACCTAAATTTAAAATACGTACAAGTCAAGGGATCAAATTATTATTTAATTATTCAAGGAATTAATTAGCCTATGACAAATTTACTCTTTTGGCCTTAATTCATGGCAAGTGATTTATTATATTTATTATGGTTACTTTTTTCCAATCATTATTATTTGACATGGTAAATTTATGTGTATTGTCCTTAACAAAAGATACAAATTTATCAAATGATTCTTCATTTTTTTCATCTTCTTGATATTATGACACATTTTCTTAACTCATTTACCTTATTTGAATAATGGGTAATAACTAAACATGCTAACAATTTGCTTAATATCTCAATATACTCACCAACAATTCTATTATTGTAGATAAAATTTTTCATATAAATCTAATAATGTCTTTCCCAAACATATTTAAGAAAGAAAAATCGTAATATTTTTTTGTTTCAAATAAAGTTTTAGTGTCTCGACTGAGTAAGGGAATTTTTGTCATTTTAGAAAATATTGGGCGACATTTGTAACGATAATGGTACTTTAAAATAAGTACAAGTCAAGGGATCAAATTATTATTTAATTATTCATAGAATTAATTAGCCTATGACAAATTTACTCTTTTGGTCTTAATTAATGGTGAGTTATTTATTATATTTATAGCTATTTTGTTTCCAATCATTATTGGTTATAATGGTAAATTTATGTGTATTATCCTTAACAAATCGCACAGATTCATCAAATGGTTCTTCATTTTTTTTCTTCATCTTTTGCACATTATGACACATTTTCTTAACTCATTTTTCTTATTTTATTTATGGGTAATAACTAAACATGCTACAAATTCGTTTAATATCTCGATACTCACCAATAATTCTATTATTATAGATGCAATTTTTCGTATAAATCTAATAATGTCTTTCCCGAACATATTTAAGAAAGTAAAATCATATTATTTTTTAGTTTCGAATAAAGTTTTACAGTCTCGACTGAGTAAGGGTGGTTTTTTCATTTTAGAAAAAATTGGGCGACATTTGTAACGATAATGGTAGGAGGGGGAAACTGATAAGAAAATCAAAATATAAGACGAAATGAATAGAATTAAAAAATGTAGCACATAACTTTAAAATACGTACAAGTCAAGAGATCAAATTATTATTTAATTATTCATGGAATTAATTAACCTATGACAAATTTACTCTTTTGACCTTAATTCATGGCACGTGATTTATTTTATTTATTATGGTTACTTTTTTTCAAATATTATTATTTGACATGGTAAATTTATGTGTTTTGTCCTTAACAAAAGGCACAAATTTATCAAATGGTTTGTGACAGCCTGACCTGGACCCCAATGCGAGATCCCAAGCCGGACCATCCAAATAGGCAAGATACAAGCATGCACAAGTAGGATTATAAAATTCATGTGGCGCAACATCGCATACAAATAACAACTCAGCTACACTTGGCCAGAAAATAAGTTAAAATAAACAAGTCATCGGCGACGTTACAGCCAAAACCCAACAACTACTCCTACAATTTTAACACATGCTTATAAAAACCTCAACGGCCACAACATGCCGGAGACAACAACAACAATAATACTTTAAAAGAGCTTAAGCGGAAGGAACGGTAGTGAACCATTAACATATAAACAAGCTCGACATATAAGTCGGCATACAAAAGATTATAAGTATCAAGTCATTAAGTTTACTACAACAACAAAAACCCCAAAGTCAAGTCTAGGTAACTTGCTTCCCAACGTCCTTGCCAAAACAAAGGTCTAACTACAAAAGTCCCAAAAGAGAAACCTTGAGCTCACAAGCAACCAAATGCGGTATGGCGAATCTAGCGTGAACCGTCTCCTCGGCTCGGATCTAAGGAAAACAAAACAAACAAATAGGGTAAGTCGAAAGACTTAGTAAGTTACTAAAAATGCATGTTCATGTCATAGCATGGCATTTATCACAATTATGGTTCATGTTCATCATATAGCACTTAGCACATTATTCACATAAGTACAGAAAATAAATCAAACAAGTAGGATATGATATAGTCACGGCCGCTTCGTAGCTCCTGCAATAAACTAGTTACTGGTTCGTGCCATCGATGTTTTGTGAATTCATCGACTCATACCGAGAACCTACTCGATTTAATTAGCAAGTCAATGCGGCACGTATTGATACGACAAATGGGCTACTTCCCCACTGCGGCCCACAGTGGAGGTGTGTGTGAGGTCCCAGGTGCGGCGATCAAAAGCGAGCACGAATCTTATAATTCGTGAAGGCGATGCATCGTCCCACCCTGACTTAATAAACAAACCAAATAAAGCCAGCTAGACTCAATGTGATGCACAAGTAGATATTTACTCGACATAAACCAATTAAGGATCGAATTCGACAAAAGCGAACTCATCCGACCAAGTAGGTTATTAATCTCTACCATAAATCATGTCAAGGCAATTAATTGCTCAAAACCAATCATTCTTAATATCTTGAAAACAATTAAGCTAAGCTCATATTTTAGTAAGCCCAATCAAACGTTGTCCAAACTTCGTAGGGATTGAAATTAGGGTTCAACATGATCAAATCTTCCCTAGAGTCGACTCCGTTGAGTCTTTACTATAAATTCCCAATTTTGGAGAGATTGAAGCTAAGTGTTTCTTAACCCAACCTAGGCCATTTCTAAGTTCAACTAGGTTATAAATTCACCAAAGCATTGCAATGTGATTCATATACATCATAGAGTTGAATTTATAGGATAGAACACATAACAACATAACAACTTGTCAAATAGGCTTTAATTAGGGCATTCTCATATAGCACCATTTCTATCAACAAATATAATACATGTTTCTAACATGTTCATAACCTTAAATAGACAAGATGAAAGAGTATTATAAACTTTTATAGGCAAGAAATCATCCTATACATGCTTCTAACAAGCTCATTCTTTCAAAACACAAGATGAAGGCATAGGAAGCATATATGTGTCCTCATTGACCTCATACATCATAAGCTTTGTTTTCCTTAGGGTCAATGAGAACTAAAACAAAGAAGAAAAGAAGTAACTTACATGTATTCTACACCAAAGAAAGCAAGGAAGAAAACTGTTCGGTTGAAAGTGATCTACTCTTCAAGCTCCATACTTCTTATGGAGGTGGCTTGAGCAAATGGGTGAAGGATCATGGAGAATGACCAAGATGAATGCTTCAAGAAGCCATGGGAGAGTCTTGGAGAAGAGTAATCTCGTTTTTGGAGAGTGATGGAGAGAAATGAGAGTCAAAATATGCAGATGTGGTGTATATTGAGCTAGAAACTTAGTGGGACAAGTGTCATGACATTGTGGTCTCTTAAAATCAGATTTTTGAGGCTTAAATGATCACTAAAGTTCTCTTAATCCACTCTTAAAACTTGTTAGAGATGTTAGGGTATAAGTAAGGAGGGTTAGGGAGGTTTAGGTGGGGTTTAGAAAAGGTTTTCAATAGGGGTTTAGGAGCAAAAATCGTAAAGCAGCAAAACAGGTAAAACAGGTTTCGGGGGACCTTGCGGTCGCATGGTCCCCATACCCTTGCGACCGCATCCTCCCAGGATGCCAAACACTCCATTTTCTGGTTACCTTGCGGGGGCAAGGTCATTCCACCTTGCGAGGGCAAGCCCGACAGACCCAAAATGGCTCAAAACTCAACCTAAAAGACCCCCAAACACTTGGCCAAATCAAGGGGGTTTCAAACACTTGGCCGCATGCTTTGTAACAGCTCCTGGGCTCAGTTTTTCCACAGTTCAACTGTCCGACACTTGGGACGAACCTGTTCTGATCATGCTCCTTTACTCACAAACATTATAAAGGAAAGTACTCCGCATCCCTCTTCTTTTCGTTTCCTTAATGTTTGGGTTTCTCATCAGTCTTTTTTAACGACAGTTTCAAATGTTTGGCAGCAACCTGTTAGTGGCCGGCCTTTACACATTTTTGCTAAAAAGCTTTCTGCTTGTCGTCAAGCTTTGAGACGTTGGAATAAGGAGGTCTTTGGGAATATTTTTTCTTCTATTCAGAAAGCTGAAGATGAGGTCCAGCGGGCTGAGTTTCACTTTGAGGCTTCTAGATCAAATGAAGACAGAACTTCTATGCAACTAGCCCAGGCCAAACTGAAACTTGCTCTAAAAAATGAGGAACTTTATTGGCGTTAGAAAACAAAACTTAAGTGGCTTAAAGATGGGGAAGGGAACTCTAAGCTTTTCTTTGCCTCGGTGCAGCAAACCCGGCGAAAGCTTCATGTTCATTCTCTTGTGGGTTCGGATGGCCAAGATATCACTGATGTAGAGGACATTAAAAATCATGTTGTGCTTCATTTTCAATCCCAACTCCAAGCTGCAATCACTTCTGAGAATGATAGAATTTGCTCCATTCCTTCTCTTATCACAGAAGATATGAATGCCTCCTTAGCAAATTATCCCTCTCTCGCTGAAATTAGAGATGCAGTTTTTTCTATGAATGGTGATAGCTGCCGGATGGCTTCTCCGGGTTATTCTTTACTCACTGCTGGGAGATTATAAGTTCGGATCTTTATGCTGCCATAACAGAATTCTTTTCAGGCTTCTCCCTTCCGAAAAGCTGGACGAGCACTCTTATTGCTACCATTCCGAAAACGGATCATCCTACTTCTTTTGGAGACTTCCGGCCGATCAGTCTATGTAACTTCAGCAATAAAATTATTTCAAAGATCCTTGCCACTCGGCTTAGACATATTCTTCCAGCCATTATCTCCCCGAATCAAAGTGGATTTGTTAAGGGCCGGCTGATTCAAGACAATATTCTCTTAGCTCAAGAGTTGATGACAACTATCAACAAGAAAATATCCGGCTCTAATATCATTTTAAAACTTGATATGAGCAAGGCCTTTGATAGAGTTGATTGGCATTTTCTGATTAAGGTTCTCCGTCGTTTCGGATTTTGCGAAACTTTTATCGATTTAGTTTGGAGGCTAATATCTGATAATTGGTTCTCGGTTTTGGTCAATGGTTCCCCCGCGGGTTATTTCCATTCTTCTCGTGGTCTCAGACAAGGTGACCCCCTCTCTCCAGCTCTCTTTATTATCTCTGCCGAGGTTCTTAGCCGAAGCCTCAATGAATTACACAATTCCACTCCTCAGCTCACGTATTCTTCCTCAAGTGGATGCCCTATTATCTCTCATCTCTCCTTTGCGGATGACATAATCATTTTCTGTAATGGAAGTCTTCAATCCTTGGCTAAGCATCGACAACTTCTCTCCGATTATGAACAACTTTCTGGGCAGTCTATTAACATTAACAAAAGTAGCTTCACTGTTTCTGTCAAGCTCTCCAATGATCGGATTAATTCCATTGCTTCCCTTTTGGGCTATTCTCGTAAGGAGTTTCCGTTGATCTATTTGGGTTACCCACTGTTTTGTGGCCGTCGACTTAAATGATATTTCGACCCTCTTATTTTGAAGCTTCGATCCATAATTGATTCTTGGCTTGGTTGCTTTTTAAATGCTGCTGGTAAGATCTCTCTTATCTCCTCGGTTTTGCAATCCATCACCACTTATCAACTCACTGTTTTAGAACCTCCGAAGTCTGTCATCAGCCTTGTTGATCGGATGCTTGCCAATTTTTTTTGGGGTCATGGGGATCAGAAGCAGCGAGCTCACTGGATTGCCTGGTCTCGGTGTTGTGCTCCAGTTTTGGAAGGTGGTCTTGGCCTTCGTTCAATTAATGATATCTCAAAAGCTTACTCAGCTAGTTTGTGGTGGAGATTCAGATCTTGTGATACTCTTTGGTCCAAATTCCTTATGGCTAAATACTGCCGGAATCTTCATCCAGCTCAGACATCTTCAAAAGGTTCCCATATTTGGTGCAGAATGATTTCTATCAGGCCTTATGTTGAACAGAATTTAAAATGGCTTGTTGGTCGTGGCAGTTGCTCTCCATGGTTCGATAGATGGCTTGATGGAGGTCTTCTCATTCAGCCTCCTACTCTCCCAGCCTCTTCGGTGCGTGAACTTTTTGATGATTCATCTAATCTCAGCCCTATTGTTTCTGCTCAGCTTCCTCCTTCAGAAGTTCAGAGAATCATTGATCAGGGTTGCTATATTCATGACTCTGATGATCTAGCTTGCTGGACTCTATCATCTTCAGGCCGGTTTTCTATTTCTTCCGCTTGGAAATCTCTCCGGACATAGCAGCCTCAATTATTATCTGCTAAATATTATTGGCACTCCAAGCTCCCCAAACACATTAGTGTTTTTATGTGGAAACTATTTAATGGCAGACTTCCTATAGATGAAGCTTTGTTAAAGAAAGGTTTTCTTCTGGCTTCTAAGTGTTACAGTTGCTCTTCTGGATATGTTGAGACTTTCAACCATGTTTTTATTCATTGCTCTACGGCTGCTCATATTTGAGTGCATTGCTGAATTCCAAGTGAAAATTTATCCTCACTCTATCCATCAATGTTGCCTCTCTTGGTGGATTTTTCACAAGAATTCTCTTGCTCATGTTGTTCTCCCATCTCTCATTCTTTGGCATTTATGGAAGAATCGCAACTCTTTTTTCTTTGACGGGAAAGGCCTCTCTCCTGCATCGCTTCTTAAATCCATTCGTTATGATCTGGCTGCCTTGACGGATACTGTTCCTAGCCCTACTATCTCTAGCCCCATTGATGTTCGGATCATTAGATGGCAGTTCCCTCCTTCTTTGTTTGTGAAGCTTAATACTGATGGTGCTTCTCGAGGTAATCCTGGTGTTAGTGGGGGAGGTGGTATTGTTCGTAATTCTTCCGGAGATCTGATATATGCTTTTTCCTCCTTCTATGCTAAGGTCTCTAACACGGTTGCTGAAGCCAAAGCCTTGCTTGAAGGGGTGATGTGGCTTCAAGGTGCTGGGTTTAGAGGTGCGCTTATTGAGATGGACTCCAAGGTTCTTGTGGGCTGTCTTACAGAGAACCATAGTATTCCCTGGAAATGTTGGGCTATTCTTTGTCAAGTTCGGGCTATTCAACGGGATATGGACTTGATTAGTCCGCTTTCGAAGCGAATAGTGTTGCGGACCTACTTGCTAATTTCGGTTGCGATTCTTACGCTTCTTTCCACTTTCATGATGTTTTGACTTGCCCCTCGCATTCGTGGATCTATTGATTTGGATAAATCGGGTACCCCGTATGTTAGATGTCGGAGAAAACATTAGTCTGTATAGGCTTTTCTTTGTTGTTTTTCTCTGTATTTCTGTTTCGAGGTCAGGCTCCTTTGTCCTCCCTCTTATAAGGGCAATGCTGGTTGTCCCCCTCAAGTTTGTTCTTTATTTTCATTTAATAAAATCCTGCAGGGTGCCGTCCCTGTTTCTCTAAAAAAAAAAAAAAAAAAAAAACCCAACAAAAATGAGTTTAAAGCTCATCACAAGCACCCTCAAACAACACCCGAACAATCCAAACGAAGGAGGGAAAGAAGGAGAACTAAACAAGCAATTCAACCGGCGATTCAACAAGCATGCAGACATGATTCTAAACATGTTAAGAGCTTCATGAGTGACTTATAAATGATTCTAAAACATATATAGACTAAGTAAACATGCTCACAATCAACAAGAAAGCATGAAGGCAAGCATACAATGATCATGCAAGAATCCGGGGTGTTACACTCTCCCCTCCTTTAGGAATTTAGTCCCTAAATTCTTACCAAGTTCATCAAACAAATGTGGATGCTTCTCGCGCATCTCCGCTTCCGTTTCCCAAGTCGCTTCCTCAATGTTATGATTTCTCCAAAGGACTTTGACTAAGGGAATTCTTTTGGTTCGTAGCACTTGCTCTTTGGTGTCCAAAATCTTCACGGGCTTTTCAACATAAGACATATCCGGCTCAAATGTTATCTCCTCATATTCAAGTACATGGGACTCATCTTTCAAATACTTTCGCAACATGGAAACATGGAAGACATTATGAATCTCCGAAAGTGAAGGTGGTAATGCAACTCGATAAGCGAAAGACCCAACTTTCTCAAGAATCTCGAATGGGCCAATGTACCTCGGTGTAAGCTTCTCTTTCTTGCCGAATCTCTTCGTACCCCTTCTTGGTGACACCTTCAAGAACACATAGTCTCCCACTTGGAACTCAAGATCCCATCTACGATTATCCGCGTAACTCTTTTGTCGACTTTGAGCGGTGCGCAATCTATCTCTAATCAACTTCACGCTCTCAACCGACTGTTGCACTAACTCGGAACCCCAAAGTTTCGCCTCTCCAACTTCGTCCCAACAAATTGGTGATCTACACTTACGCCCATACAAAGCTTCATACGGCGCCATCTTAATACTCGACTGATAGCTGTTATTATACGCAAACTCGGCTAAAGGTAAGTGAGAATCCCAGCTTCCCTTAAAATCCACGGCACAAGCTCGAAGCATGTCCTCTAAAATCTGAATCAATTGCTCGGACTGACCATCCGTTTGAGGATGAAAAGTTGTACTGAACTTCAAATCCGGTCCCAAAGCCTCCTGCAACGACCTCCAAAATCTAGATGTAAACCTCGGATCTCTATCGGACACAATACTAACAGGTACGCCATGAAGTCTCACGATCTCCTGAATGTACAAAGCTGCTAACTGAGTTAATGAATAAGTGATCGCAATCGGAATAAAGTGTGCAAACTTAGTCAATCTGTCAACTATAACCCAAACTGCATTAAATCCTCTCCGCGTGCGCGGTAACCCCGTCACAAAATCCATAGTAATAAACTCCCATTTCCATTCAGGAATCTCAAGTGGTTGTAGAAATCCCGCAGGCCTTTGATGTTCAGCCTTAACCTGTTGGCAAGTCAAGCATCTCGATACATACTCCACAATTTCCCTCTTCATGCCTTTCCACCAAAATTGTCTTTTCAAATCCAAATACATCTTTGTGCTCCCCGGGTGAATGGTATACCTCGTTTTATGAGCCTCATCAAGAACTAGCCTCTTCAATTCATTATTAGCAGGAACACAAATTCTTCCTCGGAATGTCAAAGTACCCTTACTATTAATCACAAAATTAGGCGATACATTCTCAGCCAACCCATCAATAATCTTCTTCAATTCCAGATCATTCCCTTGTGCTTCTTTAATCTTCCAAAATAAAACTGGCGTAGCACGAACATTTGCAAAAATTACACCTTTATCATAAATACTAGGACCCCAATCTCGCAAATCTTCCAACATCCTCCATTCTCTAACCATCATACAAGACATGTGAATTTTCCTACTCAAGGCATCTGCTACTACATTTGCCTTCCCCGGATGATACAAAATAGTACAATCATGATCTTTTAATTTCTCCATCCATCTTCTTTGCCTCATGTTCAACTCCTTTTGAGAAAATAAATACTTCAAACTTTTGTGGTCGGTGAAAATCTCAAGCTTAGCCCCATACAAGTAGTGCTTCCATTTATGCAACGCAAAAATAATCGCAGCCAACTCCAAATCGTGTGTCGGGTAATTCTGCTCATGAATAGACAACTTCCTCGACGCATAGGCGATAACTCTACCATTTTGCATCAGTATACAACCCAAACCTTCCTTAGAAGCATTGCTATAAATCACAAAATTATCTCCTCCACTAGGCAAAGCCAAAATAGGTGCCGACGTCAACCGCTTCTTAAGTTCTTGGAAACTAACCTCACATTTCTCGCTCCAAACAAATGGCATATTCTTTTGTGTCAATCTAGTCATAGGAGTCACAATCTGAGAAAATCCCTCAATAAATCTCCGGTAATAACCCGCTAGACCTAAGAAACTCCGAACCTCGGTAACTGAACTAGGTCTCTTCCAATTCATCACCGCTTCAACCTTAGAAGGATCCACGGCTATCCCGGCGCTAGAAATGATGTGCCCCAAAAATGATACTTCCTCAAGCCAAAAGGCACATTTGCTAAACTTCGCATAAAGCTGTTTCTCCCGAAGAATAGACAAGACAATCCTCAAGTGTTTCTCATGCTCCTCCCGAGATTTCGAATACACTAAGATATAATCAATAAAGAATACCACGAAACAATCAAGATAGCTATGAAAGGCACGATTCATCAAATCCATAAACACCGCTGGTGCATTCGTTAACCCAAATGGCATCACTACAAATTCAAAGTGTCCATATCTAGTGCGAAAAGTCATCTTTGGAATATCTTCCTCTCTAACCTTCAATTGGTAGTAACCCCATCTCAAATCAAGCTTAGAATACACAATCGACCCTTCCAATTGGTCAAAGAGATCATCAATGTGGGGTAGTGGATATTTATTCTTAATGGTCACCTTATTCAATTCCCGATAATCTATGCATAACCGCAAACTCCCATCTTTCTTCCTCACAAATAAGACCGGTGCGCCCCAAGGCGACACACTCGGTTTAATAAAGTCAATCTCTAGAAGTTCTTGCAACTGAATTTTCAACTCCTTAAGCTCCGCGGGCGCCATCCTATACGGTGCCTTAGAAATTGGTGAAGTCCCCGGAATAAGCTCAATACAAAATTCTAGCTCTCTATCGGGTGGCATAGCATGGTCGATAGAAAATACATCGGGAAACTCACATACTACCGGAACCTCCTCTAATTTCGGCGAAGACTTCTTCTTATCAACTACGCATGCAAGATAACCCGTACACCTTGAGACAATAATTTTCTAGCCCTTAGAGCAGAAATAAAATGCAAACCACTCGATGCATGATCACCCACAAATGTAAATTCAGGCACACCCGGCATAGAAAAAGTAACCCGGTTTTAATGGCAGTCAACTAAAGCATGATAAGAACATAACCAGTCCATACCGAGAATCACATCAAAATCACGTATAGGTAGAACTACTAAGTCTGCATGCAAAGTGTCGTCACCCACCAATACATCACAAGATTTAAACACTTCAGATGCGAGCATATATTCCCCGAGCGGGGTAGACACTTCAAGCAAATATGGCAAAGGTTAAGGAAACACACATAAATTCTCAACAAAGTACGAAGCAACATAAGAATGTGAAGACCCTGGATCTATGAGAACTCGAGCCTTATGATCAAATATAGAAAGAGTACCTCCTATCACTGCCGTAGACCCCTGAACCTCACGCTGATCAAGCGCAAACACACGGCCCTGCACCTTAGGTTTACCATCCCCATCTCTCTTAGCCCCAGATTGCTGACCGGCGCTACCCGACTGATTGGCCTTAAACTTTGGACAATCTTTCCTCAAGTGAGTCCCGTTTCCACAAATGTAACACTTCCCAGTCTTTCCCCAACACCTATCAACTATATGTCCAGGCTTCTGACATAACGAACAAATCATAGTCTCGTTACGCGATCCTTGCTGCCCGTGACTAAAAGAAGTGTTGTTGCCCTGCTTCCCTAACTGCGGCCTACCTTGGCCTCCACCTCTCCTATCTCTGTTTCCTTGGTAACCCCTTCTGTTACCTGAATTATTCCCTTGATTAGTGTTCTGAGTAGTCTGTCGTGCATTACTAGAATTATTCTTGATTCGGTGCTCCTCAATATCCTGCTCCACCTGATACGCTCGATCAACTGCACTCCGATAATCAGTGAGCTTAAGTGCTAGAATTTGCTTCCTAAATTCAGTTCTCAACCCCTTAACAAACTTATGTGTCCTCCGTGCTTCAGTAGGAATCAAATACGTTCAATAACGGCTCAACTCGGTGAACTTCGCGGAATACTCCGCTACAGTCATACTACCCTGCTCAAGATCATAAAATTCTTTCTCCCTTTTTTTGCGAACCACATCCGGCACATACTCATTCTTAAACTTCCTTTGAAAATTAGCCCAAGTAATAGGAACTTGCTGAATCTCCCAACTTTCCTTCAACACATTCCAGCAATGCTCCGCGGCTCCCTTGAACTTAAATGTCGCTAGCATGACTCTCTCCTCATCGGTACACCCCAACATAGATAATACTTTGATCATCTCTTCCATCCACAACTCAGCCTCCCTAGGTTTCGGCTCCCCAAGAAATGTACTAGGTTTCAACTTAATGAATCTCTCTAAAAGAGTGGTGTCATTTCTCGGTCTCGGTGGTGGTACAACTTCCTCCTGTCGAGGTGGTGGTAGTGGTGCTCCCTCAGCTTGACCTCCCTGGCATGCCCCTGCCAGAAAATCCATCAACCTACGGTGTAACTCTGCCATATCCGGACCCACCGGATTCTGTGGCGGCACATCCTTAGGCTCTCGACCTCCCGGCCTACCTCTACCAGGGCCATTGCCATCCCTAGGATTCTCCATCGAACCCCTACAACAATTCACTCGACGTTAGAATCAACACACAAATAACCAACCCACCAAGGCCATGGAACCTATCATGGCCGACAGCTAACCTATAGCTCTGATACCAAGTATGACAGCCCGACCCGGACCCCAATGCGAGATCCCGAGCCGGACCGTCCAAATAGGCAAGATACAAGCATACACAAGTAGGATTATAAAATTCATGTGGCGCAACATCGCATACAAATAACAACTCGGCTACACTTGTCCGGAAAATAACTTAAAATAAACAAGTCATCGGCGACGTTACAACCGAAACCCAACAACTACTCCTACAATTTTAACACATGCTTATAAAAACCTCAACGGCCACAACATGCCGGAGAGAACAACAACAATAATACTTTAAAAGAGCTTAAGCAGAAGGAACGGTAGTGAACCATTAACATATAAACAAGCTCAACATATAAGTCGGCATACAAAAGATTATAAGTATGAAGTCATTAAGTTTACTACAACAACAAAAACCCCAAAGTCAAGTCTAGGTGACTTGCTTCCCAACGTCCTTGCCAAAACAAAGGTCTAACTACATAAGTCCCAAAATAGCAACCTTGAGCTCACAAGCAACCAAACGCGGTATGGCGAATCTAGCGTGAACCGTCTCCTCGGCTCGGATCTAAGGAAAACAAAACAAACAAATAGGGTAAGTCGAAAGACTTAGTAAGTTACTAAAAATGCATGTTCATGTCATAGCATGTCATTTATCACAATTATGGCTCATGTTCATCATATAGCACTTAGCACATTATTCACATAAGTGCAGAAAATAAATCATACAAGTAGGATATGATATAGTCACGGCCGCTTCGTAGCTCCTGCAATTAACTTGTTACTGGTTCGTGCCATCGATGTTTTGTGAATTCATCGACTCATACCGAGAACCTACTCGATTTAATTAGCAAGTCAATGCGGCACGTATTGATACGGCAAAGGGGATACTTCCCCACTGCGGCCCACAGTGGAGGTGTGTGAGGTCCCAGGTGCGGCGATCCATAGCGAGCACGAATCTCACAATTCGTGAAGGCGATGCATCGTCCCACCCTGACTTAATAAACAAACCAAATAATGCCAGCTAGACTCAATGTGATGCACAAGTAGATATTTACTCGACATAAACCAATTAAGGATCGAATTCGACAAGAGCGAACTCATCCGACCAAGTAGGTTATTAATCTCTACCATAAATCATGTCAAGGCAATTAATTGCTCAAAACCAATCATTCTTAACAACTTGTTGCAAACAATTAAGCTAAGCTCATATTTGAGTAAACCCAATCAAACGGTGTCCAAACTTCGTAGGGATTGAAATTAGGGTTCAACATGATCAAATCTTCTCTAGAGTCGACTCCGTTGAGTCTTTACTATAAATTCCCAATTTTGGAGAAATTGAAGCTATGTGTTTCTTAATCCAACCTAGGCCATTTCTAAGTTCAACTAGGTTATAAATTCACCAAAGCATTGCAATGTGATTCATATACATCATAGAGTTCAATTTATAGGATAGAACACATAACAACATAACAACTTGTCAAATAGGCTTTAATTAGGGCATTCTCATATAGCACCATTTCTATCAACAAATATAATACATGTTTCTAACATGTTCATAACCTTAAATATACCAGATGAAAGAGTATTATAAACTTTGATAGGCAAGAAATCATCCTATACATGCTTCTAACAAGCTCATTCTTTCAAAACACAAGATGAAGGCATAGGAAGCATATATGTGTCCTCATTGACCTCATACATCATAAGCTTTGTTTTCCTTAGGGTCAATGAGAACTAAAACAAAGAAGAAAATAAGTAACTTACATGTATTCTACACCAAAGAAAGCAAGGAAGAAAATTGTTCGGTTGAAAGTGATCTACTCTTCAAGCTCTACACTTCTTATGGAGTTGGCTTGAGCAAATGGGTGAAGGATCATGGAGAATGATCAAGATGAATGCTTCAAGAAGCCATGGGAGAGTCTTGGAGAAGAGTAATCTCGTTATTGGAGAGTGAGGGAGAGAAATGAGAGTCAAAATCTGACGATGTGGTGTATATTGAGCTAGAAACATAGTGGGACAAGTGTCATGACATTGTGGTCTCTTAAAATCAGATTTTTGAGGCTTAAATGATCACTAAAGATCTCTTAATCCACTCTTAAAACTTGTTAGAGATGTTAGGGTATAAGTAAGGAGGGTTAGGGAGGTTTAGGTGGGGTTTAGAAAAGGTTTTGAATAGGGGTTTAGGAGCAAAAATCGTAAAGCAGCAAAACTGGCAAAACAGGTTTCGGGGGACCTTGCCGTCGCATGGTCCCCATACCCTTGGGACCGCATCCTCCCAGGATGCCAAACACTCCATTTTCTGGTTACCTTGCGGGGGCAAGGTCATTCCACCTTGCGAGGGCAAGCCCGGCAGACCCAAAATGGCTCAAAACTCAACCTAAAAGACCCCCAAACACTTGGCCAAATCAAGGGGGTTTCAAACCCCAACAAAAATGAGTTTAAAGCTCATCACAAGCACCCTCAAACAACACCCGAACAATCCAAACGAAGGAGGGAAAGAAGGAGAACTAAACAATTAATTCAACCGGCGATTCAACAAGCATGCAAACATGATTCTAAACATGTTAAGAGCTTCATGAGTGACTTATAAATGATTCTAAAACATATATAGACTAAGTAAACATGCTCACAATCAACAAGAAAGCATGAAGGCAAGCATACAATGATCATGCAAGAATCCGGGGTGTTACATGGTTCTTCATTTTTTTCATCTTCTTGACATTATGACACATTTTCTTAACTCATTTTTCTTATTTTATTCATGGGTAATAACTAAGCATGCTAACAATTTGCTTAATATCTCGATATACTCACCAACAATTCTATTATTGTAGATACAATTTATCATATATATATATCTAATAATTTCTTTCCCGAACATATTTAAGAAACTAAAATCATATTATTTTTTAGTTTCAAATAAAGTTTTAGTGTCTCGACTGAGTAAGGGTATTTTTGTCCTTTTAAAAAATATTGGACGACATTTGTAACGATAATGATACTTTAAAATAAGTACAAGTCAAGGGATCAAATTATTATTTAATTATTCATAGAATTAATTAGTCTATGACAAATTTACTCTTTTGGTCTTAATTAATGGTGAGTTATTTATTATATTTATAGCTATTTTTTTTTCAATCGTTATTGGTTATAATGGTAAATTTATGTGTATTATCCTTAACAAAACACACAGATTCATCAAATGGTTTTCATTTTTTTTTTCATCTTTTTCACATTATGACACATTTTCTTAACTCATTTCTCTTATTTTATTTATGGGTAATAACTAAACATGGTACAAATTCGTTTAATATCTCGATACTCACCAATAATTCTATTATTATAGATGCAATTTTTCATATAAATCTAATAATGTCTTTCCCGAACATATTTAAGAAAGTAAAATCATATTATTTTTTAGTTTCGAATAAAGTTTTACGATCTCGACAGAGTAAGGGTGGTTTTTTCATTTTAGAAAAAATTGGGCGACATTTGTAGCGATAATGGTAGGAGGAGGAAACTGATAAGAAAATCAAAATATAAGACGAAATAAATAGAATTAAAAAAATGTAGCACCTAACTTTAAAATACGTACAAGTAATGGGATCAAATTATTATTTAATTATTAACGGAATTAATTAGCCTATGACAAATTTACTCTTTTGGCTTTAATTCATGGCAAGTGATTTATTATATTTATTATTGTTACTTTTTTCCAATCATTATTATTTGACATGGTAAATTTATGTGTATTGACCTTAACAAAAGGCACAAATTTATCAAATGGTTCTTCATTTTTTTCATCTTCTTGACATTATGACGCATTTTTTAACTCATTTATCTTATTTTATTCATGGGTAATAACTAAACATGCTAACAATTTGCTTAATATCTCGATATACTCACCAACAATTCTATTATTGCAGATACAATTTATCATATAAATCTAATAATGTCTTTCCCGAACATATTTAAGAAAGTAAAACCATATTATTTTTTAGTTTCAAATAAAGTTTTAGTGTCTCGACTGAGTAAGGGTATTTTTGTCATTTTAGAAAATATTGGGCGACATTTGTAACGATAATGGTACTTTAAAATAGGTATAAGTCAATGGATCAAATTATTATTTACTTATTCATGGATTTAATTAGCCTATGACAAATTTACTCTTTTGGTCTTAATTAATAGTGAGTTATTTATTATATTTATAGCTATTTTTCCAATAATTATTGGTTGTAATGGTAAATTTATGTGTATTATCCTTAACAAAATGCACAAATTCATCAAATAGTTCTTCATTTTTTTCATCTTTTGCACCTTATGACACATTTTCTTAACTCTTTTCTCTTATTTTATTTATGGGTAATAACTAAACATGCTACAAATTCGTTTAATATCTCGATACTCACCAATAATTCTATTATTATAGATACAATTTTTCTTAGAAATCTAATAATGTCTTTCTCGAACATATTTAAGAAAGTAAAATCATATTATTTTTTAGTTTCGAATAAAGTTTTACGGTCTCGACTGAGTAAGGGTGGTTTTTTCATTTTAGAAAAAATTGGGCGACATTTGTAACGATAATGGTAGGAGGGGGAAACTGATAAGAAAATCAAAATATAATACGAAATGAATAGAATTAAAAAATGTAGCACCTAACTTTAAAATACGTACAAGTCAAGGGATCAAATTATTATTTAATTATTCATGGAATTAATTAGCCCATGACAAATTTACTCTTTTGACCTTAATTCATGGTAATCTGCCCGGCCCAATTGGCCCAAGTCATAAGTCACATGCCCGGTACATGTTCACAATTTAGCCAAGTGATTATCCTAAAGTCAGGATTGAGAAGAGAAGATTAAGGGGTTCCGTCACGTCGCGAGCATGTTTCCTACCTTTATCAAGCAAGAGTTGTTAGCGAGCTGGGGGCTCAGCCAGCGAGCAAGAGTATGTTGCGAGCACGAGGTGTTATGCTCGAGAATTCAGGAGTTACAATCAGTTGAGGACGGTTACGTCCGGAAAATCCTCTATTTGACCGTTGTGTTTAATGGGACAGTTAATGAGGCAGTTAATATGCCCACCATTAATACCATGAGTGTTAGTGGGTGGTTATGAGCAGTTACACATTCCGGCAACTATAAAATCCCCAGAAAATGAAGGGGAGAGGTACGTGACTTTATTCTAGAGCCAAAACTCTGCTAAATTGTATACTCATTTACTAGTCTTGGACTAATTCTCACGCCGGAGGGCCTTTGCAGGGAGTGCCCCTGCCTAGTTTACTGGTTGTTCCATTTGATTGCAGAGTTGGGCTTTGGAGTTTTTCGGATACGTTGAAAGTCAGGTATCCAGTTGGACAGATCCAGTGTGCCCAGAAGATTTTGGACGCATCAGTTGGTTCCGTTGCCGGGAAACGTAATAGTTTTGCGGTAGCAGTTTTTCGTGTTTTGATAATTGTTCTTCGTCAGTTTTGTCAATGGCAGAAAACGGCATTAATGGTGTCAGTGGAAGTCATCGAGAAGAGGTGCACCCAACTCCTAGTCTTAATCAATTGGCTGGGAACAATCCTCCTCCACCACATGATGCTCGCCATCAACTTAACCACAAACGTGGAGTGGATTCTTTAGCAAGAAGTGTTGTGACAGCAGTTGGTTTGGCACATGAATTCAGGGAAGAAGCTCTTCGTCAAAGAGCTATATACTTGGGCCAAATGCATCAACTCAATTTGCAGTTGATTGCCATGGGTAAGCCGCCTTTGCCCATTGAGGTGGACCCTTTACCAGCTTTGTCGGCTCCAAGTCAAGCTGCAGGTGGTTCTCGAACTGGGGGTAATCACTTAAACCCATTAATCATTCCTTCTCATCCGCGTGTCCAGGAGTCAAAGGGACGAGGTCCACCAGAGGGTAGTAAGGCTAGTCACAGGGTGGTGCCCAGTGTTCATTCTCAGCTGGGACCGCGTGTGGGGGATGATTCTGCATAATCCCGTCGTCGTCGGCGATCACCTTCACCGCGAATGTCTCATGCACGTAGGTTTCGTTCACCCTCGCCGCGACGATCGCGTGCTCGCAGTCGTCGTTCTCCATCTCCAAGGGGATCTTATACTCGGCGACATAGAACTCGATCTCCCAGGAGATCCCAAGGGTATTTATCCCATCATTCTCAAGAAAAAAGGGGTTTGCATCAACCAGCTGCACCAGCAGCTCAGCTTGCTGGGGTGCCACAGGTTCAAGTGGCGCAGGCCGTGGGGGTAACTCAAGCCGTAGGAGCTATGGGTCCCCCACAGGTCCCTCCTATGCCCGTGGTACAGCCTCAGTTGGGTGGTTTTCCTACAACCATAAATATGCAGGATTTTGAAGCGCTGAAACGCCGTGTGGAGGCATGGGAGCAGGGGAAGGCTCTGGATGGAAACTTCTTGGGCACTTCAGCTAGCCTGTTGGCACCGTGGATTGAGAATGCAGCACCAGCACAAGAGTTAATTTTCCCGAATATTAAGGAGTACACAGGGAAAATGAAGGCAAGGGATTGGTTAATGTCCTTTGAATCACAAATTGGCTTAGGGACTTCAGATGAGGCCTTAATGATTAGGGCTTTTGTGGGCGCCTTACAAGGGAAGGCCTTAGCCTGGATGGGGGCTTTTCCACGAAGATCAATCAACAATTGGGCTGATTTGCAAGCAAAGTTCCTGGCAGATTTTGGAACTACGGGCACATTGGCAAAGACAAGGGTTGATCTGTCGAAAGTCAAGCAGGGAGCACACGAGTCAACGGCTAGTTATCTGGAACGATTTACCAAGGTGCTAGAGCAGGTCCCAGGATTGACCGAACAGGAGGTGACTCTATGCTTTGAAACGGGCTTGCTCTAAGGTGAGGGTGGATTGAGATTGGAGTTGAGCATGCGAGATCCAAAAACGCAGGCAGAAATGCTAATGCGGGCTCAAAAGTGGTGTGCCGGGGAGACGGCAAAAAAGGAAAAGAAGAAAGAGAATAGTGAAGCTGCTGGAAGTTCCAAGGGGAATGGTCAGACAGTGGGCGGAGGTTATAATAAAGGCAAATCGAGATACGATCGGCCAAGGGAATTTCTTCGTGAAGCAGATCTTAGCCCGCTCAATACCTTGCCCGAGGATATCATGTACGAAATAAGAGACGAGCTTCCTCGCCCACCTCGCATGAATCCAGAGACAGCTGATGCTCGGGATAAGACGAAGAGATGTGCCTATCATGATGATTTTGGGCACACAACAGAGGAATGTTGGCCCTTGAAGAAGGCCATTCAGAAGTTAATCAATGAAGGGCTGTTGGACCGCTTCAAGAGAGATGGAGTAAACAGGGGGAATGCACCCCGGAGAGATACCCCACCGATCAGAGGGGTGATTAATGTGATAATGGATGAGGAGCCCACTCCGACCCAGCTCGGTAAACAAATTTATTCTCTGTCGAAGGTTGTGGATCGCCCAACTGCTTTGCAGGCTGGAGAGGAAGCTATACAATTTACTCGCAGCGAGTTGGCGAGTAATGTGGCGGGCGAGCAGTCCCTGATCGTTTCGGCCTTGGTGGATGGCTGGGTCGTACACAGAATCTTGGTTGACACCGGTGCTTGTCGAGATGTGATGTATTACTCATGCTTTCAGGGCTTTGAGCTAAGTGATGATCGACTTAGGCTATATGCTGGAACATTAGAGGGATTCACTAACCATAAGGTTCCGGTTAAGGGCACGGTCGAGTTAGAGGTGTTTATTGGTTAAGGGAGCAGACGCGAGTTGAGAAGATCACTTTCATGGTGATCGATTTAAAGTCTCCCTACAACATTATCCTGGGCGTCCCAAGTATGACCAAATTCCAGATGGTTGCATCTATCCCACACCAACGGGCTAAGTTCTACACTGATCAGGGAGTGGGTGTATTGAGGAGTCAGCCCCGAGCAGTGCTTGAATATGTGCGCGATAGTCAACGGAAGAAACAGAAGTTGACCTTGGAGGATGGTGAGCAAAAAATAACTGTCAGTACCAAGGAAACATCTCATGTGACTGTGGGGCCATCAGTAATAGCCATGGTGAATGAAGACCTTGAGATGGATGCTAGC
Organism: Codonopsis lanceolata; assembly: GCA_013146195.2. Classification (NCBI taxonomy): domain Eukaryota; kingdom Viridiplantae; phylum Streptophyta; class Magnoliopsida; order Asterales; family Campanulaceae; genus Codonopsis; species Codonopsis lanceolata. Next base: position 83,974,548 of record CM028378.1, on the reverse strand, counting down.
TCTTTGCCAACATTGAAGTCGGAGGACCAGGACGAGCATGAGGTTGGTGCAAGTTTGCCTGTGAGTCAGACTGGTGGCGAGAGCATTTGCTCCTTGCCGACATTAAAGTCGGGGGAACAGGTTGAGCACCATGATGAGGCAAGAATGAATTCAGAGAAGGCTAGTGAAAGTCTTGATGATCCTTTGCCGGCATTGACGTCAGAGGGACCAATGAAGCAAGTCGAGGACATGGATGTAGATCAGCTTGATACGGTTGAGGATCAAGCTGAGAAAGAAGAAAAGGTGGAGTGTGATACACTCCAAATGCGAGATGAGCTAGAATTTACGGCTCAGGACGAGCTCGAGGAGGTGGTTATCAATTCTGCCTACCCCGAGCAGAAAATAAAAATCGGAAAGCCTTTGTCAGTAGAAGCTCATGCAAACCTGATCAAATAGCTGCAAGATAGCTTGGATGTTTTTGCATGGAGGCCAGAGGACATGAAAGGGGTGAGTGAAATCGTGGCTTTGCATCGACTTAATGTGGATCCTGCTTTTCGGCCAATTCAGCAGCGGCCTAGGATTTACTCTGTTGAGAAGGATCAAGCGATCAAGGAGGAGGTTGAGAAGCTGCTTAAAACGGATATAATCGAGGAGATACATTACCCAACTTGGTTGGCTAATGTGGTTATGGTTAAGAAATCTAACGGCAAGTGGCGGATGTGCGTGGATTTCACTGATTTGAATAAGGCCTGCCCGAAGGATTGCTATCCTTTGCCACGAATTGACAAGCTGGTGGAGGCTATAGCAGGATTTGAGCTCCTCAGTTTTATTGATGCCTATTCTGGGTATCACCAAGTCAAGATGAATGAGCAGGATAAGGCTCTGACAGCTTTCCGAGCCAGGGGGAGATCGTTACAAGATGATGCCATTCGGTCTGAAAAATGCAGGAGCCACTTATCAGAGAATGGTGAATAAGATATTCAGCTCACAGATCGGGAGGAATGTCGAAGCTTACATTGACGACATGGTGGTCAAGACTAAAGGGAACGAGCATACGGTGGACTTGGGCGAAACCTTTGCCAACCTCAGGAAAAATAACATGAGGCTGGACCCGAGCAAGTGTGTGTTCGGGGTGAAGGCGGGCAAGTTCCTGGGATTCATGGTGACTGAGAGGGGCGTTGAGGCTAATCCCGAAAAGATCAAGGCATTGGTTACTATGAAGCTTCCTCGATGCATCAAAGATGTGCAAAAGCTCAATGGTAGGGTGATAGCCCTTGGTCGCTTCATTTCTAGTTCGGCGGAGAGGTGCCTGGTATTTTTCAAGGTTCTTCGTGGGAACAAAGGGTTTGAGTGGACACCTGAATGTCAGAAGGCCTTCGAGGAGCTAGTGAAATACCTGGGGAGTCCTCATTTGCTGAGCAGCCCGATCGTTGGTGAAAAATTGTTTGTGTATCTAGCGGCCACAGAGCAGGCTGTAGCCGCTGTGTTGATTAGGGAAGAATGTAATGTTCAAAAGCCTATTTACTATGTGTCCAAAGCCCTCACTGCTGTCGAGGGACGGTATTTTAATGCAGAGAAGTTGGCTTATTCGCTTGTTGTTGCTGCTCGGAAACTTCGAGCTTATTTTTCTGCCTATTCGATCACTGTATATACTGATATGCCTCTTAGGAAAATCTTGCACAAGCCAGACACTTCTGGTCGGTTGCTCACTTGGTCGATTGAGCTCACAGAGTTTGATATTGATTATCAACCTCGGCGAGCAATTAAGGCACAGGCTTTAGCAGACTTTGTGGCTGAGACAAGCTTCAAGGATTCCTGCGAGGAGGAGGTATCATCCAAGACAGCGTCAGCCAGTATACCAAGTCCAAAATCCCGACCAAAGTATTGTTGGGAGTTACATGTTGATGGTTCGGCTAGCAGGTTTGGGAGTGGTGCTGGGTTGGTGTTGGTTCCACCCGAGCGGGATGTAGAGTTTGAAAAAGCATTGCGCTTTAAGTTTCCAACTTCCAACAACCAAGCCGAGTATGAAGCATTGATCGCAGGGCTCGAGCTCGCGCATGATGTGGGAGTGCGAGAAGTGATTGTACATTGTGATTCCCAGTTGGTGGTAAATCAAGTTAGAGGCGATTATGCGGTTCATCATCCAGTCCTGGTTCGTTACTGCACGATTGTGAAAGAGATTTTAAAGGACTTCGATTATTAGGAATTGGTGCGACCACTATTGAGATGTGTGCGACCAGAGATGATTGAGGGTATTTTGGGAGAAATACATGAAGGTAAATGTGGCGGTCACCCTGGCCAAAGGTCATTAGCAGAAAAGGTTCTGGCAGCTGGTTTCTATTGGATAACTTTAAGGCGGGATGTAGAAATGTATGTTCGGCGATGTGACAAGTGTCAACGCTACACAGACATACCTCGTTTACCTTCTACCGAGCAGACTCCTGTGGTTGCATCGTGGCCATTTGATATGTGGGGAATAGATCTCATTGGCCCGTTTCCAGTAGCTCGGTCAAAGTTTAAGTATGCAATGGTCGCTGTGGATTACTTTACTAAGTGGGTGGAGGCTAAACCTTTGGCGACCATTAGTGAAGTTAACGTGATCGATTTTGTTCACGAGCATATATGGTGTTGATTTGGAGTTTCACGAGCAATTGTGTCCGATCATGGGACCCAATTTTCTAAAAAGTTCACCAAAGCATGCCAGTAGATGAGCGTGAAACATTGGTAGTCGTCGGTGGCATATCCACAAGGCAATGGGCAGGCTGAGGCCGCAAATAAACAAGTCTTGCATGTCCTTAAACGAAACATGGAGGATAAGGCAGGAAGATGGGTAGATGAATTGCCTTCGGCTTTGTGGGCGGTTAGAACAACAGTCAGAGGAGGCCCTACCGAGGAAACAACTTTTTCTATGGCTTATGGGTCTGAGGCTATGGCTCCAGTGGAAATGTATTTGCCCAATCATAGGGTTTTGCATTATGACGCTGAATCCAATAAGACAGCTCGGTCAGTCGATCTGGATTTGTTAGAGGAGAAGCAATTGGAGGCTAAGATGAGGATGGCCAATTATAAGCAGCGAGCAAAGGCCCATCACGATAAAAGGGTTCGTGGTCAGTCATTTGTTGTGGGCGACTGGTTTCTCCGTAAGATCGAAGCAACGGGTCATCGAGCTGAGTGGGGGAAGCTCTCACCAAATTAGGAAGGGCCTTTTCAGATTGTTAGAATTATTAAAGAGGGCACCTATATGTTACGAACAAAGGATGGAGACGAGCTGAGACATCCATGGCATGCAGATCACTTGAAGAAATATTATTGGTGATTGGCATTGGCAGTATGTAATTCATTGATCTTTTCTTTTTTATGGCAAATGATAATGGCAAAGCTCAATTATGCTTTCAATTCTAGTTTGAAAGTTGGTGTTTGAGTCAGTTGCTTTTGTTGTGTTTCTCTCGATTATTCTCTTTCGCGAGCATGAGTTGTTTGTGCTCGCGCAAAGGGTTGATGTTCGAGTTGAACTATTTCTATTCTCGATTATTCTCTAATACGAGCATAAGTTGTTTATGTTCGTGTAAAGAGTTGGTGTTCGAGATAGTGGTTTTCTTTATGTTCTCGATCATTCTCTTTCACGAGTATAAAGTTCTTTATGCTTGTGAAAAGAGTTGGTGTTCGAGTGGGATTGTTTATTTAAGATTTCTTTTTCACGAGCAAAGGTTGCCTTTGCTCGGGAAAAGAGATCAATTCCTAGTTGAAATGCAAGCAGGGATAACGAAATAAAAAGCATTCGGCAAGCAAGTAAAAGAAGTGAGTAGCGAGTATTACAGAAACACAAAGGTAAATTGTTTGTGAGGAATCAGGGCACATAGGCCAAAATAGTGACTTCATGCACTTGGAGCAGTGTTGTTGACGGTTGGTGGGTCTGGTTCGGTTGTTTCTTCTGTGGCGGCTTCGAGGATGATTACTTCATCATCTCCGGCCTGTTCGGAGGTACTTTCATCTCCCGTCGGTGGTGCTTGAGACTTCCAAATTTGAGTCATAAGTTCGCTTATGTTGTTTTTGGCAACTAGAGGAGGAGCCCATGGGGACAGGTTCTTCTCTGTGTCAGCTTCAGCGAGAGAGTCAAGTTCATCTTCGGTGTATGGGACGAAGGCGTGACCAGGTCGAGCAAAGGAATAGAAAAGCGGGTTAGTACCCCATTCAGCTAGTAGTTCTGATTTGATTTCCAACCCGCTACATGAAAGTTGCCTTAGCACATGATTGACTCCCTGAAGGAAGAAGGGATATGCTTCACTTTCCACCGAGGTAGCAAAGTCCTCAAACTCTTTGTAATCTTCAATAATGGTTTGTTTCTGCTCCTCGCTTGGGATAGATTCTGCTGCCTTCAGTTTGTCTTCAAACTCGACAATCCTGGCTTGGGCTTCTTCGAGCTGGGCTTGGCTGGTTCGAAGGTCTTTACGAACTCCAGAAATGTTATTTAGAGCTGCTTCTTCGGACTTCTTAGAGAAGTCAAGGTGAGCTTCCAAGTTCTTCTTTTCAGCTTCAACCTTGGAGAGCTCGGTCACTTTCCTTGTGAGGGACTCTTCAGTTGACTTTAGCTCAAGACGAATTGACGCTTTCCTCCAACGGTGTTCGAGTTGATCAAGAGGCGGTGTTCCACCGAGTTGATATTGTCCACCAGTCATTCGTACATTAATACCGACTTGTTTGCAATCTACAAGAAAAGATATAATCAGTAATTGTGGAGTGTAAAGGAACGCTGGAATGCAAGAAAATATTTTACCTCAGTTAGACACATTCCGACTTCTCCTATCAAAACCGAGCTCACCTGGTCGTTGCTTTTCTTTCGAACCCCTCCATGATGGAGCCTCTTCATTAATCCAAGACCCGTGGTGGCTTGGAATCCACTGCGCTTATAGATATTGATATTGTCAAGATCGGGTACGTCGGCGAGTTCAGCAATAAGGGCAACAGCTTTGTCCCGGTCATCAGGCATAATGAAATTTTCCTTTTGCCATGATGGTATAGAGGGGGTGGTTTCCTCGAGCACAACCTTGTCTGCTCGGTGTTTACTTCTCTTGGGTCTCTGGCTTGGTTCAGTGAGGTTGATGACGGGCTGGGGAACCGGTTCGATCCTTTGTACGGTAGGGGTTGGAGTGATGAGCGTAGCAGGCTGACTGGGTTCAGGTTGGCTACGTTTAGTGCCGCGGCTAGTGGTGCTGGTCAGGACAGTTGGAAGACTAGTAGCAGGTTGGGTTGAGAGGTGCTTTCTTCGTTTACTTGATCCCTTTTTGGCGGCCTGGAGGAACTTATTAACATCTGTCAATCGTTTCATGTCTACAAAAATGAAAGCGAGCATTAAAGTATGAAGAAAGCAAAGTTTGCAAGTTCGGTATAAAGAAGTATAGTTAAAAGTGTAGACCAGTGAGAGAGAATGAAGGTCTGCAATGAGTTCCAGTTCGCGCACATTCATCGCATTCATTGGGGAATTTTTTGCCGTGACATGGACCCCAATATGGATGTGGAAGTTCAGGATCAATAGTAACTCGGGGTTCGACTCCTTCGAGGGGCCAGCTGAGGATTCCAGCTCGTCGGAGAAGAGTTAAGTCAGAGGTGAGAGCCCGCCAGTCAAGTACGAAATCCTGACCGGCCTGGCCATCTCGTCCTTCTTTCACTCCGAGCAAAGTTATGAAGCCCTCGCTATCCTGGGTTCGCCAGCTCGATAAGCGTTTTTATCGTATTCGGGGAGCCCATAGTCGGTAAGATAAGGGGCGAAGGGCCAGCCGACGCTTGATTCGACAAGTAGAGCTTTCGAATCCCACCCATCTACTTTGTTCGGGCCCTCGTTGAGAAGTTTGAAATAGTTCGGGTTGGATCGGCCGGTGAAACACCCAGACTTCTTGTCCAAAGAAAAAAGAAAGAATTTTCGGAAGAGGGTCATGTCGGGTTCGAATCCGAGCAACCTACAAGCTACTATGAAGGCCATCAGGAATCTTATTGTTGTCAGGGTTAAGTTGCATGGAAGTGTGTTGGATTCGTTTAAGAACTCTACAACGAAGGGGTCAAGAGGAAGGCGAAGTCCGACCAAGAAAAAGTCGAAATAGAAAACCATGTTATCTCCCTGGAAGTTATGTCCTTTCTTGTCGATGTCGAGGTTGAAGGCGCGGGCTCGGTAATGTTTGGGATCCATTCCTAGGGAATAAAACCAAGCATTGACTTCATCTTCAGAAGTCAGGTCTTCCCATTTTATTGAGGGTGGGATATGTGGAGCGATGTGGGTAGAAGAACTTGGGTTTTGCCCGGGCTGGGGATTGCTCGTGCTAGGAAGGATTCCTGCTCGGTCATTTACAGAGGGGTTTTGATTGCCGCAGCTCGTTCCTTGCTCAGTTGTCTGTTGGGGTTTTCCTCGGTGAGGAATCAAAGGGATTTCTTCTTGCTCGTTTTCCTCTGAGCTTGAACTCGAGGATGGTGGAATTTCTTCTGGTGCGCCATGGTCGTAGCTCCGACCTTCGATTTCTAATACGGTATCTTCGCTAGACATCCTACAGGAAAAAGGAATCGAGGAACGCGTGTTAAACCCTGTTCGGGGCGGTCATGTAGATATAAATGAAATTAAAATTAATGGCAAGAGCCGGTTATGAGATTGGTGAACAGGGCACCGATCATGAATTCCTCGATTCCCACGGTTTTGTTTGGAGTTGGGTGATAGAAAGGAAGGCAAGACGAATTGAAAGGGTTGGAGCAGATAAATCTATGTGTTCAAACAGTTCACTGGGTTTAACGGGTCGAATGATACAGAAACCCTAATTCGGGGTGGAAATGATGAAAATACGATGAAAAATTAGAAAGGGAAATTGAAGAAAGTACCTGTTATACGTGCGTCGAGAGATACTGGTTTGGGATCTTGAAAAACTATTGAAGCTTGGATCATGTCACTGGTTCCATCGTTGCTTACAGATGCGAAGGGTAGTTTTCTCTCAAGCTATGAAAGTCCTTGAAAGTGGTAAAGTTCAAAATGAGGGGGGTCTTCCGTTTCTTGTACTGTGCGAAGCCGGCGTTTGGTGGCCGCCCATCATTAAGGTTCGGTTTTCGAGGCTCTTGGACCGAGGCGCCATTAATGCTTCGTTGAAAAACGGGCCTGTCCATTCAAAAAGAAGTGGCGGCTGACGGCTCGGCCTATTAAACAGTTTTTTAGAAAAGCCTTTTAAGGCAATTGTCTGCTTTATGCATTGGTTGTGAGTAATTTGATGCACGTATTACAAAGTCCTCCTCCTTGCCACGAGCATGAATACTCGGAAGACAAGGAGTAGGGAGCTATTGATCTGCCCGGCCCAATTGGCCCAAGTCATAAGTCACATGCCCGGCACATGTTCGCAATTTGGCCAAGTGATTATCCTAAAGTCAGGATTGAGAAGAGAAGATTAAAGGGTTCTGTCACGTCGCGAGCATGTTTCCTACCTTTATCAAGCAAGAGTTGTTAGCGAGCTGGGGGCTCAGCCAGCGAGCAAGAGTATGTTGCGAGCACGAGGTGTTATGCTCGAGAATTCAGGAGTAACAATCAGTTGAGGACGGTTACGTCCGAAAAATCCTCCATTTGACCGTTGTGTTTAATGGGACAGTTAATGGGGTAGTTAATATGCATGCCATTAATACCATGAGTGTTAGTGGGTGGTTATGAGTAGTTACACCTTCCGACAACTATAAAATCCCTGGAAAATGAAGGGGAGAGGTACGTGACTTTATTCTAGAGCCAAAACTCTGCTAAATTGTATACTCATTTGCTAGTCTTGGACTAATTCTCACGCTGGAGGGCCTTTGTAGGGAGTGCCCCCTGCTGCCTAGTTTATTGGTTGTTCCATTTGATTGGAGAGTTGGGCTTTGGAGTTTTTCGGATACGTTGAAAGCCAGGTATCCAGTTGGACAGATCCAGTGCGCCTAGAAGATTTTGGACGCATCACATGGCAAGTGATTTATTATATTTATTATGGTTACTTTTTTCCAAACATTATTATTTGACATGGTAAATTTATGTGTATTGTCCTTAACAAAAAACACAAATTTATCAAATGGTTCTTCATTTTTTTCATCTTCTTGACATCATGACACATTTTCTTAACTCATTTATCTTATTTGATTCATGGGTAATAACTAAACATGCTAACAATTTGCTTAATATCTCGATATACTCACCAACAATTCTATTATTGTAGATACAATTTTTCATATATATCTAATAATTTCTTTCCCGAACATATTTAAGAAAGTAAAACCATATTATTTTTTAGTTTCAAATAAAGTTTTAGTGTCTCGACTGAATAAGGGTATTTTTGTCATTTTAGAAAATATTGGGCGACATTTGTAACGATAACGGTAATTTAAAATAGGTACAAGTCAAGGGATCAAATTATTATTTAATTATTCATGGAATTAATTAGCATATGACAAATTTACTCTTTTGGTCTTAATTAATGGTGAGTTATTTATTATATTTATAGCTATTTTTTTCCAATCATTATTGGTTGTAATGGTAAATTTATGTGTATTATCCTTAACAAAACGCACATATTCAGCAAATGGTTCTTCATTTTCTTTTTCATCTTTTGCACATTATGACACATTTTCTTAACTCATTTATCTTATTTTATTCATGGGTAATAACTAAACATGCTAGGCAGTGCAACAGCTACCACGCTGAATGTAAAGCTTTGCTGCAAGGGCTTCGCTGGATTCAATTAAAAGGGTGGTCTAATGCTATTGTTGAAATTGACTCCAAAGGTATTCTTTATAGTATCACTGGTAGTGGAACTGTGTCATGGACTTGTATTTATTTGCTGCGTGCCATTAGGCAAATTATTCAGAACATGGAGATTGAAATTATTCATACTTATCGGGAAGCTAACGCTGTAGCGGATGCTTTGGCTAATTTTGGATGTGATCAAACAGGGGATTATTTATTTGAAGTGACCATTGACCTTCTTCCTAAAATTAGAGGTCTTATTGCTCTAGATAAATTAGGGACTGCTTATGTTCGTCTTTCTTAGTTATTTTTTAGTTCCTTTTTTGTATCTTTCTGTTTCGAGGCAAGGCTCCTTTGTCCTCCCATTTATAAGGGCCAGGCTGGTTGTCTTCCTCAACTTTGTAATCTTTTTTTTTTCTAATTAATAAAATCTAGCAGGATACCGTCCCTGTTTCATAAGAAAATAATAATAATAACTAAACATGCTACAAATTCGTTTAATATATCGATACTCACCAATAATACTATTATTATAGATGCAATTTTTCATATAAATCTAATAATGTCTTTCCCGAACATATTTAAGAAAGTAAAATCATATTATTTTTTAGTTTAGAATAAAGTTTTACGGTCTCGACTGAGTAAGGGTGGTTTTTTCATTTTAGAAAAAATTGGGCGCCTTTTATAACGATAATGGTAGGAGGGGGAAACTGATAAGAAAATCAAAATATAAGACGAAATGAATATAATTAAAAATTGTAGCACCTAACTTTAAAATAAGTACAAGCCAATGGATCAAATTATTATTTAATTATTCATGAAATTAATTAGCCTATGACAAATTTACTCTTTTGACCTTAATTCATGGCAAGTGATTTATTATAATTATTATGGTTACTTTTTTCCAATCATTATTATTTGACATGGTAAATTTATGTGTATAATCCTTAACAAAAGGCACAAATTTATCAAATGGTTCTTCATTTTTTTCATCTTCTTGACATTATGACACATTTTCTTAACTCATTTATCTTATTTTATTCATGGGTAATAACTAAACATGCTAACAATTTCCTTAATATCTCGATATACTCACCAATAATTCTATTATTGTAGATACAATTTTTCATATAAATCTAATAATTTCTTTCCCGAACATATTTAATAAAGTAAACCCATATTATTTTTTAGTTTCAAATAAAGTTTTAGTGTCTCGACTGAGTAAGGGTATTTTTGTTATTTTAGAAAATATTGGGCGACATTTGTAACGATAATGGTACTTTAAAATATGTACAAGTCAAGAGATCAAATTATTATTTAATTATTCATAGAATTAATTAGCCTATGACAAATTTACTCTTTTGGTCTTAATTAATGGTGAGTTATTTATTATATTTATAGCTATTTTTTTTCCAATCATTATTGGTTGTAATGGTAAATTTATGTGTATTATCCTTAACAAAACGCACAGATTCATCATATGGTTCTTCATTTTCTTTCATCTTTTGCACATTATGACACATTTTCTCAACTCATTTCTCTTATTTTATTTATGGCTAATAACTAAACATGCTACAAATTCGTTTAATATCTCGTTAGTCACCAATAATTCAATTATTATAGATACAATTTTTCATATAAATCTAATAATGTCTTTCCCGAACATATTTAAGAAAGTAAAATCATATTATTTTTTAGTTTCGAATAAAGTTTTACGGTCTCAACTGAGTAAGGGTGGTTTTTTCATTTTAGAAAATATTAGGCGACATTTGTAACGATAATGGTACTTTAAAATAGGTACAAGTCAAGGGATCAAATTATTATTTAATTATTCATGGAATTAATTAGCCTATAAAAAATTTACTCTTTTGGTCTTAATTAATGGTTTGTTATTTATTATATTTATAGCTATTTTTTTCCAATCATTATTGGTTGTAATGGTAAATTTATGTGTATTATCCTTAACAAAACGAACATATTCATCAAATGGTTCTTCATTTTTTTTTTCATCTTTTGCACATTATGACACATTTTCTTAACTCATTTCTCTTATTTTATTTATGGGTAATAACTAAACATGCTACAAATTCGTTTAATATCTTGTTACTCACCAATAATTATATTATTATAGATACAATTTTTCATATAAATCTAATAATGTCTTTCCCGAACATATTTAAGAAAGTAAAATCATATTATTTTTAGTTTCAAATAAAGTTTTACGGTCTCGACTAAGTAAGGGTGGTTTTTTCATTTTAGAAAATATTGGGCGACATTTGTAACGATAATGGTACTTTAAAATAGGTACAAGTCAAGGGATCAAATTATTATTTAATTATTCATGGAATTAATTAGCCTATGACAAATTTACTCTTTTGGTCTTAATTAATGGTGAGTTATTTATTATATTTATAGCTATTTTTGTGAGAACCCAAACCCATTACTTGTATAACATCATTATAACATGCATAGCGTATATCTTAACATGTTAAAGAGTTCATATTGTTCGTATCATGCTTGCATTAGGTTGGTTACGATCAAAGTCGTTTGAATGTCTTCTATGCGTTGCATGCTTTGTCGTTAAGGCTTTGAGTATTCATCTTAACATGTTTGCACTTAACTAAGTCCCATTGGAGTCTTAGTACCTTGCATATATGACTTATAACATTAATCTTGATCATTGTATGCATGGTTGAGAGTTTAAAAGCATTGTTGCTTCGTTTGAGCCTTAGGGTCTCTCGGGATTGCCTTCGTTGCTTGTATTGTTTGTGCTTTCAACTTGCGAGAAGTTCATTTGAGTTCTAGACCAAGTGTACTAGCATTTCTCATGCTTGCACAATGATTGTTCATAGACATTGCATTTGGTAATAAGATGACCAATTTATTTCATCACAGATCAGTCATGTTTTTGGGTAAACTTCGAAAAAATTCTGGTACCAATCTGCTAAAGAGAATTTTGTAAACCTTTAGTATGTTTTACCTATATATGTTAGGATACTCCCTGTAAATTTTGGTAATTTTTCAAGGTGTCTAAGTAGTTCAATTAGGTCTTGACTTACGGCTGTGCCAGAATTTTGCTTTCAAGAATTCAGCTTCTAAACTTGAACTTGTAGTAACCATAATTTGTTGAATATAAGTCCAAATGGAGTGATTTAAAAAGTTAAAATATATTTTAATGAGTCTAGTTTCGGAAAAATAAAAAATCAGCTCATTTAGAGGTGTGAGTGATTTATGGTCGAATTTACAAGTTTACTGGTCAGAAACAGCAAAAATTATTCTTGGGCTGTGAACAGGACCATGCGCTAGCATGGTCCAAAAGAAAGCGACCGCTTTGTGCCTCATTCTGCAATTACAGGATTTCTGAATTTTGAAGTTTGGTCTGAACCATTGAACCCTTTTAGACCCAATCCGAACCCCCACCTTGTTTGTGACCCTTCCATGTTTAATTTCAATCCTTTGATGTGTTTTTATCAATGGCCAACATGAATCCACCAATTAGAAGCTTAATAACTCATGTCTAGGATTGAACCTTTGAGCCTTCTTCCTCCCCAAACTCTAACATTCAGCCATTTTCATTTCCTCCATTGTTGAGCTGATTCTTAGAGAGAGAAAGAGTGACCTTGAAGATCCTTCACCTTGTTTGCTTGATTACCGGAGATCCGGCCATCGGATTTTCGATTGGAGGCCACCAAATCGAAGCCCTTGCTCCCTAGTTTCTTAATCCTTGCTTTATTTCGTCATCCAACTATTTGATTTCGAATAAGGTAAGCACCCAATTCCCCCGTTTTTGTATGCTCAATATCAAGCATGCTCCCTTCATGATAGTTTCTAGTTACATGTTCAAGAAGACATGCACCATGTTAAAAACTTGAAATTCATTAAGTTAATTTTCTGTAAATTTCGGATTAATGACTCATAATTGATAATTTGGACTTGTGTCAAGCATGAATAATGTTCTAGAATGGATTTGGAATAACTTTTGTTCTTGGACTTGTTGTAAATTATGACTTTAAAAATGATGACCATGTTAGGGTTCACAATTTGGGAACTTTGATCTTGATGGACTAAAAGTCATGAATGACTTAATAGTCTAATTGTAAATGAATCGAGAACATCGAAAAGAGTCATGAATTGCATATAGCATTCATCCTCTACTTAGAAATATTTTAGCGATAACTCAACGGAGTTGCACTTAGAGAGTTATTGAACAATACCGACTCTACAATTAATCCCTACGACGTTTAGAGTTCAATTGAATTGTAAATTAGTTCTTGGGAATTTTTAATGTGATTGATCTCATGGTTGCCTTGTATATCGTAGAGTAACATGCCTATTTGATTGGACGAGTCGCTCTTGTCAACCTTGCTCCCTTACTTGATTTATTATGCGAGTAATCATCTACTTGACTCGGACGAGTTCGCTCTTGTCGAATTCGCTCTTTACTTGATTTTGTGTGACAAGTAAATATCTACTTGGCATACCATTAGTCCAGCTGGCATTACGTGAATTGTCTTGATGGTCAACGATGCATCGCCGTCATGAATCGCGAGATTCATGGTAGTGATGGGTCGATACACCATAAACTTGCACACACCCTTCACTACTGATCACAGTGGAGAAGAGTACCTCGTCGTAACCAAAGGGCGCTTGGAACAATACTATCGTGGTCGATGTATCATACACGTACATCCGACAAATACAATCGTGATAATCTTGTCTATTTCGGGATCTACGAAGCGGCACCGGTTCCATAACATATCCTTATCCTATTTGATTTAATTAAGCACTTATGTGAAAACAACGTGCATCGCGACATGAGAACTATGTGCTAGTATGATCTTGCTTGATACGTGCTATGTATGCCTTACATTATATCCTGTCATGCATAATTGGTGCCTTAAAAAGTCTTTATGACTTACCCCCTCCCTTTTAGTGTTTTAGATCCTAATCATCCAGGATCGTCTCACCGAGGTTGATTGCCTACTCTTGTTCGTGATCGCGCTCCTAGAGGTGGTAGCGTTGGCTTTTGGTTTCTCTTTTGCAAGGACGCTTGGGTTAAAGCAAGTCATTTAGACTTCGCTTGGGAATGTGTAATTGTAGTAGCTTGTACTTGTTGTAGACTAAGACTAATAGTACTACTTATGTTTCTAGTTGTTTGCCGGCACTTGTAGGCCGAGCCTTGCTTGCATGTATTGGTTCACTCGTTAAGACTTCCGCTGAGCATCCCATTAGCTCTTATTTACTTTTGTAGTTTCTCCGGCGTGTTTAGCCGTTGAGGTGTTTATATATTAGCATGAATTGTTTAGTTGTTGGGTTCCGTTGTAAATTCGCCGATGACTTGGTTTACTTGCTATTAACTGTTATATCGTTCTAAAGTTTTAAATTATTCCGGCTTTTTAATGCCGAGTTGTACTACGTGTCCAATGTTGCGTCACGTCAATTTTGATAATTGAGTCCTTGCATGAATTGTAGTCCTTATTTGGACGACACGACCCGCGATTCCTCCTCGGGGTCGGGGTCGGGTCGTCACAGTTGGTATCAGAGCTATAGGTTAGCTATCGGCCAGGATAGGTTCCATGGCCTAGTTGGGTTAGTACTTGTGTGATATTCTAACGTCGAGTGATTTCTTATAGGTGTATCATGGTGGGTCCTAGACGAGGAGCTAGTAGCGGTGGCGCTGGTGTTGGCCGAGGTAGAGGCAGGCCTAGGAGGGTTCCTGTTGAACCAGAGGCTAGAGTTCCGGATGAACCAGAGGTTGAGATACCCCCACCACAGAATCAGGTTGATGAGAATGCTCGTATGGCAGGCTTGTTCCGTAGGATGATGACTGTTATGGCTGAGTTCGCACAGGAAGGTCAGGCGGGAGGTGTACCACCCCCACCACCACCACCAGAACCGGAGGCGAGAGTTTCGCCACCTCGTAATGATGTACCACCAGAACCTAGGGCCAGAAACAATGCTACTTTGGAGAGGTTCTTGAAGATGAAACCTCCTTCTTTCGAGGGAGAGTCAGATGCTGGTAAGGCAGAGTTATGGCTAGAGGACTTGGAGAAAATCTTTGCAGCTCTGGACTGCACCGAGGAAGAGAAAGTTGTGTTAGCTGTGTATAAGCTAAGAGGGGCCGCGAATCATTGGTGGAGAGTATTGCTAGCTAGCTGGAATCTTAATCGGGTTCCAAGGATTTGGTCGAATTTCGAGAGGGAGTTCAAGGCTTCCTATGTACCTATGGTGGTAAGGAGGAAAAGGGAGAAGGAATTTCAGGATCTAGAACAAGGTTCTATGACAGTGGCTCAGTATTCGGATAAGTTCACCGAGTTGTCTCGCTATTGTGCACATCTAGTACCGGATGAGTCCCAGAGGGTACTCAAGTTCGTGAAGGGTCTGAAGACCGAGTTTAGGAGGCAACTCTTATCATTGCAGTTGACAGATTATAGGGGTGCGGTTGACCGCGCTTATGAGATCGAGAGAGACATAGAGGAGCACAGCTGTGCGATCCTCGCATCGCCAACCATCACAATTCGATTCTCGGATGACCTCGCAAAGATTCTCGGGAGAGGTCGGCCGGTAGTCGGTCCATCATCGTGGCAACCGCCGTAACGGTGGCCGCCTAGGCGATCGGATGGACCTAGGCGTCCTTCCGATAGTCGTGATAGTCGTGCTCCATCTTCGCAAGGGCAGCAAGGCCAGCGGAGTGAACCTGTTGGGTGTTCCTTTTGTCACAAGCCGGGGCATTCGTATAATGATTGTACTTGGGCAAGTTCGGGATGTGGAGATGCAAATCATCGGATGAGGGATTGTCCTAAGTTTAAGGCTACTCAGTCCGTGGGTTCCGTGCAGCAGTCGGGTACCAAGAGGGATAATGATGGGCGTCCTAAGGCGCAAGCTCGTGTATTTGCACTTGATCAGCGTGGTGTTCCAGAGTCTACTTCTGTGATTGGAGGTATTCTCTCGCCGGTCATAGAGCTCGAGTTCTTATAGATCCGGTCTTCTCATTCCTATGTTGCATCGCATTTCATTGAGCATTTGTGCGTGTTACCTTCTCGCTTGCCTTATGTGCTTGAAGTGTCTACACCGTTGGGTGATCATTTGTTGGCGTCAGAGGTTTATAAGACTTGTGATGTGCTTGTATGTGATCGAGTCTTGCATGCGGATTTGGTAGTTTTGCCTATTCGGGACTTTGATTTGATTTTGGGTATGGATTGGTTGTGTACTTATCATGCTCTAGTTGATTGCCGTCGTAAGAGAGTTACTTTTGCCATGCCCGGTATTCCGGAGTTTGTGTTTACGGGTGATCATGCCATGAATAGCATACATATTATTTCTGCTTTACGAGCTAGGAAGCTTTTATCTCAAAGGTGTACGGGTTATTTAGCTTGTGTGATCGATACTAGTATGCCTACTACATCTCTAGAGGAGGTCCCAGTTGTTAGTGAGTTTCCCGACGTGTTCTCGACCGAGTTTGCTTTACCACCCGATCGAGAGGTAGAGTTTTGCATTGAGTTATTGCCTGGGACTTCACCTATTTCTAGGGCACCATACAGAATGGCTCCCGCAGAGTTGAGGGAACTTAAGGAGCAGTTGCAGGAACTTCTTGATAGGGAGTTCATTAAACCGAGTGTATCTCCGTGGGGTGCACCGGTGTTGTTTGTGAGAAAGAAGGACAGCTACGGTTGTGTATTGATTATAGGCGCTTGAATCAAAGTTACTATTAAGAACAAGTATCCTTTGCCTCACATTGATGATCTCTTCGATCAACTCGTCGGGGTCCGTGGTGTATTCCAAGCTAGACTTGAGGTGTGGTTATCACCAATTGAGAGTTCGAGCGGAGGATGTTCCGAAGACAGCTTTTCGGACACGTTATGGTCATTATGAGTTTGTAGTGATGCCGTTTGGGTTGACAAACGCGCCTGCGGTTTTTATGGATTTGATGAATCGGGTATTCCATGATTATTTGGATTGCTTTGTTGTGGTTTTCATCGACGATATCCTAGTGTACTCAAAGTCACGAGAGGAACATGCTAATCATTTGAGAGTGGTTCTTTCCTTATTGCGAGAGAAGCGGCTTTTTGCTAAATTTAGCAAGTGTGCTTTTGGCTCGAGCAAGTATCTTTTCTTGGGCACGTTGTTTCTAGTGCGGTATTGCGGTGGATCCATCTAAAGTAAAGTGGAGGTCGTTACTAAATGGAAGACTCCTAGTACGGTGACCGAAGTCCGTAGTTTCTTGGGCTTGGCAGGTTATTACCGTAGGTTCATTGAGGGATTTTCCAAGATTGCTACTCCTATGACGAACTTGACTCAGAAGAAGTCTGCTTTTATTTGGAGTGATAAGTGCGAGGCCAGTTTTCAAGAGTTGAAGAGGAGATTGACTACAGCTCCTGTTTTAGCATTGCCTAGTGGATGTGATAACTTTGTGGTTTATAGTGATGCTTCATTAGAAGGCTTGGGTTGCGTGCTTATGTAGAACGGGAAGGTTATTGCTTATGCTTCTAGGAAGTTGTCACCATATGAGCAGAATTATCCGACTCACGACCTTGAGTTAGCAAAGAATTATTTTCGCTTCACAAGTGGAAACATTACCTTTATGGGGCGAAGTTTGAAGTGTTCACCGATCATAAGAGTTTGAAGTACCTCTTCTCGCGAAGGAGTTGAATATGAGACAGAGGCGTTGGATGGAGAAGCTTAAGGATCACGATTGTACTATTCTTTACCATCCGGGGAAAGCAAATGTTGTTGCGGATGCCTTGAGTAGGAAGGCTTTTATGTCTTGTATGATGATGAGAGAGTGGAAAATGCTAGAGGATGTTCGTGAGTGGGGTCCTATTGAGAACGAGCGTAGTATTATCTTTGCTAGCGTTCGTGCTACCCCTATATTGTTTGAGTTGATCAAGAAGGCACAAGTGTTAGATCCAGATTTCATGAAGATTATTGATGGATTGGGCGAGAATAAGACTCTCGAGTTTGCGATGAATAGTAGTGGTATCTTGATTTTTCGAGGAAGAGTTTGCATTCCTTCTACCGATGGAGTGAAACGTATGGTTCTTGATGAGGCTCACAAGGCCAAGTATACGATACATCCGGGTAGTACTAAGATGTACCGTGACTTGAAGAAACAGTTTTGGTGGAATGGCATGAAGAGAGAAATAGCGGATTATGTATCTAGGTGCTTGACTTGTCGCCAAGTTAAGGCCGAGCACCAGAGACCTGCCGGTTTATTGCAGCCACTTGAGATTCCGGAATGGAAATGGGAACATATCACGATGGATTTTGTTACAGGGTTGCCACGTACTCGTAGAGGCTTTGACGTTGTTTGGGTTATTGTTGATAGGTTGACGAAATCTTCTCATTTTATTCCTATTGCGATTACCTACAGTTTGAGTCAGTTGGCAACATTATACATTCAAGAGATTGTCAGGCTACATGGTGTTCCTGTTAGTATTATATCGGATAGAGATCCTAGATTTACCTCGAGATTTTGGCATTCATTACAAGAGGCCTTGGGTACGAAGCTTAATTTTAGTACGACTTTTCATCCTCAGTCAGATGGACAGTCGGAGAGATTGATACAGATATTGGAGGACATGCTTCGTGCTTGTGCCATGGATTTCAAGGGCAGTTGGGATTCACATCTACCGTTGGCAGAGTTTGCGTATAATAACAGTTACCAATCTAGCATCGAGATGGCTCCTTATGAGGCTTTGTATGGGCGTAAGTGTCGTTCACCGATTTGCTGGGACGAAGTTGGTGAAGCTAAGCTATGGGGTTCCGAAATGGTACAACAGTCGGCCGAGAGTGTGAAGCTGATTAGAGACAGATTGCGTACGGCTCAGAGTAGACAGAAAAGTTATGCGGATAACCGGAGACGCGATCTTGAGTTTCAAGTTGGTGATTATGTGTTCTTGAAGATATCGCCGCGCCGTGGTACTAAGAGGTTTGGTAAAAAAGGGAAACTTTCACCGAGGTATATTGGTCCATTTGAGATTCTTGAGAGGGTTGGTTCTTTGGCTTACCGGATTGCATTGCCACCTTCTATTTCGGGTATTCATGATGTATTTCACGTTTTTATGCTTTGCAAATATATGAAGGATGAATCACATGTTCTTGCCTATGAAGAAATTACCTTTGAACCCGATCTTTCCTATGTTGAGAAGCCGGTGAGGATTCTTGATACTAAAGAGCAAATCTTGAGAACTAAGAGGATACCATTAGTAAAAGTCTTGTGGAGGAATCATGACATCGAGGAAGCTACGTGGGAGACCGAGCTTGAGATGAGGGAGAAATACCCATACTTATTCGAGATGACTGGTATGAATTTAGGGACTAAATTCCTTTAAGTGGGGGAGGATGTGAGAACCCAAGCCCATTACTTGTATAACATCATTATAACATGCATAGCGTATATCTTAACATGTTAGAGAGTTCATATTGTTCGTATCATGCTTGCATTAGGTTGGTTACGATCAAAGTCGT
Source organism: Codonopsis lanceolata (assembly GCA_013146195.2). Lineage (NCBI taxonomy): Eukaryota > Viridiplantae > Streptophyta > Magnoliopsida > Asterales > Campanulaceae > Codonopsis > Codonopsis lanceolata. Next base: position 83,955,374 of record CM028378.1, on the reverse strand, counting down.
TTGAATGCCTTCTATGCGTTGCATGCTTTGTCGTTAATGTTTGGAGTATTCATCTTAACATGTTTGCACTTAACTAAGTCCCATTGGAGTCTTAGTACCTTGCATATATGACTTATAACATTAATCTTGATCATAGTATGCATGGTTGAGAGTTTAGAAGCATTGTTGCTTCGTTTGAGCCTTAGGGTCTCTCGGGATTGCCTTCGTTGCTTGTATTGTTTGTGCTTTCAACTTGCGAGAAGTTCATTTGAGTTCTAGACCAAGTGTACTAGCATTTCTCATGCTTGCACAATGATTGTTCATAGACATTGCATTTGGTAATAAGATGACCAATTTATTTCATCACAGATCTGTCATGTTTTTGGGTAAACTTCGGAAAAATTCTGGTACCAATATGCTGAAGAGAATTTTGTAAAACTTTAGTATGTTTTACCTATATATGTTAGGATACACCCTGTAAATTTTGGTAATTTTTCAAGGTGTCTAAGTACTTCAATTAAGTCTTGACTTACGGCTGTGCCAGAATTCTGCTTTCAAGAATTCAGCTTCTGTACTTGAACTTGTAGTGACCATAATTTGATGAATATAAGTCCAAATCGAGTGATTTAAAAAGTTAAAATATATTTTAATGAGTCTAGTTTCCGAAAAATCAAAAATCAGCTCATTTAGAGGTGTGAGTGATTTATGGTGGAATTTACAAGTTTACTGGTCAGAAACAGTAAATATTATTCTTGGGCTGTGAACAGGACCATGCGCTAACATGGTCCAAAGGAAAGCGACCGCTTTGTGCCTCATTCTGCAATTACGGGATTTCTGAATTTTGAAGTTTGGTCTGAACCATTGAACCCTTTTAGACCCGATCCGAACCCCCACCTTGTTTGTGACCCTTCCATGTTTAATTTCAATCCTTTGATGTGTTTTTATCAATGGCCAACATGAATCCACCAATTAGAAGCTTAATAACTCATGCCTAGGATTGAACCTTTGAGCCTTCTTCCTCCCCAAACTCTAACATTCAGCCATTTTCATTTCCTCCATTGTTGAGCTGATTCCTAGAGAGAGAAAGAGTGACCTTGAAGATCCTTCACCTTGTTTGCTTGATTACCGGAGATCCGGCCATCGGATTTTCGATTGGAGGCCACAAAATCGAAGCCCTTGCTCCCTAGTTTCTTAATCCTTGCTTTATTTTGTCATCCAACCATTTGATTTCGAATAAGGTAAGCACCCAATTCCCCCGTTTTTGTATGCTCAATATCAAGCATGCTCCCTTCATGATAGTTTCTAGTTACATGTTCAAGAAGACATGCACCATGTTAAAAACTTGAAATTCATTAAGTAAATTTTCTGTAAATTTCTGATTAATGACTCATAATTGATAATTTGGACTTGTGTCAAGCATGAATAATGTTCTAGAATGGATTTGGAATAACTTTTGTTCTTGGACTTGTTGTAAATAATGACTTTAAAAATGATGACCAGTTAGGGTTCACAATTTGGGAACTTTGATCTTGATGGACTAAAAGTCATGAATGACTTAATAGTCTAATTGTAAATGAATCGAGAACATAGAAAAGAGCCATGAATTGCATATAGCATTCATCCTCTACTTAGAAATATTTTAGCGACAACTCAACGGAGTTGCACTTAGAGAGTCATTGAACAATACCGACTCTACAATTAATCCCTACGACGTTTAGAGTTCAATTGAATTATAAATTAGTTCTTGAGAAATTTTAATGTGATTGATCTCATGCTTGACTTGTATATCGTAGAGTAACATGCCTACTTGATTGGACGAATCGCTCTTGTCGACCTTGCTCCCTTACTTGATTTATTATGTGAGTAATCATCTACTTGACTCGGACGAGTTCGCTCTTGTCGAACTCGCTCTTTACTTGATTTTGTGTGACAAATAAATATCTACTTGGCATACCATTAGTCCAGCTGGCATTACGTGAATTGTCTTGATGGTCAACGATGCATCGCCGTCATGAATCGCGAGATTCATGGTAGTGATGGGTCGCCACACCATAAACTTGCACACACCCTTCACTACTGATCACAGTGGAGAAGAGTGCCTCGTCGTAACCAAAGGGCGTTTGGAACCATAATATCGTGGTCGATGTATCATACACGTACATCCGACAAATACAATCGTGATAACCTTGTCTATTTCAGGATCTACAAAGCGGCATCGGTTCCATAACATATCCTTATCCTATTTGATTTAATTAAGCACTTATGTGAAAACAACGTGCATCGCGACATGAGAACTATGTGCTAGTATGATATTGCTTGATACGTGCTATGTATGTCTTGCATTATATCCTGTCATGCATAATTGGTGGCTTACAAAGTCTTTATGACTTACCCACTCCCTTTTACTATTTTAGATCCTAATCATCCAGGATCGTTTCACCGAGGTTGATTGCCTACTCTTGTTCGTGATCGCGCTCCTAGAGGTGGTAGCGTTGCCTTTTGGTTTCTCTTTTGCAAGGACGCTTGGGTTAAAGCAAGTCATTTAGACTTCGTTTGGGAATGTGTAATTGTAGTAGCTTGTACTTGTTGTAGACTAAGACTAGTAGTACTACTTATGTTTCTAGTTGTTTGCCGGCACTTGTAGGCCGAGCCTTGCTTGCATGTATTGGTTCACTCGTTAAGACTTCCGCTGAGCATCTCATTAGCTCTTATTTACTTTTGTAGTTTATCCGGCGTGTTTAGCCGTTGTGGTGTTTATATATTAGCATGAATTGTTTAGTTGTTGGGTTCCGGCTGTAAATTCGCCGATGACTTGGTTTACTTGCTATTAACTGTTATATCAGGTTCTAAAGTTTTAAATTATTCCGGCTTTTTAATGCCGAGTTGTACTGCGTGTCCAATGTTGCGTCACGTCAATTTTTATAATTGAGTCCTTGTATGAATTGTAGTCCTTATTTGGACGACACGACCCGCGATTCCTCCTCGGGGTCGGGGTCGGGTCGTCACAATTTTTTTCCAATCATTATTGGTTGTAATGGTAAATTTATGTGTATTATCCTTAACAAAACGCACAAACTCATCAAATGGTTCTTCATTTTTTTTTTCATCTTTTGCACATTATGACACATTTTCTTAACTCATTTCTCTTATTTTATTTATGGGTAATAACTAAACATGCTACAAATTCGTTTAATATCTCGTTACTCACCAATAATTCTATTATTATAGATACAATTTTTCATATAAATCTAATAATGTCTTTCCCGAACATATTTAAGAAAGTAAAATCATATTATTTTTTAGTTTCGAATAAAGTTTTACGGTCTCGACTGAGTAAGGGTGATTTTTTCAATTTAGAAAATATTGGACGACATTTGTAACGATAATGGTAGGAGGGGGAAACTGATAAGAAAATCAAAATATAAGACGAAATGAATATATATATATAATGTAGCACCTAACTTTAAAATACGTACAAGTCAAGGGATCAAATTATTATTTAATTATTCATTGAATTAATTAGCCTATGACAAATTTACTCTTTTGGCCCTAATTCATGGCAAATGATTTATTATATTTATTATGGTTACTTTTTTCCAATCATTATTATTTGATATGGTAAATTTATGTGTATTGTCCTTAAGAAAAAACACAAATTTATCAAATGGTTCTTCATTTGTTTTATGTTCTTTACATTATGACACATTTTCTTAACTCATTTATCTTATTTTATTCATGGGTAATAACTAAACATGCTAACAATTTGCTTAAGATCTCGATATACTCACCAACAATTCTATTATTGTAGATTCAATTTTTCATATAAATCTAATAATTTCTTTCCCGAACGTATTTAATAAAGTAAAACCATATTATTTTTTAGTTTCAAATAAAGTTTTATTGTCTCGACTGAGTAAGGGTATTTTTGTCATTTTAAAAAATATTGGGGGACATTTTTAACGATAATGGTACTTTAAAATAGGTACAAGTCAATGGATCAAATTATTATTTAATTATTCATGGAATTAATTAGCCTATGACAAATTTACTCTTTTGGTCTTAATTAATGGTGAGTTATTTATTATATTTATAGCTATTTTTTTCAATCAATATTGGTTTTAATGGTAAATTTATGTGTATTATCCTTAATAAAACGCACAGATTCATCAAATGGTTCTTCATTTTTTTTCATTTTTTGCACATTATGACACATTTTCTTAACTCATTTCTCATGTTTTATTTATGAGTAATAACTAAGCATGCTACAAATTCGTTTAATATCTTGATACTCACCATTAATTCTATTATTTTAGATACAATTTTTCATATAAATCTAATAATGTCTTTCCCGAACATATTTAAGAAAGTAAAATCATATTATTTTTTAGTTTCGAATAAAGTTTTACGGTCTCGACTGAGTAAGGGTGGTTTTTTCATTTTAGAAAAAATTGGGCGACATTTGTAACGATAATGGTAGGAGGGGGAAACTGATAAGAAAATCAAAATATAAGACGAAATGAATAGAATTAAAAAATGTACAACCTAACATTAAAATACGTATAAGTCAAGTGATCAAATTATTATTTAATTATTCATGGAATTAATTAGTCTGTGACAAATTTACTCTTTTGGCTTTAATTCATGGCAACTGATTTATTATATTTATTATGGTTACTTTTTTCCAATCATTATTATTTGACATAGTAAATTTATGTGTATTGTCCTTCACAAAAGGCTCAAATTTATCAAATGGTTCTTCATTTTTTTTTCATCTTATTGACATGATGACACATTTTCTTAACTCATTTATCTTATTTTATTCATGGGTAATAACTAAGCATGCTAATAATTTTCTTAATATTTTGATACTCACCAATACTCACCAATAAGAGATCAAATTATTATTTAATTATTCTTGGAATTAATTAGCCTATGACAACTTTACTTTTTTGGTCTTAATTAATGGTGAGTTATTTATTATATTTATGGCTAATTTTTTCCAATCATTATTGTTTGTAATGGTAAATTTATGTGTATTATCCTTAACAAAACGCACAAATTCATCAAATGGTTTTTCATTTTCTGGACATTATGACACATTTTCTTAACTCATTTATCTAATTTTATTTATGGGTAATAACTAAACATGCTACAAATTAGCTTAATATCTCGATACTCACCAATAATTCTATTATTATAGATATATATTTTTATATAAATCGAATAATGTCTTTCCCGAACATATTTAAGAAAGTAAAATCATATTATTTTTTAGTTTCGAATAAAGTTTTAAGGTCTCGACTGAGTAAGGGTGGTTTTTTCATTTTAGAAAAAATTGGGCGACATTTGTAACGATAATGGTAGGAGGGGGAAACTGATAAATAAATCAAAATATAGGACGAAATTAATGGAATTAAAAAATGTAGCACCTAACTTTAAAATACGTACATGTCAAGGGATCAAATTATTATTTAATTATTCATGAAATTAATTAGCCTATGACAAATTTACTCTTTTGGCCTTATTTCATGGCAACTGATTTATTATATTTATTATGGTTACTTTTTTCCAATCATTATTATTTGAGATGGTAAATTTATGTGTATTGTCCTTAACAAAAGGCATAAATTTATCAAATGATTCTTCATTTTTTTTTATTTTCTTGACATTATGAAACATTTTCTTAACTCATTTATCTTATTTTATTCATGGGTAATAACTAAACATGCTAACAATTTGCTTAATATCTCGATACTCACCAACAATTCTATTATTATAGATACAAATTTTCATATAAATCTAATATTGTCTTTCCCGAACATATTTAAGAAAGTAAAATCATATTATTTTTTTGTTTCAAATAAAGTTTAAGTGTCTCGATTGAGTATGGGTATTTTTGTCATTTTAGAAAATATTGAGGGACATTTGTAACGATAATGATACTTTAAAATAGATACAAGTCAAGAGATCACATTATTATTTAACTATTCATGGAATTAATTAGCCTATGAAAAAATTACTCTTTTGGCCTTTATTTATGGGCGAGCGGTTTAATCGCCAGCACTTCCTGTATTCGGTGCCACTAGTGACACCACCTGCGCCTCCAGTCTGGGTGATTGTCCCATATTTCCTACCGAACAGGTATCAGTACTTGTCGAGATATATTGTTCCTCACAGTGATTATCCCAACATGGTATATGAAGATTTCTTGAGGATGGTGCTTCATCTGGCTCCTGTAGCGGTTAGGCGTTAATCTGATGTCTCTGATAGGCCAAGGCCTTCTGGTATAGTTCCCGACGAGCAGTCATATTTCTTTGTGCATGCTTAGGATTTCTCCACCTTCCAGTATCGTCGTGATGGAAGACTTGTGGAGGAGGTTTTGCCCGATGTTGATATCCTTTAGCGGTACCAAATTCCAGAGCAGGACCACGCTGTATATTTTGCTGCTCTTTCATCCCTGTGCCATTTTTTCTTCGAGGCTGTCATATATCTCTTTTTTTTTACATCTTTTCCTAGGCTGACGCTTCTTCATACAAGAAGTTTTTGAAGGGCTTTCTTAGCGTCACCAAATTATATCAGCGGCTTTTGGACGAGTTTACTTGCCGGGGAAATGACGCTATCAACCAGGCTAGGCACCGAGGTGAGGATGATGACGATAATGTCGGCGGGTCGAGTCAGGCTCAAGTGAGGGGATGGGGATACCGGATTGGTGGGACCGGCCCTCGGGTCATTGGTGGAGACTTAGGCAGGAGCAGATCCACTTGCGGCCATTAGCTCTTATGCCTGCATTTATTAGTCTCTTTTGTTGTACATAGACACTGTATCTATTTCTAAAGGCAATGCATTTTAATTTTTATCTACGATGCATGATAAATACAAAGACTCAATTATTCTAGGAAATAAAAGAAATCTAAATCATTTATCTAGGATAATGACACACCGCAGTTAAAGGTCAAAGATTTGGAAGGGTACACCTTTGGATTTTAAAATGGGGATATCCGACATTCTGGGGAAGAAGAGGCAGCTGCCTCTTCCTGTGTTTGATATTTCTTCTTTTGACAGACGAGGGCTATTGCCTAGCTTCGGTCCTTCCTATTTTAGCCACTATTTGCGTACTGTGCTCAATATTTGGCCGTTTCATCAATTTTCAGTATAAAAAAGGAGTCGAGGCAGCGGTCATTTCATAATATCTGCTTCTCTTTCTTCTCCTTAAGCTGTAATCAATTCTCAGTTCTCTCTCTGTTCTGCCTTTCTTCTTTAATCGGATAAGTTTTTGTCTTTTTCTTTAGGAATGGCTGCACCTATCCACACAGCTTTGGAAGTGGAGATATATGAGAATGCGCTGGACTCCTGGATTCTTTCCCTACGGGAAGAAGAGCGAGACGGGCTTGAGCACATTTATGGCTACCGATGCCTTTTGTCATGGATTCTTTCCCTACGAGTTTCTATTCGTGCAATCTCTTGGGTTAAGCCTTTAGCGGGCAACATTAAGCTTAATACTGATGGCGCATGCCGGGGTAATCCTGGGCTTAGTGGTGGTGGTGGTATCTTCTGCAACTGTTATGGTAGGATTATTTATGCTTTTTCCTCCTATTTTGGTCATGCAACAAATCCAGAAGCTGAATTGCATGCTCTCTTCCAAGGGGTTTGTTGGCTGCATTTACACCGTCTTTATCATTCTGAGATTGAGATTGACTCTAAGGTCATCTGTGACTGGATCAATAATGACTATTGTCTGAATTGGTCTTTTGCCTATTATGTTCAAGCCATTACCCGTATGAAGCAGGATCTTAACTTCTCTATTTGCCATTGTTTTCGCGAGGCTAACTCCGTTGCAGATGGGCTTGCTAATTTAGCTGTTGACACTTGTCTGGATTCAACCTTTCATACGCTCTCAGATTTACCCCGCTTGATTAAAGGTAATGTTATTCTGGATAGAGAAGGGATTGCCCGCATTAGAATATCTTAGCCTCTTTGTTTTCTTTTTCATGTATTTCCTTTTCGAGGTCAGGCTCCTCCGTCCTCCCATTTATAAGGGCCAGGCTGGTTGTCCCTCTCAAGTTTGTCATGGCGAGCCCTGCGGATAAACTTGGTCATGCTGAGGGTAGCATCCATATTTTGGTCAGCACAGAGCCATCTTTTTTATTTTGACCTGAATGAACTATGCCCTACTTTTGAGGAATTCTGCGTTATGGTGGGGATACCAAACATCGGGCCTATATATTGTCGTGCTCTCTGCGCGGAGGCGCCCTTTTATGGCGATACGGGAATTATTTGGCTCGACTCGCGCCGCTACTTTGGGCTTTTATAACGGGTCCAGTTTTAATTTGACCGTTCTCCCTGTTGCCTATACCAAATATAGGGGGACCCTGTCTACTTGCAGTGTCGACTGGCTGCCCTTTTTCTTTGTGTTATGGGAAGGTACCTCCTGGTAGGTCGACCCGAATTTATTGATGTGCGGGTTGTTGACCTGGTGTTTCCTTCTTGTAGCCCACTTTTGATTCATTTGTGGTTAGAAGAGCACTTCAACTGGGTGATGACCCCGGAGCTTGTGGGAGGAGTGTATAATCCCGGACGTTATGGCTCTCGCGGTCATTATTGTCATGATATGCCTACGAAGATTGAATGGATAGAGTATTTTCTTCGTATTGGCTCTATGGAGATCATCTGGGTGGTCAGCCACTATTGGATTCACATCTTTTTCTTGTTTACCGGGGCTTACACCCGGGCCATCTTGCTTGGTTTCGAGCAGACCACTTTCTATCTGGCGTATCGAGTCCTTCGCCAGTTTGGCTGAGAGAAAATTCTTCCAGACGTGAATCGTCCTTTGTTTGAAGAGTTGCACATGGACAGGGAAATGGGCGAGCTCATTCGGGATATGTGGGAGCTCGATTTTCCCCTACGGGCTTCGGCTTATGCCTTTTCTGAACATAAGTTTTTGTCCCATGAATATCTGCCATGGGTGTTGGCTACTGCTGAGGGACACTCCCATGTCATTAAGCATGTACTGAGGCAGATCCTCTCAAGACGGGTGACCAATGGCATAGATGCCCGGTTGATAGAGATTGGAGAGGATCTGGAGAGCTCGGGGCTGGTGGTTCCTCATGCTTTGCAGGAGGAATTTCAGCGAGTTCATGGTCTTGGTGCTTGAATGGCCCGTGATCCTAACGAGGCGGGACCCAGTAATGCTCCTCTAAGATTGAGTAATGTGAGTGGGCAAGGCAACCCTTGGTAGGCAGATGAGGCTGACCCAATTCAGGCTTCTAGAAGAAGTACTAATCATAGAGGTGATAGTGCTGGCCCAAGTCGTCCCGTTGTCCAGGATAATGGCGATGCTAACGACGAGGATAAGGACACTTCTGGAGGTTCTCATGCTGATGAGACTAGGGCTTCTTCCGCTCCTCGCAGGAGTATTTGGTCACGGCTAGGATGTCGCAGACGATGATAGACCGTTTCTGGATTGAGCTGCATGAAAAGAGGAGATAGTTGGGGGGAATATGGGATGTAGGTAGCATGTATATGGGTAACTGTACAGGAAATAAATGTTAATCTATATGTCTTAGACACTTATTCTTAAGTTGCACCTTAATGGACTTTGTTATAATTTTTTGATGTTTTATCATACGAGCCCTGTCGTGGTTTTTCTCTTTTTGGTCAGTCATGACCATCACGTCTGAATATGTTGAAGATTTTTTCCTGCAGGAGATTAGATGCTGGGGATAGAATGTCGGAGACTGCTTTCCCTCTTTCTTTCTCCCGTTTCTTTTTTCTTTTTGCTCTAACTTTTTCCTAGATCGCCCTTTCGGGTTTTCAATCTAGCAAGCCCTTATTCTCCTTGCATATTTATCTTTTTTTTTTTGCTCTAACTTTTGCGCCTAGACCGCCATTTTGGGTTTTCGATCTAGCGAGCTAGAGAGGGATGCAGTTGTTAGATATTTCTCGACTCATGGATAGTACCTTTTGAGTTTGTCGAGGTTGAAGGGCTGAACAAGGTCTCCCCATCTTGGTTGGTGAGGAGTACCGCACCTCCAGACCAGATTTTTTTGACGATGTATGGTCCCATCCAAGGAGATTTCCATTTTGCCCTAGTGTCGACATAACTAGGGGGTTTCTCGCGAAGTACCAGATCTCCGACTTGGATATCACGGCCTTTGACTTTTTCATTGAATGCTCGAGCTAGTCTCTTTTGGTATGCCTGAGTATGTTCCAGGGCTAGCAGCCGTCGTTTGTCTAATAGGACTAATTCTTCGTAGCGCTGTTTGACCCACTCGATTTCTGTTATATCTTCTTCCATGATGACTCTTAAGGATGGGATATCTACTTCTATGGGCAGCACAACCTCCATGCCATAGGCTAGAGAGTAAGGGGTAGCCCCAGTGGGTGTACAGACTGAAGTACGATAGCCCCATAGGGCTAGTGGCAATTTTTCTGGCCAGTCTCTTCATGTATAAGCCATTTTTATGATGATATTTTCTATTCTTTTGTTGGCTGCTTCAACGGAACTGTTTCCTTGTGGTCGGTATGGGGAGGATTTGTGCCTTTGGATTTTGAATTCATTGATCAGACGGTTTACGTCCCCTTCGAAGTGCGTGCCGTTGTTGGAAATGATTTCGAAAGGCACCCCGTATCTGTATATAATATTGGTCATGATGAAGTCGGATACCTTTCTGGCCTTTAGTATCTTGTAGGAAGAGGCCTCTACCCACTTTGTGAAGTAGTCAACAGCTACTAAGACGTATTCGTGGCCGTTGGATCCTTTCGGGTGAATTTGACCTATGACGTCAATTCCTCATGTTGAGAATGGCCAAGGGGCTGTAGAGTTGTATAATATATACGGGGGCACGTGTTGTAGATTTGCAAAGCGCTGGAATTTGTCGCAATGACGCACCCACCGAATACAATCGGTTTCTAACGTACTCCAATAGTACCCTTATCGAATGACTTTCTTTGACAACATATGCTCATTCATGTGTGGTCCACAAGTACCACCGTGCAGCTGGTCCATGACTTGTTCGGCTTTGGCCTAATTGATGCATAACAGGTTTAGACCCTAGTAATGCCTTTTGTATAGACTGCCTCCGCTGATCACAAATTGCGATGCCCATCTTCGTAGGGAGACTTTCCCCTTTTTGTCTAAGCTGGGTGGATAGACTCATTTCTGAAGTAGATTTATAGTGTCTAAGTACCAGGGCTCATTATCCTTCTCAGAAGTAGCATCGATTCTAAAACAATAGGTCGGAATGGTCCTTATCTCAACCATAAATGGTTGGACGTTGATTTTTGTAGCCGGGGATCCTGGGTTTTCCATTTCCCTTCGACCTGATTTATGATCAAGGCAAAGTCACCATAGACCTCTAACTCTTTGGCTCCTTTTTGGAGAGCCTCTTCTAGACCGGTAATGCATGCCTCATATTCTGCGGTATTGTTTGAGGATTCGAATTCTAATCTTATGGCCAGTGGAGTATGGGAATTGCTGGGTCGATTAGAAGGATTCCTATGCCGAAACCTCTTTAGTTGGCAGCCCCATCAAAGAACATTTTCCATGTGGAGTCATGATCGGTGATTTCTAACACACCTTCGTCTGGGAAACTGGGCTCAGGGGCATCTTCTGCTTCAAGTGGCAGATTAGCTAAGTGGTCCGCGATCACGCTACCTTTGATGGATTTGAGTGTGACATAGGTGATGTCAAATTCATTGAGCATAAACGACCATTTGACTAATCGACTCGAAAGTGTTGGCTTGCCGAAGATGTATTTTATCGGGTCCATTCTGGAAATGAGTTTGATGGACCAAAATTGCAAGTAAACTTTGAGCCTTTGCGTTGCCCAAACTAGACCAGTGCAGCTTTTCTCCAAGGCTGAGTAGTTGAGCCCGCTCCCTTGCAATTTCCTACTTGTAAAGTAGATGGCATTTTCGATTTAGGAATTTTCTTTTTCTTGGGTGAGCATAGCCCCTACTACTGTGTCTGTAGTGGTTAAGTATAGAAGGAGAGGTTTATGTGTATGGGGAGGGGCTAGCACCAGTGGGTTGGAAAGAAATGTTTTGATTTTTTGAAGGTTGGCTGACACTTTTCGTCCCAGACTCGGTCTGTGTCTTTCTTTAGGATTTTGAATAAAGGCTCACACATGGAGGTCAACTGTCTGATGAAACGGCTGATATATTGTAATCGATCCAGGAAGCCTTTGACTTCCATAGGAGTTTTTGGCTGCGACATTTTTATGATGGCTTTGATTTTGGCTAGCTCTATCTCGATGCCTTGTTCGGTGAGCAGGAACCCCAGGACTTTGCCTTTGGTGACCCCGGATGTGCATTTGGTTGGGTTGAGCTTCATTTGATGCTTTCCTAACCTTTCGAAGAATTTTTGAAGGTCTATGATATGGGCACCACCTGTGTTGTTGAAATGCACAATCATGTCCTCTACGTACACCTCGACTTCTTTATGCATCATGCCATGGAAGAGGTTGGTGGCAGCTCTTTGATAAGTAGCCCCAACATTTTTTTGGCTGAACGGCATGACAGTGTAGTAGTAGGTTCCCCAGGGGGTGGTGAATGAAGTTTTCTCCTAGTCTTCTGGTGCCATTTTGATTTGGTTGTAACCCAGCATGCCGTCTACAAAGGATCTTATTTTATGAGAGGCCACGTCGTCTACCACAATGTCGATGTTGGGTAGAGGGAAGTCGTCTTTAGGTGATGCCTTTTTGAGGTTGCGGAAGTCTACGCAAATCCGAACCTTTCTGTTGGGCTTCGGGACGGTCACTATATTTGATAGCCAGATCGGGTATTCAACTACCCGGATGAATTTGACATGTAGTTGTTTTATGATTTCTTATTTCACTTGTAGAGACCATTCCTGGTTTGATTTTGTGAAGTTTCTGTTTGACTAGCCTAGCATTGGGATAAGTGGGAATTTGGTGCTATACAGTGGCTGGGTCCAACCCAGGTATGTCTTCTTAGGACCATTCGAAGACGTCCACAAATTCTTTTAGGAGGTTGATCAGTACCGCCCTTTCTAAACCTTGCAGGTAGCTGCCGATTTCGACTTCTTTGATTTCATTGTTCAACCCCAGAATGATAGCAGACAAATCTTCATCTAATGCTGATGATTGATGCTTTTCTTGGTGCTTGACTGACTTGGCGAGCTCAAGCAAGTAACTTTTATCTTTTGAGTCCATTTCGTTAAACGAGTTATTATCAATGTTAATTAATTCATCTTTTAACGTAGGTGCAACTAAGGAATACGCGAAGACATCTAGATTATCTTATTAAGAGCAAACTGTACAGGGTTGGTTACATTATTGAGGTCCTGGGGTTTGAGGTCCTTAATTTCAGGGAGCGGATCGGTAGATGACCAATCCATAAGGCTAAAGGAAGGAGGGGGAAGAGTGTATCCAGTCTACTGTGTCTGCAGTCTGATTCGTTAGAGCGGACCGCATGGACCCGGCGTAGTATACCGCTCAGGGGTTATCGGTAATAGACTCGACTGGTAGGGAGCTATAGCCCTTTCATCTATCATTCCCAGGAAACTGCCCCCTAGAAAATATTCATCTAACAGGCTGCATGCCTTGGTCTATAGACCCCTGTTTTTGACTGTGAAAGTTTTATATGCAGGGGCCTGTGGTAACTGCTCCATTTCACCGGGTGGCGAGACCGAAATTTTCAAAGATTTCCCGCCTGCATGCCTCTTCCCATTCCGGTCTAACTGTGGCTCGAAACATGAGATAAGCATCTGTTTCTCCTTTCTTTACAAAGTAACCATTCAATGTTTTTATGTATGGTTGAGGGGAGGGTCTATGTAAGGACGCTTTTCACGCTCGCTTTACTTTTTCTCACCGCCTCATGATGCAGTTTGCTCTACTGGGCTGGGTGGGTTTGTATCCTAGACCAAATGGAGGGATACATTCCTTAAGTTCATCTTGGAGTAGATTGACAAGCCCATGTTGATTTCTCGCCATGACCCGCACTGCATATAATTCTTTTTTCTAACATGTTTAGTGGGATCATGTTTCCTAAAGGCGTGATCTTCTTTCTAGTGATGTCGGCTCTCGCCCATATTCAATGGCGTTGACTCTAGCTTGCGGGATAACTCCTCGAAACCACCGAGGAAGATACTCGTGTCATCGTGTCTATTTTGAGGATCGGATGTCCCTCGCTTTTGTTTTCCACGATCTTATCGGCAAGAATGATTACTATGTGGTTATCATGGATAAATTTGACCCGCTGATGTAACAACGAGGCTACCCCTGCCTACTCCAAGGATGTCCA
>CM028378.1:83881980-83941033 GCA_013146195.2 Codonopsis lanceolata | reverse complement strand
CCCTTGGTCATGATTGATTCCCCCATGCTTTTCCATGCCATGCCATGATCTAGATTGAATGGATCCTTTGAGATTTTGATTATGTGTCCATCTTGTTGATTGAGACCTATACCTAGAGTTAAGTATGCTCATGCTTCCTTAGAGCAATTAATGTTCTTGAACTAATAGGTTTTGATAACTCTTGGAAACTTGGAATTCTGGGTTTCACATGCCTTGTCTTGATTATCTTATTGAATTGAACCCTAGACCTAGAACAAATTGTGTTCCATGATCCCCTACGAATAAATAACGTTCTTGGACCCTTGCGTTTAATAACATTGAAAGAATAATTCTACGGTCCCTTGAACTCGAACTATCGACAATTCTTAGTTACAGTTGTTAAACGGATTAATGACCTAGCCGATCATATGCGAGAACTTAGAAGAGGGTTTGTGATGCATTTAGCGTCCTAACTCTATTAGAGGAACTATTAGAGAGCGACTCAGCGAGTCAAGATTTAGCGAGCTATTGAACAATACCGGCTCACATTTATCCTACGACGTTCGGCGTTTCCTAAGAATAATAATTCTAGACCTTGAGCTTGAAATGATTGCCCCCTTGATCTTGACTGTCATATTATGAATGATCGATTGACATGTGAGTTCGCTCTTGTCGAACTCAACTGTTGATTGATGAGAATAATTTACTTGTGAGCGAGATCGCTCTTGTCGATCTCGTTCTATACTGAAATTTTGTTAAGTACATATTACTTGGCATTGCATGAGTCCAGCTGGCATCACGTCTATGTGCACACACGCCTCCACTGTGGCCACAGTGGGGAAGTAGATCCCATGCTGTAATCATTAAGAGCATCACTGGTGACTATCCCGGGCATCTCCTCGGAAGATCGGTACTACACACATTCGATACCCAGCATTCCCGATAACGCTTGTGCGGGAACTACGTAGCGGCCGGCTCTTCACATATCCTTATTCTATGTGATTTATTTACGCGCACTTATGTGAAAACAACGTGCATCCTGGATATATGATTCTATGCTTGTGATGATATCTTGCTTTGAATGTTGCATCTTGCCATGACATGCATGATTAATAGCTTACGAGTCTTTATGACTTACCCTTTCCCCTTCTTTGCTTTAGATCCTAGCAAAGGCAGGTCCCGCTGCGTTGAATAGCCGTGTTCGCGACTTGTGCCCCTTTTGGTGACGTTGATTCTTGAAGAGGTGGTTTTGATGGCCTCTTATTCTTGGTTCTCTTTTTGTAAGGACGACGGGTTAAGCGATCCAACTAGGCGTACTGGTATTTGTGTATAACTTGATTGTAAATCCTTAGCTGCTAGTAGTTTATACTTGTTGTACTTGTAACACTTTTTGGTGCCGGCATTGTGTAAGCCGAGCGTTGGTTTACTTGTTATTATCCCTCCATGTTTTAGTCTTCCGCTGAGCATGCTTTTAGCTCTTTAGTAATTCTAGTCCTTGAGCTGTTAGCTTGGTTCGGCATGTAGTGTCGCAGAAGACTTGGTTATATTTGTTTAATGTTTATCGAGTTTAAAAGTTTTAAAAATTTCCGGCCGTTTGGTGCCGAGGCGTCTTCAATGTTGCGCCACGTCGTTTTTGTGAATTAGGTCCTTGCATGTTTAATTGCCTACTTGTTTCCCTCCTTATTTGGGCGGTCCGACCCTCGGTCCCATCTCGGGCCCGGGCCGGGTCGCCACATATGATGTACATGTTTTGGTTTCTAGTAATTGGGGGGTTTCTTAATGAATAAATGGAGGTCTCCGTTTCTTTTCTTTTGACTTGGTAACAAAATATCATGGTTTTGGCAAAGCAAGTAAGGAGGGTCTCAAAAACCGGGCCCATATGAGGAGATAACATGGCGGTCAATCAGCAAGATCTGATAGTATCTAGGGAAACCGGCATGATGCTAAAGCAAAACAAAGAATCCAACCTTGTAAGTAGAGTTTCGAACCTTTGGTATTCTGGACAGACCGAGAGACAACTAGTCTGGCATCAAAAGGAAGGTAGGGGCAAAGTGTATCTGAAACCAATCGCCTGGCTTGTAGAAATCATGGGGACCAGAAGTAGTGTATCAACTCTGCAATATGTTATGTGTGATATTTGGATTCAGATGGGGTTTAGGCTTAAAGAGTGATCATGTGATCTTATCCTAAAAAGTCGTTGCCTAATAAGGCTGAGGCAGAACTTTCTCGGTTGATATGTGTTTCCAAAAAATGTCTTCTCTTTATACTAAGTCCTACAAATAAATTTTCTTATCTTGCTCATAGCGAGAATCATATTTTCCCAAGATTCCTAACCGGAGCATCTTTCTTTATGACCAACAATTCATGGCTCAGGGAACATGGGATAGGAGATTGCATGGACAAGACTCATGAGTTTGGTGAGAAAAGCCCCAGGGTGACTCAATCAATAAGTTTTTCAAGATGAGATACGAAAGCCCCTAGTATAATTAATCGATATGTTTTTATGGATACGAATGGAGAATAACCCCAGAAGCGGATGGAGGGAAAGCCCCTAGGTGGACTTTTCTCTTCTCTTTTTTTTTCTTTTTGATGAAAAATCAAAGGCACATGATATGAGGACAACTCTACTGAACAAGAAAGAAAGCTAGTATTCAGAATTCACTTTATTGCCGAGTATCACCAGCTTTGGTGGGTTATGGACCCTACTTGGTAATTATCTTTTGATGTTCTTGTGTGTTTTAGCAAGGAGTCCAACTTCGACTCAGATCACGTTATAACTGATTGAAGCAGAGCTGTTGATCGCGACTGGTTCAAGGTGTTCTATTTAAACTTTGGGGATGGATTGGCTTTGAGGTTTCTGGTTTGAAGTTCTTTTTATGGAATTGGTTTCTGTTTAACAAAGGCGATCAAAAGTTTGATCATTGGTTGGCTTTTTAGGCTGTGGGTTCTAGAAGGACAATTGATTTTTGGTTTCGAGTATGGTAGGCTTTTTTGGCTTTGACTTTGGGTATAGCTCGAGCTATGGGTATGGTCGTCCTCTTTTGATCCATATCTAAAAAGTGTATGTGTTGATTTTCCGTGAGAAGCCACAAACTAGTTTAGGTAAGAGGGAAATGTATAGATGATGGACATGCTCCAGATAGATTTTTTTTTCTTCTTCCCTTTTTTTTTCCGGAGCATCATCATAATAGTTGGGGAAATATCTCCTTTTGGGAAAAAGGGATAATCATTCTTGGTGGATATAAAAAGGCGATACAACCCCAGTTTTGGGGAGCTAGATCATGGGGATAGTTGTTCGGCTAGGGATTTCGGAAGGTCTTAATTTCAGTAGGGATTTCGACCTATAGTGGACTAAAAAGTTTCAGGTTTTCGGAAGGGTTTTGGTGTTTATGGTAGGTAGCCCCAGTGTGCTACTAACAACTTGTCCGCAATGGGTCGAAGGTGATTCCGGTCAAGATGACTTGCCTGCTTTGAATTTCATGTGTTCTTAATAGTTTGTGGGTCCATATCTTCTAGATGACTCATTATTAACTCATGTAGATTTAAGTGTTTTTTAAGGGAGTTAACTTATCATCCTTAGAAGAAAACCTGTCCAGGGATACTCGGAAATAGGTGATCTGAATTGAAAAGAAAAGATATGTATGGAAAATCTACAAAAACTGACATTGAGTTGAAAAAAAAGTTGTTTCTTGAAGATTTTTATTTGGTAAAAGGAGGTTCAAAGGTAAAAGGGTTTTTGGAGGCGTACACAAAAGGGTATTCTAGGGTTTGATGAGCTGCAAAAGGTTTTCCCTTAGCCTTTCCTGTGTGACCAACAACTTCTTGTACTAATGTTCTGCCCTTATTCAAGTTTTTCTCAGGCGATGCTTGATCACTGTTCAACATGCTACTTTTGGCATAAAACCTTTCTTTTCTGAAGATAGAGGGATGACCATATAGGTCAAAGTAGCATCATTTTTCTTAAGCTAGTCCTGGTTGGCTGTTTTGATCATGCTGATTTAGGGATGTGGCTTTTCAATGACCTAGCCATCAATAAGATCTTGGATGGTACTTTTGGGCATATAACACTTGTCGGTGGGGTGGCCACTGCTATGATGGTACTCGCAATACTGGCAGTGGTTCCATGTGTCTGATGTCTGTTTTGGAGGTTTGTAATTTTTCATTGGTTTCAGGATCCCTTGTGTCTTTAAACCTTGTAATACTAGGGACATTGGGGCATACAATTCATCGTAATGCTTTATGTTTCCTTTGTAAGGTCCTATGATGCTTCTGCTAGTACCACTGCTTCCTTTATCAGAATTGGCAGACTGACCTATCCCATATGACCATGGCACATTACTATACTTATTAGTTGGAATTCTTTCAACAAAACTTCTTCCATAGATTCTTTTTCTGATTCAGAATAGCAGAACGAACATTTGGGTGTATCAATTTCAAGGGATCCTCTACGTATATCTTCATCAATACGATTTCCTATTTCAACAATGGCATTGAAATCACCGTAGGGAAGATACCTCATGCGTTCAAGATAAATTGGCTGGAGCTTTTTTTTTAAACAGTCGGGCTAATTCAGATGGATCAGGTCTTTTTAAAGTCTGGGCAACTTTCTTTTTCCACTTGGCTGCAAATTCTGCAAATGTTTAATTTTCCTTTTGGGTGCATGCCTTAAGATCTCTTTTATTTTCAGCGGTAGTATTGTCTTTATACCTCTTTAGGAATTCTTCTCCTATTTGGTCCCAAATGCCCATGGTGCTATTATCTGCTAGCATTAACCATTGCTGAGTTGCCCCTATCAAGGTGAGATGGAAATTGGATGTCATGGCTTCGAAACTAACCCCTCTTGACTGCATGCTAGTAGAATAAGATTTTAGGTGGGAGATAGGGCATCCAGTCCCGTCGAATTTTTCTATATCAGGCATTTTGAATTTTGAGGGTAGTATGGCTGAAGGTTGCATCGTTAATGCTTGCGTAGAAAATTCTCGTTTGTTTAGAACTTTGAGCACCATACTTTTTAGGTTCTCCATGTCTGCCTCTATTTTGGTGGGATGAGGTGTTGGGTTTTGGTATATGTTAGAAGGATTAGGAATAACTTGGTTCATTTCGGGCTGTGGTATTTGTTAAAGATTTTGAGGAGGTAGGATATTTGCAGCTTTTGCCTGATGACCAAAATCATTGAGTGGTAGATAGGTCGTTAGTTGGCTTGGTTGGGTATAGCTTATGGGGTCCATATGTGTGTTATTTTGAAGTGGGTTGGTGATGGGAAATGGAAGGCCACTTGGATTTTGGGGTATATGGGTGTTTGGGAAAGGATATGGTAGGTATGGCGAGTGTGGCGACCCGACCCGGGCCCGAGGTGGAACCGCGGTTCGGACCGCCCAAATAGGGGGGGAAACAAGTAAGCACATAAAACATGGAAGGACTTAATTTAAGAAAACGACGTGACGCAACATTAGAGACATAACACACCTCGGCACCAAAAGGCCGAAATTTTAAAAACATTTCCTGAAATAACAGTTAAGCAATTAAACCAAGTCATCGGCGACAGTACATGCCGGAACCCAAGCTAGCAGTTAATGGACAAGAATTAAATAAGAGCTAATAGGATGCTCAGCGGAAGACTTATACGTAGTGAACTATTAACAAGATAACCAAGCTCGGCTTACACAATGCCGGCATCAAAAGGAATACAAATACTACAAGTGTTAAAACTACTAGTAGCTAATAAAAGTAACAAGTTCAAGTTCTATACACATTCCCAAGCATAGTCTAATTGACTTGCTTTAACCCATCGTCCTTGCAAAATATAAAAGGAAGGAAGAGGACATCTACACCACCTCTTCAACTGCAACGTCGGACCAAAAGAGGAATAAAGGAAACACGAACACCGCAAGCCTCAGCGAGAAGGACCTGCTTTGCTAAGATCTAAAGCATTAAAGGGGAATGGGTAAGTCATAAAGACTTGTAAGCTATCAATCATGCATGTCATGGCAGTATGCAACATACAAGGCAAGATATCATCACATAAGCATATAGATCATATATCCAAGATGCACATTGTTTCACATAGGTGCTCGTAATTAAATCACATAGGATAAGGATATATGGAGAGCCGGTGCCGCTACATAGTTCCTGCATACAAGCGTTATCTGGAATGTGAGGTGTCAGATGATTGTGAGTACATCGACCTTCCGAGGAGATGCCCGGGATAGACACACCAATGATGCTCTAATGGTTACAGAAAAGGGGCTATTTCCCCACTGTGGCCATAGTGGAGGCGTGTGTGTACAAGGACAGTTATGCCAGCTGGACTCATGCAAATGCCAAGTAGTGTTTACTTAACAAATTTTCAAGTAGTGAACGAGGTCGACAAGAGCGATCTCATTCATGACAAGTAATTTATTCTCATCAATAATCAAGTAGGATTGAGTTCGACAAGAGCGAACTCAACATGTCAAATAGGCATTCTATTATAGGACATTTAAATCAAGCATGATAATCAATCCAATTCAAGAGTTTAGAATTAATATACTTAGTGAAACGCATTTAGAACGTCGTAGGGATTGATCATTGAGCCGGTATTGTTCAATGGCTCACTAAAATGGACTCCGTTGAGTCGTCTCTATAAATTCATCCAATAGAGTTAAAAACACTAATTGTATTAAAAACTCTTTTCTAAGTTCTCGTATAGGATAGACTAGGTCATTAATCCAAATAATAACCATAGCCAAGAATTATCATCAATTCAATATTTCATGGAACCCTAGAAATTATAATTTCTAAAAGTCATTAAAAGTCAATGGTCCAAGAACAATAGTTATTCCAAATGAGGTATAGAACACTTTTAATTCTAGGCTTAGGACCAAAACAACAAGATGAACATGTCATTCAAAATTCCCAAAATCTCAAATCATCCTAAAACATGATATTAACATGGAAAAGGTATGAGAGACATGAAAGAAGGGGGATAGCATGGCATTTCTAGCATACATCCTAAGGGGAATCAATAGCTTACCTTGTTCGAAATCCAATTGTTGCATGTTAAAACAAAGTAGAGATTATTAAACTAGAGGACAAGAGCTTCGATTCGGTGGTCTCGGATTGAAAAACGGATGGCCGGAGCTCCGTAATCAAGCAACCAAGGTAGAGCTCCCAAGCTTTCTCTCTCTAAGAACCCAGCTCAACAATGGTGGAATGAGGGAAAAATGGCTGGTAAGTTGGAGGTTAGGGATGATGAACTCACTAAAAGAGTCAATCCAAGATTAGAGTTATGAGGCTTCTAATTGGTGGATGAAAGAGTACCCTTGATTAAAACACATCTAAGGGCTGAAAATAGGCTCAAATGGGTCAATGGTCAAGTTGGGGGTTGCCTTGGGTCATAAAAAGGTCAAGTGTGCAAGAAAAAGCTCATCAGGATTCAAAATCCCGTAATTAAGGAACTGAGGGGCTTGTGGCCGCAAGGTCATCCCCACCTTGCCTCCACAAGGTCTCCAGAACTTTGTTTCCCAAGTTGCTGCCTTCCATGCGAGGGCAAGCCCAAACCACCTTGCGATAGCAAGGTCTCCAGATTGAAAAGCCTTCAAATTTGGCTTAGAATGAACCCCAAACAACCCAAGAAATTCAAGGGGGTAAACCAACACTCAAAACACAATCGGAACAGGTCCGAACATCACCCGAAACAAGGAGGAATGAAGGACGAAACTCGCAACGAACATCAAATGAATCAATGACGAGTTAAACAAAGATACAACAAGCATGAATGAACATTCTTAAACATGTTTAAGACTAGGATACAAGGTCTAGGATTCAAGTTAACATCTCACGAGTCTCAAAGACACAAAACGAGGCAAGGAAAGACAAATCGAGAGACCCTAAGAGTCAAAAGGTCAAATGAAGCAAGAAGGCTTCCGAACTCTCAACCAAGCATACAATGACCAAGATTGAAGTTATAAAACATGTTATAAAGGTACTAAGGCTCTAGTAGGACTTAGTTAAGTGATAAGACGATACACGAAGCAAGTATAACAAGGCATGCAATGTATAGAAGGCATACAAGCAACTACGATCATGGCTGACCTAATGCGAGCGTGGTATGAAAAATATGGACTCTAAAAGATGTTAAGACACATAATGAACATATTAATCAAGTATATATAGGAGACATGTTATACAAGTAGGGTTTGGGATCTCACAGCGAGAAAGGGTTAAAATTTGGGTAATAGGAGTTTCGTGGAAAATTTGGGTTTAGGGTGCTAGTAGTTGGTGGTGGATTAGTGTTTGGCTGAGAGTTTGGGTTTAGAGGAACATGAGAAGTAGAGGCTTCTTGAGGGGTTGTACGGAAGGTAGTTCCCTCACCACTGGGCCTTAGACCTTGCACGAGATTTGCCATCTGGCTCATTATGCGATCAGCCTGTGCACCCAAATTTTGGTCTAACCACATAGCCGGATTTGGAGCATACCCTAGAGCCTGTATCAGTACCCACTGTAGACTGCTCATTTTTAGCTGCCATTTTGTCCAAATCTATATTTTCTAAGCTGATTATGACTTTTCTAATTTGACCCCGATATTCTCTGATCTGACCCCTGTGCCTGTATCTCGTATCAAACGACCGGTACTGTCTCTACCTTTCCAAACTCGGGCCAGGTTTTTGAGGAAAAGGGGTTGGAGGTATCAAAAGGGTTTGGCTGAAGGCTTTTTGGGTTCTGAGTACAGTGTGCCTTTATTATTAATATTTTTTATTATCATTGTTTTTCTAAAAATGATTGGACAAGCACCCGTTTTTGTTTTGACAGTCTCGAGACTATTCTTATAGTGAATTCTTTCTCCAGAGTATAGGACCTTCGTATTCCACCTTCCTTTCGACTCCCCAAGATCAGACTGATCTTAGGCGAAGGGCCTATACTCTTTCGGGGATCCACCATTCAAATGTTTTAGGTCTGATATCATAAAAATTATAGGTCAGCCCATGTACATTTTTTTATGCATATGTTTTTTTTTGTTTTTTTTTTTTTGCATCAGGGATTGGTCAATAATTGAAAGATATAAAAACCGATCGGTCAGTGAACTGTCCTGAGAATCTATATGCAATTAACGTTGGTTAATGCAAGGGGTAGGATGACCATGTTGTAGGGTAGCAATTCGGAATATTTGTGTTCTTTGTGGATTTTCTCGGCTTATTTAGTTTGAGTCCTCGAAGGGACGGTGAGAGCAAGCATAACGGCCTTTCAGATCAAAAATAGAAGGAAAAATGGGTAATATATCTATTCATATTAATTACATATTGGTCCTAATTCGCAAAATAAAATGACAGAATGAAAGAATATTTACATATTTTGGGCGGAATAAATAGATAAAGCAGAGATAAGATATAATAAAGCAAAGCAATAATAAAGAAATAATAAGCCCCTGCTATTGTTTGTTATCCTACCAGAACTTTTTTTTATCCTCTTTTTTCTTGGATTCGCAACGGTACCCGAAACGAAACTACTACAAGTTTCACAATTATGCACAAATATATATACAGATATATAAAAATATAATATTTTGAAATGCTAAGTAAATATAATAAGCATATTTAGCCAAAAAGAAAAGAAAACTTGTTTTTTTTTTAAAAAAAATGAGTCTAGCCCTTCGTTTCTATTTTTTTTAAATAAAAACAACGTCCCCAGTAGAGTCGCCACTATGAGTGCCCCGTTTTTGACATTTCATTTTCCCTTAAAGGAAAACAAAATCAAAACATCTTTAAGGCACGTGGAATACGCTCTGCCTCATTGTGGACTCAAAATGAAACAACAAAGTCGTCATCTTTATTTTAAGGAGAAATAAAGAAAACCAAATGTAACCAGATTTGTAAAAGGGTTTGGAGGCTAAGTTACGAAGTGGGAAGGTGTTAGGCACCCAACTCGCCCTTTCGGTCTCAAAACTGTTTTTTGGCTAAAATATGCTTTTATTATATTTATTTAGCAGATGAAATAAAATATTTAAAATATACATATCTGTACATAAATTATTACAACACTTGCTACAGCATCCTTTTGTGAATTACAAATACATTTATAAATATTTGGCCATAATAATGGCTCTTTTTAGTGCTATTTTCAATAGAAATTCGGGCAACACAACAGATTATATTGCTTACATTTTACTGCTCTAAATAGCACTTTTATATATAAAAGATTTTAGAGGACCTACCACTTGAAGCGTGGGTGTGATCCATCTGTCCTTCAGGGAGAGGAAGTATTTTTTTGCTGCTTTTGCTACTTTGCTGTGGAGATTCGGGCTGAGTGACTGCTTCCGAAAGTTGCTTTTCTGCGTCAGGAACTGTGCGGCGCAACTGCTTGCTTTTTTGCTGTTGTTTGCTTGCTGTTGGTGGAAATTGGGCAAAGCAACTACTTGTTTTTTGTTGATTTAGCGTTGAATTTTGGGCAGAGCAACTACTTTCTTTTAGATTTTTGGACCGGAGGAATAGGGTGGAATCCTAGCAGGGCAGCTAGTTTTCACTTTGATCGGCTAGTTTTGTGTTTGGGGGAGACATGGTGGAGCTTCGGGGCTGGAGGAGAAAATCTGACAACGCCCTCGGGAGAACTCACAAAATTGCTAACGGTGTGTGAACTTTGTGAATGGTGTTGTGAATTCCTGAAGCCGGGCACCTCTATTTATAGTTGAAAGTGAGGCTTCCTTTGCAGTTAAGTTTTCTCATTTTGTGCTTCATCGGTACCACGCGCTAGAGAGATTGCACCGAAGGCAAACTACTACAGGAGATAATGCACTATTGGGCGCCACCCATGGTCATAGGTGTCGCGCCGCCCAGACATGCTATGGGTGGCGCCAGGGGGGTTCTGGGTAATTCCTAGGCCTTTTTTATTCTAATTTTTGGCACTTTGCCCCCCTGCATTTCACTGTTTACGCATCCTGCTTTTTCTTTTGCATTTTTAACCCTGTAGCTTGACATTTGTCAGCGTTTAACAGGTCTTGATATCTAATGCCAAGATTACATATCAGATGTACGAAATTGGGGTATTTACACATACATAATATATACATATATGTGTATATATATACCGCGCATTCGCCTTTTATTTCTTTTCATCTCTCACGGTCGACTTTTCTTTCTTTCCGTCTGGCTTATATTTCTTTCTGTCTTTCTTATATTTCTTTCTAACTCTCGCGGTCGGCTTGTTTTATAGCACTAGTAATTAATCGTTGTTGTCTCAAGGTAACTATATATATATATATATATATATATATATATATATAATGGATGATATGTGAATTCATAGACCTAAAATAAAATAAAAGATAAACACGTCTGGAATCAAACCCAAAGACGCCAGCTTTTAGACAAGTGCCTTATCTATTGGTCCATAAATCAATTACTCCCTCCGTCCCTAAATTATCGTCCTACTTGATCCGGTGCAAATATTAAGAAAAAATAATTGACTTGATTATTTATATTGGTTTAATGTGTAATTTCATTTAAAGCTCATGTGTATGTGGCTCATAATTAAAATAGGGTGAAAAACTAAGGGTAAAGTGGTAAAAATGATGTTCTAAAAAAGGTAAGTTTCAAACAGGTCAATTATTTTGGGACAGACGAAAAAGGAAAGGAGGACGATAATTTAGAGACGGAGGAAGTATATATATATTTTTAATATTCTACTATATATACCTATATAACATTGCATCTATAAATTTGAGGCTCCTCGAAATTGAGAGCCCATAATCATCGCCCTTAAAGACATACCTTTGTAATGGGCCTAGTATGCACATGCAAATTATGTGAATGAACAATGATTTTGTTAAATTAAGTAAATTATGCGAGATTTGCGAGTTTACTCATATACTCATACAAAAAAGTAATGTTTACCTTTGGTCCCTATGTTGTAGATTTTTGGAAAAATTGTGGGTCGGTCCACTTTTTACAGTTTTTAATCGCTGCAGTACCCTCTCTTTTTTTTCAACCGAAAAAAGTCACTTTTGGTGACAAAATGACAACGATACCCTTAATAAACCGTATGTGCGCTACGAAGGTCATTATTTTTGCACCGCGTTACAATTAAACTAGGCAATTAAACTATTGAACCGCGGTGTAAAAATTAATACAATAAAGTTTATGAATCACGGTGAAAATATTAATATAATGAAATTTGTGAATCGCGGTGTAAAAATATAATAGGAAATTAAACTTGGAATCGTGGTGAAAAATTAATGTAATAAAATTTATGAATCGCGGTACAAAAATAGACTAGAAAATTAAACTTTGAACTGCAGTGTAAAAATTATGCAATGAAATTTATGAATCGTGGTGCAAAAATAGATTAGGTAATTAAACTTTGAACCACGGTGCAAAATTAATGCAATGAAATTTATGAGTCGCAGTGCAAAAATAGACTAGAAAATTAAAATTTGAACCACGGTACACAAATATTATCTAATTCATTTTTTCACCGCAATACAATAGCATAAAAAAACAGTTTACGTACTCCACCTTCTTCTTCAATCTCTTCCGTCGTAAGCCTTCTTCTTCCTCATCCTTCTCTGGCGTTGTCCCAACTGAAAAATCTTTCAACCCAACACAGATCCATTATATTTTCGTATTTCATGAATCAAAAATGTGTTGGCAAAGCTGTTGAAGAAGACGATGACATTTTTGGAACAATATTTTGAAAAGTGGTCTTTTGAGATTGAAAAAAAGAACGGTGGACTTTTGGGGTTAAAAACTTAGAAAAAGAGACCGGCCATAATTTTCCCATAGATTTTTCTGCCATTAGTCCTTGTACTTGGACTTTTCATGTGTGAGAACCCAAACACTACTTGTGTAACATGTCTTCTATAGTTGTTAATATGCTCATTATATGCCTTAACATGATTTAGAGTCCATATTGTTCATATCATGCTTGCATTAGGTCAATCATGATCGTAGTTGCTTGTATAACTTTTATACGTTGCATACTTCGTTATACTTGCTTTGTGTATCATCTTAGTCCTTAACTACGTCCTACTAGAGCCTTAGTACCTTTCTTACATGTTCTATAACTTCAATCTTGGCCATTATATGATTGGTTGAGAGTTCGGAAGCCTTCTTGCTTCATTTGACCTTTTGTCTCCTAAGGTCTCTCGGTTTGTCTTTCCTTTGCCTCGTTTCGTGACTTTGAGACTCGTGAGATGTTAAATAGTATCCTAGACCTTGTGTTATAGTCCTAAACATGCTTAAGAATGTTCATTCATGCTTTTTGTATCTTTGTTTAACTCGTTGTTTATTCGTTTGTTGTTTGTTTTGAGTTTCGCCCTTCATTCCTCCTTGTTCTGGGTGATGTTCAGACCTATTTTGGAAGTGTTTTGAGTGTGTTAAATATCCCATATGGTTTGGGGTTGAGTTGGACATATTTAGAACATGTTTTCCACTCATTTTGGCCATCCAGATCCATGAGCGCTCGCTCAACCAGGTGATTGAACGAGTGCACAAAATCTAGCAAGTCCAGGAAGTGAAAAGGAGACTGAGCGCTCGCTCAACCTCTGGACAGGGCAACCACCCAACTCTGTTTTCAAGCCTACATGATTTTCTACAATTCAAAATTGTTAGAACCCGAACCATACTTGTTTAACATGCTCTCGTTGTTTACTTAACATGTCTAATATGTTTACCATTCATGCTTGTAAGATATCTTCCATGACTACCTTCATTGTGTGGCTTTTGCTAAGTTATAAAGGTTGAAAGACTTCTATGCCTTATATGTAATTGCCTTGGGTCCTTGTATTCATGCCTTGACATTTCGAGTTCCTTTCTAGGTCATTGAGAGTCTTAACTTATTGGCTATAAGTTTCTTGGTATTGAACTTAGTCTTTAAAAACCTTAGATTGAGTTTCATGCTTAGTTTCTTTAACATTCATGTTCGTTAGTTGTTTACATCGTTCCCGACATTCGTTTTCTTTTATTCCTACTTGTTTCAGGAGAGTTTCGATTGTGTTTTGAGTGTTGGTTTATCCCCCTTGAATTGCATGGGTTGGTTGTGTGACGACCCGACCCGGACCCCGAGGAGGAATCGCAAGTCAAGTCGTCCAAATAGGACTACAATTCATGGAAGGACTCAATTATAGAAAACGACCTGACGCAACATTGTAGACGTAACACGACTCGACACCAAAAGGCCGTAAATTTTTAAAACTTTATATAACAGCTAATGCAATTTAAACCAAATCATTGGCGACTTTACAACCGGAACCCAACACTAAACAATTCATGCTATAATACCTTGACGGCTACAACATGTCGGTGAAACAACGGAAGTAAATAAGAGCTAATGGAATGCTCAGCGGAAGTCTAAAGATAAGTGAACCAACTATGAAAATATAAGTTATACATTATACTTTACAAGAATAAGCCTTGATACAAAAACTCCAAGTTTAATAACACTAGAGGTACAAGCATGATACAAATACCCAAGACAAGTCTAATTGACTTGCTTAACCCAACGTCCTTGCCAAGAAAGAAATAGGAAACTATAACAACCTCTTCAAGTGAACTTGCAAGATAGACAAGCTGGACCACGCACGAACTCAAAGATGCTTCCCTGCGAAGGACCCGGACGATTCGGATCTAAAGAGGTAAAAGGGAGGGGGTAGGTCATAAAGACTTTGTGAGCTAACAATTATGAATGTCATGGCATCATGTAACACACACAACAAGATATCATCATTAATATCTAGTCAATCAAAGAATTCATTCAAATAAACACTTCATTCACATATCCATGGTAGCACGTTGATTTTACATAAGTTCTATAAAGTATATCACATATAAAGAGGATATGTTATAGAACCGGTGCCGCTTCGTAGCTCCTACAAAACAAGCGTTAACTTTATCGTGCCAGAGATACCCGTGATGGATGTATCAAAGTACCGAGCTCTCTACTTGGGTACCAAGCTCTCTACTTGGTAATTAGACTTGCCAATGTGCTATGTTGGTTACAACAAAGGGGCTACTTCCCTACTGTGGCCAACAGTGGAAGGGTGTGTGATAAAAACCCGGTATAACAACCCATCACTATCACGAATCCCATAACTCATGACGGCGATGCATTGTCACACCATCGACTCAACCAAATATGCCAGCTGGACTAATGCAATGCCAAGTAGATGTTTACTGGTCATATAAACTCAAATAAGGAAGAAGTTCGACAAGAGCGAACTTATTCAACAAATAGGTTTTTACTCATTATGGAATCATATAGGAATTCGTCAAGAGCGAATTCAACATGTCAAATAGATTTATCATTCTACAACATGCTCTCGATTATGCATTTCCTTAACACAATCATATAAACCGCATAAGAACTCGATTGAGTCTCATAAGCACTTCAAACATGCACTTCAATTCTTCCCAAAGTCACGTAAGCTAATACATTAGTCTAACGAACTACAAACGTCGTAGGGATTGAATGTGGAGTCGGTATTGTTCAATAACTCCCTAATCTCAACTCCGATGAGTCATTTCTAAAAGTGCAACCAAGAAGAGCATAGATACTATATGCATCCCATTACTCTTTTCTATGTTCTCCGTTCATTTAGAACACAATAACTAAGTCATTCATGACCTTAAACTAGCCATAAATCAATTCTCGAGTTTCAAACCCTAGAATCGTCGATTTTGCTAAACATACAATTGAAACTTATTCTTTCACAAGAGTTGTTCCTAGGTACATTTAGAACATCATTTATGCTTTACAAAAAGTCAAAATCATAACTTGACATGGAAATCATAAAATCCTACATACTTTTCATATGAAGAATTGAAGAATTCTACTTGACTAGAAGTCTTCCTAAGCGTGATTAGAACAAGTATAATGAAGGAAGCATGTTATTTTATTGAACATGAAATTCTGGGAATTGAAAACTCACTTTAAACCTATAAATAATGCATGGAAGGAATAACCAATCAAGGATTGTTGAAGAGGAGGGCAAGGCCTTCGATTCGGCGGTCTCGGATCGCCAATCGGGTTACCGGAACTCCGGCAAATGATCACACGAGTGAAGTAACTTCCCAAGGACGAAAATGGAGGTTTATGTTCAGCAACAATGGAGGTTGAAGATCACAAATGGCTGACAAGGGCTTTTATATGGTTCAAGAAGACCATAATCCAAGTGAATGTCATTATTTAGCTTCCTATTGGCTAAGGCTTGCTAGCCATTGATAAAAACTCATCCAAGGGCTTAGAGGGCTTAGACTAGAGTCAACAAAGGTGGCTTGAGTCACTAAGACCGGCCAAGGGGCAAGGGCAAGGGGCAAGGGCAAGGGGCAAGGGGGTCTTCAACCAAAACAAGTTAAAAACCCAAAATCTGGAAAATAGACAGTCAATCTTGTAAAATCTACCATAAATATTTCACACCTCCAAATGAGGTTATTATTGATTTTTATGAAGCTAGACTCTTTAAACTATAGGTTAGCCTTTTAAATTACTCAATTTGGACTTATATTCCTCAAAATAAGGTTACAATAATATCAAGTACAGAAACTGAATTCCTGAAAACATAATTCTGGCATAGCCGTAAGTCAAGACCTAAATGAGGTACTTAGACACTTTGGAAAATTACCAAAATTTACAGGGATTATCCTAACATATGCAGGTAAAACATACTAAATTTTTAGAAAATTATCTTTAGTAGATTGGTACCAGAATTTTCTCGAAATTTGTCCAAAAACAGGACTCAATCTGTGAAGTAATATGTTGGTCATCTTATTTCCAAATGCAACAAGTCTACGAACATATTGTGCAAGCATGAGAAATACTAGTACACTTGGTCTAGAACTTAATTGAACCTCTCACAAGTTGAAAGCACAAACAATACAAGAAACGAAGGCAAACGCGAGAAACCCTAAGACTCAAACGAAGCAGCAATGCTTCTAAACTCTCAACCATGCAAACTGTGATCAAGATTAATGTTATAAGTCATATATGCAAGGTACTAAGACTCCAATGGGACTTCGTTAAGTGTAAACATGCTAAGATGAACACTCAAAGCATTAACGACATAGCATGCAAAGCATAAAAGACAATCAAACGACTATGATCATAACCAACCTAATGCAAGTATGATAT
The DNA here is from genome assembly GCA_013146195.2 of Codonopsis lanceolata. Taxonomy (NCBI): domain Eukaryota; kingdom Viridiplantae; phylum Streptophyta; class Magnoliopsida; order Asterales; family Campanulaceae; genus Codonopsis; species Codonopsis lanceolata. The sequence goes on along the minus strand of CM028378.1, from coordinate 83,923,960 downwards.
GAAGTCTCTAACATGTTAAGGCATACGATAAACATGTTATAATGTTGTTATACATGTAATGGGTTTGGGTTCTCACATCATCCCCCTCTTAAAGGAATTTAGTCCCTAAATTCAAACCGGTCTCAATGAACAATGATGGATATTTCTCACGCATCTCAAGCTCGGTCTCACACGTAGCTTCCTCGATGATGTGATTCTTCTATAAAACCTTGACTAACGGAATCCGTTTAGTACGCAATCTTGCTCTTTCGTAACAAAGATCTAAATCGGTTTCTCAACATAACACAAGTCAGGTTCAATGGATATCTACTCATAAGCAAGAGCATGTGATTCATACTTCATATAATTACGAAGCATAGAGACATGGAAAACATCATGAATATTAGACATAGAATGTAGAAATGCAACACGATACGCCAAAGATTCCACTTTCGCTAGAATCTCAAAAGGCCCAATAAATGTCGAGGTGAATCTAAGATCTCTGTCAGATACAATGTTAACTGGAACACCATACAATCACACAATATTCTTAAAATACAAGGATGCTAACTCAATCAAACTATAGGTTATCACAATAGGTATAACATGTAAAGATTTCATCCATTTACCCATAATAAGAATTAGTCGTAACACTTCATCCATAGAAAGAATGTAAATCCTGCCTCTAAAGGTCAAGATCCCAACACTGATCAATGCAAACTCAGGAGTCTTATTCTCACTTATTAAATCCAAAAATCTTATAACATCCGATCTGTCACTTGTGCTTTCTTGATCAACTCAAACAAAACTGGTGTAGCACGAATGCTTAGCAAAAACAATGCTATAAAAAAAATAATGTTTCCACCTGTGAAGCGCGAAGATAATCACAGCCAACATGATGTCATGTGTCGAATAATTCTGCTTGTAAACGCAACCCAATACTTCCATTGAGGCGTCACTAGAAATCACAAAGTTCTCAAAACAACAAGGCAAGGCTAAGATAGGAGTTGTAGTCAATCTCTTCTTCAATTCCTGGAAGCTAGTCTCGCACTTGTCACTACAAAATGAAAGCAGACTTCTTCTGAGTCAAGTTCGTCATAGGAGTAGCAATCTTGAAAAATCCGTCAATGAACCTACGGTAATAACTCGCAAAGCCCAAGAAACTATGGACTTCGGCCACCATACTAGGAGTCTTTCATTTAGCAACAACTTCTACTTTCGATGGATCCACGACAATACCACTACTAGAACAATGTGCCCACAAAAAGATACTTTTCTGAGCAAAAATGAACACTTGCTAAATTTCGCAAAAAAAGTTACCTCTCTCGCAAAATAGAAAGAACAACTCTATATTGATTCACATGTTCTTCTAGTAACTTTGAGTACACCAGAATCTCATCAATAAAAACCACAACAAAACAATCCAGATAATTATGGAATATTCGATTCTTTAAATCCATGAAAACTTGCAGGCGTGTTTGCTAACCCAAACAGCGTGACCACAAACTCAAAGTGGCCAAGACGTGTAAGAAAAACTATTTTTGGTATATCTTCCAAACGAACACTTAACTGATGACAACCACTACGCAAGTCAAGCTTGAAATATAAAACTGATTCATGAAGTTGATCAAAGAGATCATCAATGTGTGCTAAAGGATATTTATTCGTTATAGTCACTTCGTTCAACTGACGATAATCTATACACAACCGCAAACTACCATCCTTTTTCTTCACAAATAACACCGGTGCACCCCACGGAGACACACTCGATTTAATAAACTCCCTATCAAGAAGTTCCTGCAACTCTCTCAACTCAGCTGGAGCCATTCTATAAGGTGTTCTAGATATAGGTAAAGTTTCCTGGCAATATCTCAATGCAAAACTCTAACTCTCTGTCGGGAGGTAATGCATAATTAGTCGAAAAACATCTGGAAATTCATTAACTATCGGAACTTCATTAACAATTAGAACTTCTTATAGTATAGAAGTAGGCATTCTAGTCTCAAGTATACAAGCGAGATAACAAGTACAACCTTGCGTTAAAAGTTTTCTAGCCCGCAAAGTAGAAATAACCTGTATATCATTCATGGCATGATCACTAATAAACACCAACTCCGGTATACCGGGCATGGCAAACGTAATACTCTTATGATGGCAATCCACTAAAGCATGCAATACCCTATCACCAATGAACACACCACAAGCCTTATAGACCTCGGATGTGAATGCAAGATCACTCAATGGTATAGACACTTCAAGCACATAGGATAACTGTCAAGGCAAGACGCGTAAATGCTCAATGAAATGCGGTGCATCATATTTGCACATGTATAGCAATATACCAATTACTTTTTTCATTCCATTTTGGTAACGGGTTCAGTCAATTTAAACTCTAATTTAAACCATTCTAGTTCTCTGACGAAGATCTCTTGATAACCAAGTTAGGGATCCTCTGAAATGACTTCAAAAGCTTTCGTCGTATAGGATGCAGGGTGTTTGTGATTCAATACAAGCATCCTCTATTTCGGTCTCATATAAGTATGTATACATATAGACAGGGTACAAACGTCATGTAACATAGTATTTTAACTCTACTATGCAAGTATAACAAGTATGGAACAATCATGTTGTTATCATACATATACACATTCATGCAAGATAAGGTGGTCTAATATTATTTAGCCAATTTCAAGAAATCTACCAAGTAGTTTTCGTAATCCAAGTTCAAGAAAATTCATGTATGTTATTAATCACACAATTAACCACTTATCAATGGTAGGCATGGAACCTCACAATGTTAAGCATAAACAAAATCACAGACATTAACATATAGCATAAGATTACTTACTAGTATATTCTTAATCATTATAAGTCAACCCATATATGGTCGACAATCAAGCTAGTCAATGGTAGGCATAACACAAAACCCAAAGCTAATACTTTCCTAATATATTAGGTTAACAATAAGGCAAGAACAAAATTTCAAAATCAGTAGGTAGAATATGTTTACCCACAAATACACTACTAATCCTTTCACATGAAAATACGTACAGGTTGAAAACAATTTCGAGCATGTGACACGTGATTAACTCTTGGCTTATCACAAATTTAAACAGACCATGAATGAAAATCTTTCATTATTTGCGATAATCTCCTTAACTAGAATTAATATTAGGAAGCAAGTACTCCAGTTTCCCCCAAGCAAGCAAGACATGAATACATGAACATGAACTACAATGGCTACAAGTCTTCATATAGCAATTATGAAAAATTAATAAGTACTATGGGAGGCTAAGCCATTTCGCTCTCAAAATGCGTACAACGAATCTTGGCTCTAGTGAATTCCACGGCGATCACTCTTGGAACCGACAAACTGATTTCTATGATTTCAAGAAATGAAGCGAGGAAACAATGGATCTACAGTACCGCAACACCTACTCTTGGTATAACTTCACCTTGACAGTAAAACGGGAGAAAGGTAATATTCCTTTACACGAACACTGCACTCACGAGAATCTAGATTATAATGAACTTAGGATTCTAAGTCCTATTCATTCACGAAGAATCTGCCAATAAGGCATGAAACAAAACACTCCACGTCATGATTCACACAAAGAACCAACCTACCTAGGCCATGGAACCTATCTTGGCCGATAGCTAACCAATAAAGCTCTGATACCAACTGTGACACCTGATCCGGACCCGAGGAGGAATCGCGAGTCAAGTCGTCCAAATAGGACTAGAATTCATGCAAGGACTCAATTATAGAAAATGACCTGACGTAACATTGTAGATGTAACACGACTCGGCACCAAAAGGCCGGAAATTTTTAAAACTTTATATAAAAGCTAATGCAATTTAAACAAAATCATCGGCGACTTTACAACCGGAACCCAACACTAAACAATTCATGCTATAATACCTCGACGGCTACAACATGCCGGAGAAACAACAGAAGTAAATAAGAGCTAATGGAATGCTCCGCGGAAGTCTAAAGATAAGTGAACCAACTATGAAAATATAAGTTATACATTATACTTTGCAAGAATAAGCCTTGATACAAAAACTCCAAGTTTAATAACACTAGAGGTACAAGCATGATACAAATACCCAAGACATGTCTAATTGACTTGCTTAACCCAACGTCCATGCCAAGAAAGAAATAGGAAACTATAACGACCTCTTCAAGTGAACTTGCAAGATAGACAAGCTAGACCACACACGAACTCAAAGATGCTTCCCTGCGAAGGACCCGGACGATTCGGATCTAAAGCGGTAAAAGGGAGGGGGTAAGTCATAAAGACTTTGTGAGCTAACAATTATGCATGTCATGGCATCATGCAACACACACAACAAGATATCATCATTAATATCTAGTCAATCAAAGCATTCATTCATATAAACACTTCATTCACATATCCATGGTAGCACGTTGATTTTACATAAGTGCTATAAAGTAAATCACATATAAAGAGGATATGTTATAGAACCGGTGCCGCTTCGTAGCTCCTGCAATACAAGCGTTAACTTTATCGTGCCAGAGATACCCGTGATGGATGTATCAAAGTACCGAGCTCTCTACTTGGTAATTAGACTTGCCAATGTGCTCTGTTGGTTACAGCAAATGGGCTACTTCCCCATTGTGGCCAACAGTGGAGGGGTGTGTGATAAAAACCCGGTATAACAACCCATCACTATCACGAATCCCATAACTCGTGACGGCGATGCATTGTCACACCATCGACTCAACCAAATATACTAGCTAGACTAATGCAATGCCAAGTAGATGTTTACTCGTCATATAAACTCAAATAAGGAACAAGTTCGACAAGAGCGAACTTATTCAACAAATAGGTTTTTACTCATTATGGAATCATATAGGAATTCGACAAGAGCGAATTCAACATGTCAAATAGATTTATCATTTTACAACATGCTCTCGATTATGCATTTCCTTAACACAATCATATAAACCGCATAAGAACTCGATTGAGTCTCATAAGCAAACACATCAAACATGCACTTCAATTCATCCCCAAGTCACGTAAGCTAATACATTAGTCTAACGAACTACAAACGTCGTAGGGATTGAATGTGGAGTCGGTATTGTTCAATAACTCCCTAATCTCAACTCCGATGAGTCATTACTAAAAGTGCAACCAAGAAGAGCATAGATATTATATGCATCCCATTACTCTTTTCTATATTCTCCGTTCATTTAGAACACAATAACTAAGCCATTCATGACCTTAAACTAGCCATAAACCAATTCTCGAGTTTCAAACCCTAGAATCGTCGATTTTGCTAAACATACAATTGAAACTTATTCTTTCACAAGAGTTGTTCCTAGGCACATTTAGAACATCATTCATGCTTTACACAAAGTCAAAATCATTACTTGACATGGAAATCATAAAATCCTACATACTTTTCATATGAAGAATTGAAGAATTCTACTTGACTAGAAGTCTTCCTAAGCATGATTAGAACAAGTACAATGAAGGAAGCATGTTATTTTATTGAACATGAAATTCTGGAAATTGAAAACTCACTTTAAGCCTATGAATAATGGATGGAAGGAATAACAAATCAAAGGATTGTTGAAGAGGAGGGCAACGCCTTCGATTCGGCGATCTCGGATCGCCAATCGGGTTACCGGAACTCCGGCAAATGGTCACACAAGTGAAGGAACTTCCCAAGGACGAAAATGTAGGTTTATGTTCAGCAACAATGGAGGTTGAAGATCACAAATGGCTGGCAAGGGCTTTTATATGGTTCAAGAAGACCATAATCCAAGTGAATGGCGTTATTTGGCTTCCTATTGGCCAAGGCTTGCTAGCCATTGATAAAAACTCATCCAAGGGCTTAGAGGGCTTAGACTAGAGTCAACAAAGGTGGCTTGAGTCACTAAGACCGGCCAAGGGGCAAGGGGTCTTCAACCAAAACAAGTAAAAAACCCAAAATTTGGAAAACAGACAGTCAATCTTGTAAAATCTACCATAAATAGTTCACACCTCCAAATGAGGTGATTATTGATTTTTATGAAACTAGACTCTTTAAAATATAGTTTAGCCTTTTAAATTACTCAATTTGGACTTATATTCATCAAAATAAGGTTACAATAATATCAAGTACAGAAACTAAATTCCTGAAAACAAAATTCTGGCATAGCCGTAGGTAATGACCTAAATGAGGTACATAGAGACCTTGGAAAATTACCAAATTTTACAGGGAGTATCCTAAACTACTCAGGTAAAACATACTAAATTATTAGAAAATTATATTTAGTAGATTGGTACCAGAATTTTCCCGAAGTTCGTCCAAAAAGGACTGAATCTGTGAAGTAATATGTTGGTCATCTTATTTCCAAATGCAACAAGTCTATGAACATTGATTGTGCAAGCATGAGAAATACTAGTACACTTGGTCTAGAACTTAATTGAACCTCTCACAAGTTGAAAGCACAAACAATACAAGCAACGAAGGCAAACACGAGAAACCCTAAGACTTAAACGAAGCAACAATGCTTCTAAACTCTCAACCATGCAAACTATGATCAAGATTAATGTTATAAGTCATATATGCAAGGTACTAAGACTCCAATGGGACTTAGTTAAGTGTAAACATGCTAAGATGAACACTCAAAGCATTAACGACAAAGCATGCAAAGCATAGAAGACAATCAAACGACTATGATCATAACCAACTTAATGCAAGCATGATATGAAGTCTCTATCATGTTAAGGCATACGATAAACATGTTATAATGTTGTTATACATGTAATGGGTTTGGGTTCTCTCAGGTTGAGAGTCATTCAAGGCCAAATTTAAGGGCTTTCCAATCTGGAGACCTTGCGGAAGCAAGGTGATTTGGGCTTGCCCTCGGATGGAGGGCAGTAGCTTGGAGAGTAGTGTTCTCGTGACCTTGCGGGGGCAAGGTGGAAAGGCCTTGCGACCGCAAGCCCCCGTACCAACACTTCGGGATTTTCTGATTTTTGAATTTTGGCTTGAACCCTTGAACCCAATTCAGCCCAATTCGAACCCCCTCATGTATTGTGACCTCTTTAGGTTTAATTTCAACCTTTGGATGTGTTTTAATCAAGGGACAACATGAATTGACCAATAGAAACCTTAATAACTCTTGGTGAGGATTGACACCTTTATAGTGACTTCATCTTCCCAAACACATGATAGCCATTTTCATTTCCTCCATTGTCATTTGTTGGTTCCTAGAGAGAGAAAGAGTGAGCTTCAAGATCCTCCACTTGCTTGCATCATTGCCGGAGATCTGGCCATCGGATTTTCGATTGGAGACCACCAAATTGAAGCCCTTGCTCCCTAGTTTCTTAATCCTTGATTTATTTTGTCATCCAACCGTTGGGTTTTGAATAAGGTAAGCACCCAATCCCCTGTTTTTGTATGCTCAATATCAAGCATGCTCCCTTCATGATAGTCTCTATTTACATGCTCAAGATGACATGCACCATGTTAATAACTTGAAATTTCTTAAGTTAATTTTATGTAAATTTTGCGTTAAAGACTCATAATTAATAATTTGGACTTGTGTCAAGTATGAATAATGTTCTAAAATGGATTTGGAATAACTATTGTTCTTGGACTTGTTGTGAATCGTAACTTTAAAAATGATGATCATTGTAGGGTTCACAATTTGGGAACTTTGATCTTGATGGACTAAGAGTCATGATGAATGACTTAGTAGTCTAATTGTAAATGAATCGAGAACATAGAAAAGAGCCATGAATTGCATATAGCATTCATCCTTTACTTGGAAATAATTTAGCGATAACTCAATGGAGTTGCACTTAGTGAGTCATTGAACAATACCGACTCTACAATTAATCTCTACGACGTTTAGAGTTCTATTGAATTGTAAATTAGCTCTTGGGATTTCTTAACATGATTGATCTCATGTTTGACTTGTATATCGTAGAGTAACATGCCTACTTGATTGGACGAGTCGCTCTTGTCGACCTCGCTCCCTTACTTGATTTATTATGTGAGTAAACATCTACTTGACTAGGACGAGTTTGCTCTTGTCGAACTCGCTCCTTACTTGATTTTGTGTGACAAGAAAATATCTACTTGGCATACCATTTGTCCAGCTGGCATAACGTGAATTGTCTTGATGGTCAACGATGCATCGCCATCATGAATTGCGAGATTCATCGTATTGATGGGTCACCACACCATAATCGTGCACACACCCTTCACTACTGATCACAGTGGAGAAGAGTACCTTGTCGTAACCAATGGACCCTTGAACAATACTATCGTGGTCAATTTATCATACACGTACATCCGAAAAATACAAACGTGATAACCTTGTCTATTTCAGGTCTACGAAGCGGCACCGGTTCCATAACATATCCTTATCCTATGTGATTTATTTAAGCACTTATGTGAAAACAATGTGCATCGCGACATGAGAACTATGTGCTAGTATGACCTTGCTTGATACTATGTATGCCTTGCATTATATACTGTCATGCATATTGGTGGCTTACAAAGTCTTTATGACTTACCCCCTCCCTTTTACTGTTTTAGATCCTAACCATCCAGGACCGCCTCATCGAGGTTGATCGTCTACTCTTTTTGTGATTCCGCGCCTAGTGGTGATAGCGTTGGCTTTTGGTTTCTCTTTTGCAAGGACGCTTGGGTTAAGCAAGTCACTTAGACTTAGCCTGGGAATGTGTAATTACATTGTCTTGTTCTTGTGTAGTCTAAGACTAATAGTACTACTTATGTTTCTAGTTATTTGCCGGCAGTTGTAGGCCGAGCCTTGCTTGCATGTATTGGTTCACTCACTAAGACTACCGCTGAGCATCCCATTAGCTCTATTTTACTTTTGTAGTTTCTCCAGCGTGTTTAGCCATTGAGATGTATGTGTATTAATATGAATTGTTTAGTTGTTGGGTTCCGGTTGTAAATTCACCGATGACTTGGTTTGCTTGCTATTAACTATTATATCAGGTTCTAAAGTTTTAAATTATTCCGGTTTTTTAGTGCCGAGTTGTACTACGTGTCCAATGTTGCATCACGTCAGTTTTGATACTTGAGTCCTTACATGTATTGTAGTCCTTATTTGGACGGCACGACCCGCGTTCCCCTCTCGTGGCCGGGGTTGGGTCGTCACAGTTGGTATTAGAGCTATAGGTTATCTATCGGCCATGATAGGTTCCATGGCCGAGGTGTGTTAGTACTTGTGTGATGTTCTAACGTCGAGTGATTTCTTATAGGTGTATCATGGTGGGTCCTAGACCAGGAGCTAGTAGCGGTGGAACTGGTATTGGCCGAGGTAAAGGCAAGCCTAGGAGGGTTCCTGCTGAACCAGAGGTTGTGATACCCCCACCACAGAATCAGGGTGATGAGAATGCTCCTATGGTAGGCTTGTTTCACAGGATGATGACTGTTATGGCTGAGTTGGCACAAGAAGGTCAGGCGGGAGTGTACCACCCCCTCCACCACCGCCAGAACCGGAGGCGAGAGTTTTGCAACCTCGTAATGATGTACCACCAGAACCTAGGGCCAGAAATAATGCTACTTTGGAGAGGTTCTTTAAGATGAAACCTCCATCTTTCGAGGGAGAGTCAGATGCTAGTAAGGCAGAGTTGTGGCTAGAGGACTTGGAGAAAATCTTTGCAGCTCTAGACTGCACTGAGGAAGTTAAAGTTGTGTTGGCGGTGTATAAGCTAAGAAGGGCCGCGAATCATTGGTGGAGAGTATTGCTAGCAAGGTGGAATCTTAATCAAGTTTCGAGGATTTGGTCGAATTTTGAGAAGGAGTTCAAGGCATCCTATATACCTATTGTAGTTAGGAGGAAAGGGATAAGGAATTTTAGGATCTAGAACAAGGCTCTATGACAGTGGCCCAGTATTCAGATAAGTTCACCGAGCTGTCTTGCTATTGTGCACATCTAGTACCGGATGAGTCCTAGAGGGTACTCAAGTTCGTGAAGGGTCTGAAGATCGAGTTTAGGAGGCAACTCTTGTCATTGCAGTTGAAAAATTATCGCCGTCCGGTTGACCGCACTTATGAGATCGAGAGAGACATAGAGGAGCACAGACAGAAGTCTACTGTGCAGTCCTCGCATCAGCAACCATCGCAGCAGTCATCTCAGGTGACCTCGCAGCATTTTGGGAGAGGTCAATTTTTGGGTAATCGGTCTAGTCATCATGGCAACCATCGCAATGGTGGCCAGTCTAGGCAGCAGTTAGATGGACAGTCTAGGCATCCTTCCGATAGTCGTGATAGCCGTGCTCCATCTTCGCAAGGGCAGCAAGGCCAGCGGAGTGAACCTGTTGGGTGTTCCTTTTGTCACAAGCCGAGGCATTCATATAATGATTGTAGGAGCAGACTTGGGCAGTGTCTGGGATGTGGAGATTCAAATCACCGGATGAAGGATTGTCCTAAGTTTAAGATTACTCAGTCAGTGGATTCCGTTCAGCAGTTGGGTACCAAAAGGGATAATGATGGGCGTCATAAGGCGCAAGCTCGTGTATTTGCACTTGATCAGCGTGGTGTTCTAGAGTCGACCACAGTCATTGGAGGTATTCTCTCACTCTTCGATCATAGGGCTCGAGTTCTTATAGATCCGGGGTCTACTCATTCCTATGTTGCCTCGTATTTCATTGAGCATTTGTGTGTGTTACCTTCTCACTTGCCTTACGTGCTTGAAGTGTCTACACCATTGGGTGATCATTTGTTGGCGTCAGAGGTTTATAAGACTTGTGATGTGCTTGTATGTGATCGAGTCTTGCATGTGGATTTGGTAGTTTTGCCTATTCGGGACTTTGATTTGATTTTGGGTATGGATTGGTTGTGTACTTATCATGCTCTAGTTGATTGCCATCGTAAGAGAGTCACTTTTGCCATGCCCGATATTCCGGAGTTTGTGTTTACGGATGATCATGCCATGAATAGCATACATGTTATTTCTGCTATAAGAGCTAGGAAGCTTTTATCTCAAAGGTGTACGGGTTATTTAGCTTGTGTGATCCATACTAGTATGCCTACTACATCTTTAGAGGAGGTCCCAGTTGTTAGTGAGTTTCCTGACGTGTTCTCGACCGAGTATGCTTTACCACCCAATAGAGAGGTAGAATTTTACATTGAGTTGTTGCCTGGGACTTCACCTATTTCTAGGGCACCATAACGAATGGGTCCCGCAGAGTTGAGGGAACTGAAGGAGCTGTTGCAGGAACTTCTTCATAGGGAGTTCATTAAACCGAGTGTATCTCCGTGGGGTGCACCGGTGTTGTTTGTAAGAAAGATGGACGGGAGTTTGCGGTTGTGTATTGATTATAGGCAGTTGAATCGGGTTACTATTAAGAACAAGTACCCTTTACCTCACATTGATGATCTCTTCGATCAACTTCAGGGGTCCATGGTGTATTCCAACCTAGACTTGAGGTGTGATTATCACCAGTTGAGAGTTCGGGTGGAGGATGTTCCGAAGACAGCTTTTTGGGCACGTTATGGTCATTATGAGTTTGTGGTGATATCGTTTGGGTTGACAAAACGCCTGCAGTTTTCATGGATTTGATGAATCGGGTATTCCATAATTATTTGGATTTCTTTGTTGTGGTTTTCATCGACGATATCTTAGTGTACTCAAAGTCACGAGAGGAACATGCTAATCATTTGAGAGTGGTTCTTTCCCTGTTGCGAGAGAAGCAACTTTTTGCTAAATTTAGTAAGTGTGCATTTTGGCTCAAGCAAGTATCTTTTCTTGGGTATGTTGTTTCTAGTACAAGTATTGCGGTGGATCCATCTAAAGTGGAGGCGGTTTCTAAATGGAAGACTCCTAGTATGGTGACCGAAGTCCGTAGTTTCTTGGGCTTGGCGGGTTATTACCGTAGATTTATTGAGGGATTTTCCAAGATTGCTACTCCTATGACGAATTTGACTGAGAAAAAGTCTACTTTTATTTGGTGTGATAAGTGCGAGGCCAATTTTCAAGAGTTGAAGAGAAGATTGACTGCAGCTACTGTTTTAGCTTTGCCTAGTGGATGTGATGACTTTGTGATCTATAGCGACGCTTCATTAGAAGGCTTGGGTTACGTGCTTATGCAGAACGGAAAGGTTATTGCTTACACTTCTAGGAAGTTATCACCATATGAGCAGAATTATCCTACACATGACCTTGAGTTAGCATCAATTATTTTTGCGCTTCACAAGTGGAAACATTACCTTTATGGGACGAAGTTGGTGAAGCTAAGTTATGGGGTTTTGAAATGGTACAACAGTCGACAGAGAGTGTGAAGCTGATTTGAGATAGATTGCGTATGGCTCAGAGTAGACAGAAAACCTATGCGGATAACCGGAGACGTGATCTTGAGTTTCAAGTTGGTGATTTTGTGTTCTTGAAGATATCGCCGCGCCGTGGTACTAAGAGATTTGGTAAGAAAGGAAACTTTCACCAAGATATATAGGTCCGTTTGAGATTCTTGAGAGGGTTGGTTCTTTGGCTTATAGGATTGCATTTCCACCTTCTATTTCAGGTATTCATGATGTGTTTCACATTTCTATGCTTTGCAAATTCTTGAAGGATGAATCACATGTTCTTTCCTATGAAGAGATTACCTTTGAACCTGATCTTTCCTATGTCGAGAAGCCGGTGAGGATTCTTGATACTAAAGAGAAAATCTTGAGAACTAAGAGGATTCCATTAGTAAAAGTCTTGTGGAGAAATCATGACATCGAGGAAGCTACGTGGGAGACCGAGCTTGAGATGAGGGAGAAATACCCATATTTATTCGAGATGACGGGTAACAATTTAGGGACTAAATTCCTTTAATTGTGGGAGGATGTGAGAACCCGAACCATACTTGTTTAACATGCTCTCGTTGTTTACTTAACATGTCTAATATGTTCACCATTCATGCTTGTAAGATATATTCCATGACTACCTTGGTTGTGTAACTTTTGCTAAGTTATAAAGGTTGAAAGACTTCTATGCCTTTTACGTGCTTGTCTTGGGTCCTTGTATTCAGGCCTTGACATTTCGAGTTCCTTTCTAGGTCATTGAGAGTCTTAACTTCTTGGCTACAAGCTTCTTGGTATTGAACTTAGTCTTTAACAAGCTTAGAATGAGTTTCATGCTTAGTTTGTTTAGCATTCATGATCGTTAGTTGTTTACATCGTTCCCGACGTTTGTTTTACTTTATTCCTACTTGATTCAAGAGAGTTTCGATTGTGTTTTGAGTGTTGGTTTATCCCCCTTGAATTGCTGGGGTTGTTTGAGGGTCATTCTAGGCCAAATTTAAGGGCTTTTCAATCTGGAGACCTTGCAGACGCAAGGTGATTTGGGCTTGCCCTCGCATGGAGGCAGTAGCTTGGAGAGTAGTGTTCTGGTGACCTTGCAGGGGCAAGGTGGAAAGGCCTTGCAACCGCAAGCCCCCCGTACCAACACTTCGGGATTTTCTGATTTCTTAATTTTGCCTTGAACCATTGAACCCAATTCAGCCCAATTCGAACCCCCTCATGTATTGTGACCTTTTTAGGTTTATTTTCAACCTTTGGATGTGTTTTAATCAAGGGACAACATGAATTGACCAATAGAAACCTTAATAACTCTTGGTGAGGATTGACACCTTTGTAGTGACTTCATCTTCCCAAACGCATGACAGCCATTTTCACTTCCTCCATTGTCATTTGCTGGTTCCTAGAGAGAGAAAGGGTGAGCTTGAAGATCCTCCACCTTGCTCGCATCATTGCCGGAGATCCGGCCATCGGATTTTCGATTGGAGACAACCAAATCGAAGCCCTTGCTCCCTAGTTTCTTAATCCTTGATTTATTTTGTCATCCAACCGTTGGATTTTGAATAAGGTAAGCACCCAATCCCCTATTTTTGTATGCTCAATATCAAGCATGCTCCCTTCATAATAGTCTCTGTAAGGGTAAAATAGGCCATGCCTATTTTTACTTGTTTCCCCTTTCATGGTCAAAATATTATTTTTGTTAAGTTTGTGGTAATTTAGGATTTAATATCTCTTATTAGATTTAGTTGTGTTATATTTGGTGTCAAAATCTTTTATTAGATTATGGTACATCTTTTTTGGTAACTAAATCTTAGTATAAATCCTAGTCAAACCGAGATTCTTGAGCTCTTTGATTTTTGGTAATAAAATCCTACTGAATTGGTAAGTTGTAAGTGTTTCCTTATACTAATCCTTTTCCGTGTAGTAGATGGTTTGTTTTCGTGTATGTGTAGGTCTTTTCGATTCTATATATACAGAAGTTGTGATACGGGTTTGGTAGAGCTTGAGAGAGAGAATAAAAGCTATAGAGTTGTGAGCAGAAGCAAGGAGTTTTCAGAAGTTGTTTCTAGTCCGGAAGAGCAGCAGTTCGTATGAAGCTGTTGATGTTATAACATCGGCAGTAACATTGGAATTCTGGAAAACTGTTTTGTCTTCCTATTTCAGTTTTAGGAAGCTATTTTTATTTCATCCCACGTTTTGTCCGTTCTGTTTATGTGGGGTTTTTGTTCTCCAAGATTCATTGTCTTGTGAGAATATTTTTGTGAGTGATTTCACAATTGTGTTTGTTAAACAATTATTATATTTAGTGAAATCTTTGTGGCCTTGAGGCTAGGTCTACAAGTCTTATCTTGTAGATTGTTTTTGGTTATCTTTTGCATCCAGTTCACTGTTTATATTCATTTCTGCTGCTTTGTTTGATCATTGTGATTCCCATTGTAGCTACATTCACAGCTACATTGGAAATTGCTTTGGTTTCTCTTGAGAATCCTAGTTGTTGTGTTCTTTCAATTGGTATCAAAGCCTTCTCTTGACATCACTAAGAGTTGATTCTGGTGATAGCCGTGATGGATTCTCAATATGAGAATGTCGTTCATCCTCCTACTCTTACTAATGCAAATTATTCCATTTGGAAAGTCAAGATGCGCATCTTCATCAAATCAATTGATGAAAGAGCGTGGCTTGCTGTCCTGAATGGATGGAGTCCTCCTAAAACTACGGATTCTGATGGTGATGTCATGATCACCAAAGAATCTGAATGGTCTAATGAGGATAGGAATACTGCGTCTTTTAATTCAAAAGCTTTGTCTGCTATATATAATGCTTTAGATGCTAATACCTTTAGGGTGATTGCCAACTATGAATCTGCTAAAGATGTTTGGGAGGCCCTTCAGACCTTGTGTGAAGGACCTCCCAGTGTTCGTGCCTCTAAGTAAGACTGCTCACCATAGAATTTGAGAATATCATAATGCATGAGTCTGAAGATATTATGACATATTATGGTAGACTTCTTGACATATCCAATTCTGCACTTGCTTTAGGAGATCTCATCACTAATGAGCGTCTTGTCAGTAAGATGATGAGAACTTTGCCTGAAAGGTTCAATGTCAAAATATGTGCTATAGAGGAAGCACATGATATTGACAAGATGAGTTTTGAACGATTGGCTGGTATCCTTCAAAACTTTGAATTGAACCTAAATGATCAAATCAAACAAAAAGGCAAAGGGGCATCATCATCTACACCTATTGTGAAAAATATTGCTATGCCTGCTCCCATTGATATCTCATCTGATTTGCTTGAAATTCAAAAGGATATTGATGAATCTGATTTTGGAGAAGAATCTATAGCTCTTTTGACTACCAAATTTAAATTTTTTTTTGAAAACTAAGAGTCAAAATAGAACTCCATCATCAAACTCCAAAAACATCTTTAAACTTGATTCTGGAAAATTTGCTCCCAATGAAAATTCTTTCCAAACTCCAGAAAAGCCTTTCACAAACCCCTTTGCTTCAAAGTCTTCTTACAATGGTAAGAACATTGATTCAATTCAATGTAGAGAGTGTCAAGGGTATGGTCATTATGCTAACCAATGTGCAAATACTCTAAGGAAAAAGGGTTTGAATTTTTCAGCAACTCTGAGTGATAGTGATGGAGAAGATCCAGGTGATCTTATCACTCTCACTACTGTTTATGATTCTGAAACAGAAAGTGCAGGTTCTCCAGTCAATGTGACATCCAATGTAGCTATGTCCGAAGTCACATCAGAAGATGCAGTGAACTGAAACAGGGATGATCTCTACTGTTTTAACTCCACAGCCCCAGATGATGGTGGAGATTCAGAGTTTGACTTGCTGGAAGGGTACAAGGAACTGTACAAGGATTGGGAGAAACGAGCTCACCAAGTTACACTGCTTGGTAAGGCAAATGAGCTGTTGAAAAAGGCCAATGAAGATCAGAAAGATTGCATTGTAAGGCTAGAAAGCTTGCTAAGCAAAAAGGATGTTGAGATCGAAGGGTTAAAGGAGCAGCTCATTCAAGCAAATGAAACTATTGCTAGATGGAATTCAAGCCAACAAAAAATGGATGAAATGCTTAATTCAGGTAACTCATCCAAGGCATGTATTGGTTTTGTTCCAAAAGTATTTGTGAGAGAAGGAGAAGGCACATCTGAACCTAAATAGACTGCTCAGAATTTTCAAAACTCAGATTTCTTTGAAATGCCAAAATCAAGAAAGAAAAACTTTGTTTGCCACTTTTGCCATAAGCCTGGACATATACAACCTTTTTTGTTTTCTAAAAAAGGCTATATATGAGGATGAAGTAAGGCAGGCTTTCTTGGTAAAAAATCAGATGCAACATCGAATGAAACAACCAATGTAACAGCCAATGCAGCAACATTGGAAGTCACATTGGAAGTCTCATTCGAAGTCACATCAGAAATCTCATTCTCAGAAAAATCAACCTAAAGTTTTTAAGCAGATGTGGGTTCCTAAGGGTAGTAATGACAAAGGTAAGTCCAAGTATTGTGAACCATTTGACATATGTCCCGGTTCTAAATTGTGTGATGATGAGATGTGCAATGTAACCTTCACTTCTTTGAAATCTCATATAGCTGGAACATGGTACTTTGACAGTGGTTGCTCTAGACACATGATAGGTTCGGTTGAGAATTTGAAGGAATATGTGTGTGGCAGCCCGACCCGGACTCCAATGCGGAATCCCAAGGTCGTGCCACCAGGACAAGCTAAGAGACAGACAAGCACATCCTAAGCATAATGGTGCGAGTCAAGAGTTGAGCCAACAAGCTCAAAACAAGAATGTAACGCCATAACGGCAAAATGGAACAATCAAAAACTAAATCTGCGGAAGCAAATCATAAGTGGAACCCAAGCCTTTAATCCTAAACAAAGGAACGCAAGGCTGAGAGATAACTATCTCTCGACAAATCTACGATGCGCGTGACGCAACAATGCGCACGGGCAACAAACCATCGGCAACCAAAGGCCGGCAAAGCAACAAGATCCCAACCTGATAAACAACCACTCAACGGCTATAACATGCCAGAGGGACAAATCAACTAAAAGAATAAGAGATTTAAATACTAACAACTAAACCAAGGACTCACGACAAAAATTGACGAAGATAACTTCAACAAAACTAGAATATGCGAGCCAAAACCATGCTCGGGAAGACAACAGAATAGACTTCTAAATAATGACAACAGCTCGACCAAACAAGTCGGCTCCCAAAATAAACGATAATAAAATAATAACATAACTACCCAAGTAAAGTTTACATAACTTTACATCCGTGTCTCACAAGATAATAAATACAATAATAATAATAACTCCAAGCTATTTCCCGGAAGACCACCTGCTATCAAACATGCACCCGTAGCTGCAACGCGCACTAACGAGCTCACTGCACAAACTAAGGAAAACAAACACACGAAATGAGTCATAATGACCCAGTAAGTTACTAAATGCAATTGTATGGCATAGCATGACGTGGCATGGCATAATGCACAAGCATGTATAAAATCATGGCATCTTAATAGCATACCAATAATAAACTTGTATTAAGTTATCAAGGAACATAAACTTCATAAACCAGATAGCACATTATCTTTCATATAAGTGCTTATAGTAAGCCACATAAGGGATAGAGAAGATACCCAAATAGTGCCGTTGTGTTGCTTCTGCAATACACAATGTTAAACGGGTTCGTGCCATCGATGTTTTGTGAATTCATCGACTCAAACCGAGAACCTACTCGGTGTAAATAGCAAGCCAATGGCGCACGTATTGTTACGGCAAAGGGGCTACTTCCCCATTGCGGCCAACAATGGAGGGGTGTGTGAGGTCCCAGGTGCGGCGATCCATAGCGAATACGAATCTTACGATTCGTATAGGCGATGTATCGTCCCACCCTAACAGAAAAACCAATCCAAATAATTCCAGCTGGACTTACATGCAATGCACAAGTAGATATTTACTCGCATGCTCAAACAAGAACCAAGACCGTCAAGAGCGGACTTATCAAATCAAGTAGGTTATAAAGCTCTACACACAAATTTAACAATGCACATATTTGCACATACTTAACAAATCCAACTAACTTATAAGTTTAGTCCAAGAATCACATATTGAGGTACTCATATTCCTCAAGTCATCACCCAATCAAAAGTAGCATATAAGCTCAAGAAATCACAATATGAGGTCTGCTATAGTCCTCTACTCAAGATTTAACCAAAGACTATTACTTTAGTCTAAGAACAACCACAAATCCAGGACTTAGCATTTTAGCTTCGCTTAAAAATACACCAGACTCAACCATAGTCCCAATTGGTCATATATAATTGACATCCTCAAAACCAATCTCAAGGGTACCAAAACTAACCCATAGTCATAACCTCGCAAGTGCTTTCATGTGCACGCGACCAAATTCCCTGAAAGAGAACTCATTCAAATAATCATTTCTTAAAGGCATACAAGATCATAGGTTGGTCTCTAATGCTCCGTGCTCTAACGAGCATGCTCTAAATAAATCCCCAATGAGCCTCTAAATCGTGGGTGTCACAATTGGACACAATTCGAGATGCTCGGGTACTCACAATCATAACCAACCAAACCCGAACATCGTAGGATTTCAATCTAAGGCTCATTAACATCTTATTGAACCTATAATGACTCCATTGAGCCTTAATACAACATTCCATTAATTACATATCTCATACATCCCCAAATTAACACACCATTCAAATTATAACAAATTTCCCAAAAATCATCCGGGCTTGATTCCCAAGCCTAAAAATCCAAGAACTCATCATAATTATTGTCAAACGAAACCCAAATGTCGTAGGATTTCAACCCGAGTTCATTAACACATTATTGAACTTATTACGACTCCGTTGAGTCTAAATACTAGGTTTCATTATTACACACTTCATCAATCTCAACATTTACACCCACTTCAATTAACAACAATTTCTCCAATAATTCGGGCTTGATTCTCAAGCCCTAAAATTCATAACACTCAACATAGTCATATACCCATTTTATAAATCACATAATTTCAATTAAATGATCCTACTCATGATATCTAGTGAGTTCACAAATCCAAAGCCCCAAACATAGGCATATTTCCACAATAAACCCAAATAACATGTGGACATGATTTCTAGCATGCTCATAAGCCTTGAAACACAAGATGAAGAGTAATCATATACTTCAACAATCATATAAGCCATTCTACAAATGCTCCTAACAAGTTCATAGTTCCAAAATCCCCAAAATGGGCATACAAAGCATATCAAGTGTTCATTGCCCACAAATAGCACATAGGTTGTTTTCCTTAGGGCCAATGAACCAAAATAAAAAGAAGGTAACTTACCTAGCTCGGATGAAAACTCCAAAGAACGCAAATCCGATCGGTGAACTTGTTCTACTCGTCGAGGGCTTCACGAATCTGAAGTTTGAAGGCAATCCGACGGTTGGATCTTCATGGATCGAAGAGAGAAGGGCTAGGGTTTGAAATCTCCCATGGACTCTCTCTCTCTCTCTAATACGTATGAAGGAGGAGGAGAAATGAAGAGCATTTTCTGAATTCTCAAATGGGTTTGGGTATTTATACCCCCAAAAATAAAGAGGGCACAATAGTCATTTCCCTAGTACAATTAGTAGAGATTAGGAGTAATCACTCACTAATCTAACCTTAATTAACTTCCAACTAATGTTAGGACATGTTTAGGGCTAAGTATGGGAGGTTAGGAAGGGTTTAGAGGGGTTTAATGAGGGTAGGATAGGTATTTCACGTCAAAAATCAAAACAGGGCAAAGCAGGGTCGGGGCACTTTGCGGTCACAAGGTCCCCTAGAGCATGTGACCGCAAGCTCTCCAGCCCTCTCCTTGGACAATTTCTAATGACCTTGCGGGGGCAAGGTCCTTCCCCTTTGCGACCGCAAGCCTCCAAGACCAAAAAAGGCTTAGAATTCAACCCCAAATGACTTCAAACACATAACCAAATCAAACAAGGTTCAAACCTCACCCAAATTAGGTCTAGAACTCCCATATAACACCCACAAACAACTCCTGAAACAACTCGGAGCGAAACCGAGAAGAGGTGAAACAACGTGCAACCGAAACGACGAATGAACTAGCAATTGAACGAGCAATGAAAGGAGACTTTAAGGCAAGTCTAATGGCTAATTAAGAAGCTTGAATACTTCTAGAAAGTTGAATAACAACTAGGGGAATAAGAACTCCGAAGGAGAGACGATTACGGGACTCAATCCCCGAACTACGCGATAGAGACAAATGCTATCTCCAAAGCTTCCAAATCATCGATAGACTTAAGGAACACCTCCAACTTAAAGTCTAATACATCTAAACATATTAATAAACCATCTTGTAGAGGTCTAGGACCAAACCGAGGTCACGAACGCTAAATGCAAGCAACCTCTCAATCGCGTCGCATTCCGACTATCGTCGGGTCACGACTTGTGACTTTAGCAAGTCAACAACTATATGGCATCTCTTAATGTGTCTCTTATGCATCTAGGCAATCTCACTAACCAATCATGCGGTCAACAAAGGAAGAAGTGCAAGTATTGCATGCACATCAAGCTAACCAAGGAGCGGGGTGTTACACTCTCTCCACCTTAAAAAGAATTCGTCCCGAATTCTAAACCACAACACAATCCAACGATAGGTCAACACTCAACCATGATACA
Source organism: Codonopsis lanceolata (assembly GCA_013146195.2). Lineage (NCBI taxonomy): Eukaryota > Viridiplantae > Streptophyta > Magnoliopsida > Asterales > Campanulaceae > Codonopsis > Codonopsis lanceolata. Next base: position 83,902,969 of record CM028378.1, on the reverse strand, counting down.
TCGAGACAACGATTACGGTGTCTCTTAATCCCGGGTGAACACTAGATCTCAAAACCACCAACCTAGACTCGAATCTCCGAGTCTACCTCCAAATAATACACGAGGGTCAAACTCTAATAGTCCAATTTCAAAAGTCCACGAACACTCAATAGACGTAAAAACATCAACACTTACGATTGAAAATACTATGACCCATACTTGAGTCGTAAATACACATACGAACAACACTATGCTAATCATGTAAGTAAAACCCCAAATTTCAACATGAAAAACACATTCAAGGACACTTTAACATCCAACTACCGAAACTATTTGTCTCGGGGCACATAAAGAAATAATAATTACCTATGGAGCAATTCGCAAACAAATTAAAGATAATCAAATCGGCATTTCAAACCATGTAATTCACACTCGCGATTTCCCCATCGCGGGTAACAACACATAAGAGCACATAATTGAAATGTTTTGAAAAGTCATTCCATTTCTGTCCATTCCATTTGGTAACGGGTATAGTCAATTTCTAACTTAATTCTTACCAATCCTAGTCCAACGACGAATACCTTTTGCTCACCAATTCAGGGTACCTACTAAATTAGCTTCAAAAGTTTCCGTCGCAAGGATGCGAAGGTTCATGAATAAAAAGTTTTAAGCATCCTTCAAACAGTCTCCTATGCTAATGAAATGAATGAACAAGAGATAATTATTATGAAATGAGAATTTAATATACTACAATGTAAATGCATCAAGTTGGTGTTTCCTACGCCTAATGCACATAACTGAATAAAATCAGGCGAAGTAACAAGGTCTATTACCTTGGCAAACAACAATCATAGCTACCACAAAACTCGTGTACCTAGTACACTCAACCAAGATAACTCACTAGAAATCACAAGGAATCAACACATCTACCGATCGTAACGTCTATACTCCGCAAGACTATCCTTTCTTAAGTTCTAGACCAAGTCTACAACCAAGGCATACACTAAACCTCCTAACACAACGTTAATGTCTTAATACTCGCGGTGAGGCGTCATACACTCCCGTGCAACCGTGATTATCTTCTAAATCACAACCTTTAACCTTCTCACAAGTTGAGTGTATATCCTACTCGCATAATAACCACTAACAATAATATAGTATTATATTATTCATTACATAAAACATATCTTTATAGAATATACAAACATCATACCAAACCGATAAGTATCAACATACAATTCATGCTTCATATATATTTATATTTATACATATACATACATATACATACTATGGCCTTTTTACATAACCACAAAAACCACAACTGTATATATATATAGCGTAGTCTTATACATATATAGACTAAACAAGAACCCATACACCACGTGCGATTACCTACCGGTAATCCACAAAACAAACCATATTATATATCGATCTCACATTGGGGTATTATCCTCGATCAAACAAATAACCAGTAATACTCAATACACTATGTAATGTATGTATGAATGCGCATGAGCTACCAATTAAAACGCGTACTCATAATAACGATAATAGTAGCAACGGTATAATATATACACGAGAGAATACCTTTCTAACTCGGGTAGGTCTCAAAATTTCGCAATGGCAAACTGCCACTCGCTCACTGCCTCAAACTCTAGGCCGACCATCACCATTTTTCTTGGAGCCACTAGAATGTTGACTAGTACTCCCAGACTGACTAACTCTCCTCCTCGGGCAATCTTTACGAAAATGATCGCCGCCACAAACAAAGCATTTTCCTGATTTACCCCAGCACCTATCCTCGGTGTGTCCTGTTTTCTTACAAAAGTTACATGTCAACTCGTCACCTCGTCGTCCCCATCTAGAGGTAGAAGTATCAATCCTAATAGTCTCTGAGGTTTTCTCTTGAGCATGATCCTCGATATCCATCTCCATCGCATATGCACGATCCACAGCCCCTTGGTAATCCGTAAGCTGTAATGGAATAAGTTGCCTACGATATTTCGTCCTCAGGCCTTTCACGAACCGCTCGGTCTTCCTGGCCTCATCTGGTACTAAGTAACTATAGTAACGAGCCAACTCTGCAAACTTTGTTAAATATTGAGACACAGACATATCTCCTTATTCTAACGCTAGGAATTCCATTTCCCTTCTTTCTCGACTTACTGTCGGAATAAACCGTATCATAAACTCCATGACAAAGTTCTCCCACACTCGAGGCACTCCATGCTGTCTCCAGTGATCTCGTAATTCGAGCCACCAATGCTCGGCCACACCATCCAATCTAAACACCGCTAAGGTCACCATCTCTTCTGATGTACAACCCAAAACTACAAAGATCTTTTTCATGCTTTCTAGCCAACGCTCTGGCTTAGCAGTATCTGGCTCTCCATCAAAACTTTCTGGTTTTAACTTCAAAAATCTCTCAAGAATAGTAGAATCGTCTTCAAATCCAAACATCTGTCGAGGAGTTACACGCGGATCATTAACTGGAGATGATTTTGTGTTGCAGGTGAGTTGGAGTTTTTTGTATAATGTGTTTATTGAAATGCCCGACTCTCTACTTTTTGTTTTAGTTTTATTGGTTGATTTTTTTTTTTGATTTAGATTTATAGACTACGAACTTATCAAAGATGGGGTATGAAGGTTTTGGGGGTCTATTATGTGTTTGTTGAAATGCTCAAGTGGATATTTCTGCTATACACTCAATTGAGCTCATTAGAAATAAGTCCTAAATTGACCCAGCTTGCTTCATCATTTTTGGATGAAGATATGAAATAATTATGAATTTATTTGCTTTTTTGAAGTTGTAAAGCCTGCAATTCATAGTTTTTATGTTGTTTTTATGGCTTTAGTCTGAAAAACTACAAATGTTTATAAAGATCAAATTCACAGTTGTATTCGAAATATCTATTTTTATTGAATATGAATGAAGCAAGAAAATTTGTCACGTGAGATTAAAAGTGTTAATGACCAACAACCACGCGAAATCAAATTCATGGTTGCATTTTGCTCTTAAAATATTATTGAATGAGTTTAGCACACTTATGAAAATTACACTTTTCCAAGATCTATGAAGTTGGTTCGTGCAATATATGCCAACACGGGTCTACTCAAATCATGTTAATGTTAAGGGTCTTCATAATTGAAATTAAATGTATGATAGATAAACTGATTAATAACATACTTAAAGTCAACAATTGAAACTGTCGGACATTCCCAAATTACTCTATAGATTTTAGAGTTGGAGAAGAACAATGGCTTCCACATCGACTAGCAGGTTCAAGCAGGACTGCATACAGAGAGAAATAGAGAGAGGGTGGCGAAGGGAGGCAGTAATAGTTTAGTGTTCTAGAGTTGCTTAGTATTTGAAGCATCACCACAATTTCGAAGGCTCGCCCAATGAGGAAAATCAAGTGATTACATAATAGAAACAACCAATTCGACCTCATTTTAAATATTTAACACAACGCTCATAAATTGATTCTCCATACAAATCTCTTTTGATATTAAAATTTTACGTGTACATCTTTCAACATAATTATCACCATCTAAATCTCAAAGACATTTACGTGTACAAGCTATACTAAGGAATCTATGCAGATGGCCAAACCTTGCGAGGTGGGATTTAAGCTCTGTAATATATAAGAAAGACTGTTCTCATGTTTCTCACCGGACAATTTCACCTTAAATTGACATCAAATAAACAAAATTCAAAACAATCCAAAATATTCATAGAAAACAATCCGAAAACGAAATGCTGGATAATACTAAAGCATGAGATTAAGATGTCCCTTATTGCAACTTCTTGCAAAGCACCCACTGCTAGCAAGTCAACCTGCAAGGAAGATGAAAGGTCTCAAATAAGCAACCTAAATAATAAATAACAAGGACACAATCAAATGACTATTTTTTAATATGTTATATGTTATTCCTAAAAGGATTAATTGAATTTTACTATTCTCTTCTTTGCTCACTATAGCACTTAGGAGACTGTGCTTTCAATTTTCGCAGGTTAGGATTTATGGTTACATTTTTGTTGCAATTGAGAGTTGAAAGAGGGTTCTCGTCAACTTTTGGACGGAAAACCGTCATGTGTAATTCACATATTTTTTTTGTTTGGGTGTTTTTGTACTTGACATGTGCCTTCAAAATTCATTTGATTGACATGTTTATCATGATGGATGAAAATTACACATGTCTATCCAATTCCAAAAACGGGAACCAACCTAAAGAGGCCCGTCCCAAATTATTCGCTATCATTTACTTCATATCAAATACTCAAATAGGTGTGTAATCACATGATAGTAGATTTAAGAGTATTGAAGTATAGACTCCAAGCTCATTTTAACTCCTTGAAAATCTGCACCCACTAATTAAGTATTGATATGAGGATTGTTGGATTAGATCTTGAAAAGTCAAGCTTGAACTCTTTTATAGGACATATGTGAGTACTTAAGTAGTTTTGTTGGTAAAAGACTTTGACAGATAAAGAGATAACTGCAAATATGATCTTCCGATAATATTTGTAGAGATATAACTCAGGAATGCAGATGAAGATGTCTTGATGAAGTTCACATTGAGGATTGATCATTGTGTCTGTGTGTTGGAACTTTAAAACAATTTCACTAATTTGATGGGTGTGATAAACTATTGATTTTTTTCAATTAAGAACGTAATAATACTTTGGAGGATGGGAGTATCATGGACTATAAGTCTATAATTCCAGAGATTTTACTGGAACAAGTTCCCTATAATTTAGCTTTCATATTTTTTCTTTTCCATTTATGTATTAATGGTATTGGTAAATATGTTGGAATAAATATATCTGAATGAAAATGCTTGGACCATTTTCATATCAATTGTCTCTATTTTGCTCATTTGTAGTTAACTCAGATAACAAGGTATAATGTATTTATTTGGGAGAATAGCTGCTTCTTGACAGGATTTTGCTGGCGTTTACTCCTTTTTGGGATAGAAAAAGTTTGCTGTAATTTAATGATTTCTTCTAACCAAAAGCTGGCATGTGTTAGTTGTCAGGATTTGATTTGCTTTACTTTGACATATCTCGTAGGAAGGAAAATAATTCCTCATCTCAGCAGAAAATTTTGAGGAAAGCAAGTTGGCCTTTTCATTTGTTAAGGGCAGAAATATGATCTACTGTCAACTAGAAGAACTAATTCGATCCTATAGTAAATTACAGTGGGGTGTCATACAAATGTTTAAAAATTCAATCCATGAACCTGTTTTCCATGTTTATCTTATCCACAATGTCGTTGCAGCTTTTTCTGGTTTTTTCTTTAGGCTGCTAAACCCTCTAGGAGTAAAGTCTAAAGACAATGACAGGAGCATATATTAATTTTTTGCAAAGTGAAAAGCAATCTATACCATACTATGGAAGACGCAGTTGAGTAATCTATAGTGAAAAACACTTTTTACTGGACAACTATTTTTCAGTTCTAGAGAATGCTTTACCTTATTCTCTTAGTTTATGTTTATCTTTGAAAGGGTACAATTTTAAGGAAATAACATGCTACTTGATTCATTCACTTTTAGCCATCATTATCCATGTTTTCAATGCATATTCATGTACCTCGACATTCATGTAATCTACTTGACTGAGCTATAGTAAGATACTTCTTTCCCTTAATTTAGGTTATTATTCTGCTCTTTAGTATGTCGTCTGCTTGACTGAGCTATAGTATGATAATCTTTTTTGTTCACTCAACTAATTTGACCTTATCTTAATAAAAGATAGCAAGTTTTAGTCGATTATTACTAGAATCCATCAATTTGAGAATAAGCCATAACAACTGATATAGACATTAGAACTTACTTTGGTGCAATATGTTAATGACAGTAGTAAACATACTCAACTCAGTCTTAGATTTTAAGGTATACTAAGTAAACCAATGCATATTAAGAAACAATTGAACAGCTGAATGGGATATTCTGATAACATGTACTTGCTTTGCAACATCAATTAAGAATTGTACAGAAAATACAGCAATGCAGTCAGTTTAACTTTGAGATGGGTCATCTTGTACCAGTAGCGTTTCCACGTGAATCGCAGAATACAACTTTGATAACTGCACTGCTCATACTTTTGTTCACAACCCTCTTATTATACAGTCAAAATCCTCAAAAAATCATCATTAACCATATCCCAATGTGTGTAAAAAGTCTATTGAGATACTAGCAGGACTAGGAGCCTATACATTAGCCACCTCATTTACTGCAGCTTGGGTAGTTGATGGAGTTGGTTGATGTTGTTTAGTATTTGTAGCTTGTTGCACTATTTGTTTTTTTCCTTAACTCTGCATGGTTTTCAACTTGTCTCTTTTGTGTCTACTTGTCACGTAGTATATTCTTAGTCCTAATTCATTACCAAAAACTACTTCTTGCTGAGTTGAATAACTGAGCTGTTCTATTCGCTAATTTCTATTCCCTCCAACTTGTAACTTTTGTTTAAAAAAATTGTAGTAGTAAATAATTAAATTCTTTTTCAATATTGAGCTGACGACCACTTTTGAAAACAGGAAGGATTGTTGAGTTGTTAGAAGCTTTAGAAGTTATGGCCAAAGATAACCAGTAAATCCCTAGCAGAGCCATGATTGTGAGTAGAAAGTATCAAACACTAGTTAGCTCTTGGATTGAACCTTTGCAAGAAGAAGCCGAACTTGGATTTGAGATCGATTTCATCGCAAGGTGTGTACACTGGAGTTTCGCTTATGTGATGATGAACACATTATTATTTTCTAAATGGTACAAGTTTATTACAGATGTAAAATATAACATCAAAGTGGTTTGATTACTGAGTTCCATAGGTTAAAATTCATTGACATAACAGTGGTCTAATTGCTTATTTTCATAGGTGAAAATGCGTGATTGCTTTATACTGAACACTTCCACACTTATTATTACAGTTAATGCTCCCTTTAAGCTGGAGCACGGATATCTATGATGTATGCTTGTACAATGATGAGAAAGCTGAGTTATGCACAAACCCATAGTAATTCCGTGAATTGACCAAGGACTTTCCAGTTTGTTTTTTCATAACCATGTTAGATGTGAAATAAGCAAGACTAGTTCTTCATAACCATGCAGAATTTACAATAAACTTGTTGGTATTTGGTACCTGTAAAAACATGAGATATAGGAGCAATTTATTGATTAGTGATAATAAACCTGAACAGCACGATAAGTTTGCGAAAGAGAACCCCGACGCATATGTCTCATTCTACCTATTTCACCTCCACAACTTCGTGAACCAATTTTGGGGGATGTTTTGAATTCTGTGTACGTTTGAATTAAGGAGAGACTAATGAAAATTGTCAAAGGTCCTGATCAAAATGCTTTAAAGCCAAAGGCGGCTAGTAAGATGACTGTACCTGAGGTGAGAGAAGAACTAGAAGCACAAGATTTACCAACAGATGGAGCTAGGAATGTGTTTTATCAGTGTGTGCAAAATGCCAGAAGAAAAAATCGCTCTCGAGGTCGGCCCCTATGGGTTCCTCCTATGGAAGAGGAAGAAGAAGAGGTTTGTGTTCTTGCTGGCGATAGTCGGATTGTAAATATATAGGTCTGTGTTCTTTGTCATATTGACTTGAATGTGACTCGGTATACAGGTTGATGAAGAAATAGATGAAATAATCTCATGAATGAAGCTGGAAGAAGGAAATACAGAGTTCTTTAGACATCGTTTTCTTGGAGAAGGCATAAATGGGGATCATGGAAATTCAATTGACATAAAAGCTTTAGAACCTGTTGATGTCTTGAATGATGGAGATATTGTTGAGGATGTGACAAAAGAGGCTGATGATAATGAAGTAGATGAAGCGGAAGTGGAACAAACTGAAAGGGAAACAGGTGATAGGGTTAAGGACAAGGAACCTGAAGCTGTGAAGCCTCTTCAAATGATTGGTGTTCAATTGTTGAAAGATGCTGACCAAACAACTTCATCAACAAAATCAAGGAGAAAGATTTCTCGAATAGTAGAGGTATGAGTGTTCTTGATGATTCATATTGTTCTCTATTTAAATTGTGCACTATGTGCAAATGCCAAACTTTCGGTTACCTACATAATCCTAATGCCACCTATTGTCTCAATAAACTTCCATCAATAAACAAATACCTTGGGTAGCCGTTCCCACTTGTGGTCATGGACCACCTGTACTGATTTTTTCTCATATGTTGGGATCAATTCCTTGGATTCACTTCTGTCCATACGATGGGGATTCATTCCTAGAGTTTACTTTCATCCATATTGGGAGTAGCTCTTATACAGAGATCCCTTTCACGATATTGACATTACCTAGCGCTCCAATTTCAGTCTCAGTACTAGGTAGTGCCACTTTCTGATGCTTCAATTCGGCTATCACTATCCAAGAAGTTGTACATTTGGCATTATACGTTGTAGCCGGTCTGATAAACCCTGGTTTCAAATCTGCAACCATCATAAAAATATCATTTCAGAAACCATGTTCCTATGCAGAAAAAAGAATGGTCAGAAGGTTTTATTAGAAAAAAGATGTTGATATTTTTTATGTTTCTGCCTTCTAGGTGTTAATTTTGTTAGTTTCTGCCTTCTACTATAAAATAGCTGCTTGAAAATCACCCGCATTCTCCTTACTACCAATGCATGAACCTCACATTTTGCTGTCTATTTTTTCAATTTGTCTACCATGTCAGTCTAATTAATTTTTTCCCTTAGCAATTTCCTTCTCCTATTTTACAATTTTTATAACATGTTGCCTTACAATGGAAACTGTGCTGAACTAGTGACTCAACCTGAGAGTAGTTTATATTATATATATGTTGTCTTGCTATGGAAACTGTACTGATGCAAGATGACCATATGTTTATTATTGGTACCTGCTATGGTAGTGTAATTGGTGTTCTGATGTGTGCATGGTTTAATACCATATCTCTCACTTTATTTGTTCTATTGTGGCTTGTATTCTAGGTGAAAGCTTCTAACAAGTTATTATTTGTTCTGTTGGTAGGATTTTTTATAATGAATCAAATGACTAAATGAATATCACATGGATTACTTCATTGGTTTTTAATGAATTGTGTTTAACTCCATGATATGCTTCTCTTCTCTGTGACTCTTCCTTCCTTCTCAGTCATAGTTAGTAAGATGGTCTAATTTCCTTTCAGGTTGGTAGTTCCGCCGCAAGACGATGGTGTCAAGTTTCCTTGTGTTGCTACTTGGATTAGGAATGCAATTCAAGGGAAATTTGTTGTGGGTGATGATGGAATGAAGATTTTACACAAACCCAACAATTTCAATATAAGCTTTGTGAAAGAGTAGAACAAGTGAGAGAAGATATTAAAAAACAAATACAAGCTGACAATGCTGCGAAAATGGAGCAAATCAAAGGTGATTTCAATCTAATGCAAGAGGAAATTTGGTCACTTAAAGCCCAACAACCTCCACCAACGTCTATGTAGTTTGATAGATAGACAATGTCTTTTGTTAGTCACTTGGGAGTCTCTCAACATTCTCTGTACTTTCATGTAATCTGACACTTCGACAATGACTTTTGAATGAAATGTTTAAACTTGAGTTGTTTTAAATGCTTGATTTTAGATTTAATTTTTTTTTTAAATGTGAAATATGAAATGTTCAATCATGTACGATAATATATATATATATATTTGTAAAAACAAATATTTTATGATATAAATTTTGCAACAGTATCTTCTGTTGCAATAATAATTTTTTAAAAAAATTCAATTATGAACTAGCAACAGAAATATATAAGCATTGTAATGGAAAAGTCAGTTGCAAAAATGCAACGAAAAAGTCTGCTGCAAGAATGTAACAAAAAATGCAACGAAAAAATATGTTGCAACAATGCAACAAAAAAAGTCTATTGCAAGAATGCAATGAAAAAAGTTCATTGCAAGAATGCAACAAAAAAACTAGTTGCTATTTGCAACGGACGTCAACTGCCCTTGGAAGCACATTTGCAACCGATATATTTGAAATTGCAATGCTCGTTTTTCGTTGCAATATCATGCAACGGAATACATACGGTTGCACAATTTTTGCAACGAGTGTTTTCCAAACCGAATTTGCAACAAACCTTTTCCGTTTCAATCATCTAATTGTAACGGATTTTCATTTTTTGCAACAGAATTTTCCGTTTCAATTGCTCTGTTTTCTTGTAGTGTTAACCATGTATTGTGACAACACCTGTGCCATAAGTATAGCTAAAATCTGTTCAACACTCTAGAACTAAAGACATTGATATAAGACACCATTTTATTAGAGACTTGGTTGAACAAAGCATTGTTTGCATTGAGCATGTGGGAACTGAAAATTAACAGGCTGATATTTTCACTAAGAGTCTAGATTTTGAGACATTTATAAATCTTAGGAAATCTCTCTTATGTGTGCCATGTGACCCCTCACTTCTTTATATATAAAAAAATATAGGCATCTTGCATTGTATTTTAGGGGGGCACACTAGTTTCTTTCTTTATGTTTTAGTACCTTTGTTTGTTGACCTGGATGTGCATTCAATATCAGTTGTGATTTTCTTGTTCTGATTCTCGTCACCATCTCCCTAAAAGGACTTATTGAATCTGAAAAATCTTAAGACCACAAAGGAAAGAGCTACCTTTTGAAAATTTTGGGATGCCGCAATTTGTCAAAGTACTATGGAGCTTAGGCTCTCATGGGTTGATCTTGAGTAAATTGACTCCCTTTAATTGAAAAATAGTGAAAGCTACCTAACGGAAAAGTGCTACCTATGAACAAGGTTGTGGCATCTTTCTTTTGGAACTATGAATCCTCGGATTACATGGGTTGATCAATAAGTAAAGTTGCTACCCTTGGTAAATAGTGTGAAAGGTTCCTAGTGGCTTGTGCTGAATATGCTTGAAATAAAGTAAAGCTATTCACCTAGGGAAATAAAGTACCTATGGTTTTTATGGGAGTTATGTGCTGTTTTGGTGAACAAAAAAAATGAGAATTTGTACATAAAATCACAACTTTGGCGAATGTATCTTCCAATGCAGCTACATTGGGAACTACATTCAGATGATCTAGACATATCACATGTGTGTAATCGCATTATTTCTCTGTTTTTCAAAGATGTTTAAGGAATATTTTCTAGGACATATTTTGTGTTGATCATATCAGCCCCTTGATGTTTTTGTTTCTATAAGCAGATTAGTGCAATCTCTATTCTATTGTTCACCATGTTAAAATTTTATGTGGTTGTCTAATTTGTGTGTTGATCATGAGGCCCTGAACTGGTTTATGATTATTGTTTTGACAGGTTGGTGTGGTATCAATTTTGGTTAATTAAGTGTTGTGTATCCTCAAAATACTTGATTAATTTTGAAAAATTCAAATTTTGAAATCTGAAATTAGTTGTTATTCCCTCATCTTTAATTCTCCACCTATTTCTCATGTCAATAACAACAAAATTTTATCTCTTCATTGTGATTGGTTGATATTTGATTTTTATCTATATTTGAATTTTGATTAGTTATTATGGCTTCTCCCATTCTAATTAATTAAGGAACTAACGACTAATTGTCATTAGTGGTTGTATTAGTGTTATTTTTTCAGGAAAGAAGAAATCACTTCTTACAGAAGCTTACTCATCCTTCAAAATATGGCAGAGTGTTCATTGCAAATCCTCTTCTTCGAAATCCTTCTTCTCTCATCATCCATTCTTGTTCTTCTCCTCAAATTACCCATGGCCTCTACATCATCCTCTACACACGAAATCCCCAAACAAAATCCACCCTCAGATGTAGCTTCCGATGAAGCTACATCGACCCCTCTTTCATCTCCCGAAAATCCCTAACGCCATTGTCATTGCTTTCGGTAGTTACCGAACCTCTCACAGTCATCCTTTTTGGCGAGAAAGGAAACGCCATTGATGTGGACAATCCGGGTTATTTGTCGTGGTTACCCAAAATTGGTAACCCTAGCTCGCGAAAATCGAAGAGGGTCGAGGATTCCCTCAAATTTCGAAAATCCAAGTGAGGAGGATGTTATTATTCGCCAAGAAACACAAAGTGGTTCCTGGAATTTTCGAAGAATCAGTGGCCATTGATAGCGACCCCGATGATGAGGACTTTGTTCCTAAAACAGGGCCAACCCTGATTGTTCAAGAAACAGTTTCTCAACCTGCTTCTCCAGTCATTGCTCAAGTCGAAGAGGACGCTGGAGATGATGATTATCCTATTCCATCTCCGCGAGTTGTATTTCCACCAGATTCTTCGGTTCAAGCTCAAGAATCCTCTGATTCTTAGCATGATTCTCCTTCAGCATCCAATGCTGATATAAATTTCTCTGATGAAGATCGAACCCTGGCTGATTACTTGGTTCAATTAAACTCTGTGACTTCTCCCACGCCTCATCCGTCTTCACAACCACCTACAGAAGACTTGCCCCATCAATCCAGCTCCTCTGGATTCGATGATAGTTCGGACAAGAATTTTGAAAGCAAAGAAGCTACGCCTGCAGATAGCGAAGATACTGAGGAGGCTCTAGTGAGGTTCACCCGAAGTCGTGCATCCTCTATAAATGTAGCTACCAATGTAGCTACATCCAAAATTTCTAAGACTTTTGCATCGTGGATCGCCTAAGTTAGTAAACCTTTCTCCTCTAAATTTATTTCAAAAGTGCATCTGCTATAATACTTCTCGAAAAATTGTAGATGAAAGGGTTATACCCTTAGTTGAGTTGTCTGCACAAAACTTGACTCAATTCTTCACTGATAGAGGTCTTCTAGGGTCTCTCTCATCTGCCTCCCCCTACTTTCGTGATCTCATATATGAATTTTATGTGAATCTTGAAAAACGTATCTCCTTAGTTTCTGATGCAAGGTTTGAAAAGATTTTTGTTAGAGGTAAATGGTATTTGTTCTCATCCTCCATTATCAATAGCATGTTTAACACTCCTGAGACTGGTCCTTTTGTAATGTCTACTGATTTGAATCTTTGTCCCTTGGAGTTAACTGGTGGCACCTTGAATAAGTGGCCTGGGAATGGGTCCTCTATCAGCACATCCCAGTTGTCTTCCCTCTATGCACTCATGCATAAAATATGTTGTGCTAATTGGTCACCCACCACTAACATAAACACTCTCACTAAAGAGCATGCTAGGGTAGGGTTACGTATCAAATTGGCACAAATAAACCCTTTGACTTTGGACATTTTGCTTTTAGAAAGATCTCCTCTCTTGCTGAATCTGAGGGTGATAAAAGGTCTTTGATTTTTCCTTCCCTTATCTACAAAATCTTAGTGTGTCAAGGCTACTCTCCCATTGCTGGTACTAAACTTACTCCCATTCTTGAACCTCTACACATCTCTGCTGAACTTTTGAGAGGAGATAGAGTTGTGAATCTGCCTCTGATTCATCCCTATGTTCCAGTTTCCACAGTCCCTTCTGCTTTTATTCCTGGTCCATCCCATTCCCAACCTTCTGTTCCTACTTCTGTCAATGCTACTTCTAATGTAGCTTCATCATCTATCTCAGCACATCCTTCTGCACCAATTTCCATTGCCTTTATTTCTGAACAATTGAACATGGTTAATTCCCAACTGGCTGTTCTGGAATCTCAAACCTCCCTGCTTAAATCTTTAGCTGCTCAGTATACTGCTTGGTTGGCCTTGCATTCTGGCCAAATAGGGGGTGTAAGTGTAAGTGTTCCAGTTCCAGTTGTTCCAGATTCCAGTGTTGCTGCTGACCATGATGTTCCTGATTCTTCTGCTCCTACTGTTGCTGAATCTGTTGCTGCAACTGTTGCTGAAACTGAAGAAGAATGATGTTGCAGCTTATTCTTGTGGTGCTTGATGATCTGAAAACTGTGTCTCTTGTGGTTCTTATGTGGTTGAATTTTTGAGTTGTTTGTGGTTGGTTGTATCTAAACAATACTTCATGTTTGGGTCTGTAATTACTCCTTAAACTGATTTGGTCTGTAACTCCTTAAAAGTGATTGGTTGGTTATTGCTCTCATAGCTTGGTTTCCTTTATTTCTGATTAGTGCATGTGTTTAGGGGGTGAGTTGTTTGGATTTGTCTCTCTAACTCTTGCAAGATTGATGATGGAACACTTATCATTGGATTTGACCAGAAATGCTCAACAAAGGGGGTGATTGTAAGGGTAAAATACGCCATGCCTATTTTTACTTGTTTCCCCTTTCATGGTCAAAATATTATTTTTGTTAAGTTTGTGGTAATTTAGCATTTAATATATCTTATTAGATTTAATTGTGTTATATTTGGTATCAAAATCTTTTATTAGATTATGGTACATCTTTTTTGGTAACTAAATCTTAGTATAAATCCTAGTCAAACCGAGATTCTTGAGCAATTTTGATTTTTGGTAATAAAATCCTACTGAATTGGTAAGTTGTAAGTGTTTCCTTATACTAATCCTTTTCCGTGTAGTAGATGGTTTGTTTTAGTGTATGTGTAGGTCTCTTCGATGCTATATATACAGAAGCTGTGATACGGGTTTGGTAGAGCTTAAGAGAGAGAATAAAATCTTATAGAGCTGTGAGCAGAAGCAAGGAGTTTTCAGAAGCCGTTTCTAGTCCAGAAGAGCAGCAGTTCGTCTGAAGCTGTTGATGTTATAACATCAGCAGTAACATTGGAATTCTGGAAAACTGTTTTGTCTTCCTATTTCAGTTTTAGGAAGTTGTTTTTATTTCTTCCCACGTTTTGTCCGTTCTGTTTATGTGGGGTTTTTGTTCTCCAAGATTCATTGTCTTGTGAGAATATTTTTGTGAGTGATTTCACAATTATGTTTGTTAAACAATTATTATATTTAGTGAAATCTTTGTGGCCTTGAGGCTAGGTCTACAAGTATTATCTTGTAGATTGTTTTTGGTTATCTTTTGCATTCAGTTCACTGTTTTATATTCTGTCTTCCGCTGCTTTGTTGATCATTGTGATTCCCATTGTAGCTACATTCACATCTACATTTGAAATTGCTTTGGTTTCTCTTGAGAATCCTAGTTGTTGTGTTCTTTCAGTCTCTATTTACATGCTCAAGAAAACATGCACCATGTTAATAACTTGAAATTCCTTAAGTTAATTTTCTGTAAATTTTGGGTTAATGACTCATAATTAATATTTGGACTTGTGTCAAGTATGAATAATGTTCTAGAATGGATTTGGAATAACTATTGTTCTTGGACTTATTGTGAATCGTAACTTTAAAAATGATGATCATTGTAGGGTTCACAATTTGGGAACTTTGATCTTGATGGACTAAAAGTCATGAATAACCTAGTAGTCTAATTATAATGAATCGAGAACATAGAAAAGAGCCATGAATTACATATAGCATTCATCCTCTACTTAGAAATAATTCAGTGATAACTCAACGGAGTTGCACTTAGTAAGTCATTGAACAATACCCACTCTACAATTAATCCCTACGACGTTTAGAGTTCAATTGAATTGTAAATTAGCTCTTGGGAATTTTTAACGTGATTGATCTCATGCTTGACTTGTATATCGTAGAGTAACATGCCTACTTGATTGGACGAGTCGCTCTTGTCGACCTCGCTCCCTTACTTGATTTATTACGTGAGTAAACATCTACTTGACTTGGACGAGTTCGCTCTTCTCGAACTCGCTCCTTACTTGATTTTGTGCGACAAGAAAATATCTACTTGGCAAACCATTAGTCCAGCTGGCATAACGTGAATTGTCTTGATGGTCAACGATGCATCGCCGTCATGAATTGCAAGATTCATGGTAGTGATAGGTCACCACACCATAAACATTAGTGCACACACCCTTCACAACTGATCACAGTGGAGAAGAGTACATTGTCGTAACCAATGGGCACTTGGAACAATACTATCGTGGTCGATGTATCATACACGTACATCCGAAAAATACAATCGTGATAACCTTGTCTATTTCAGGTCTACGAAGCGGCACCAGTTCCATAACATATCCTTATCCTATGTGATTTATTTAAGCACTTATGTGAAAACAATGTGCATCGTGACATGAGAACTACGTGCTAGTATGACCTTGCTTGATACGTGCTATGTATGCCTTACATTATATCCTGTCATGCATATTGGTGGCTTACAAAGTCTTTATGACTCACCCCCTCCCTTTTACTGTTTTAGATCCTAACCATCTAGGACCATCTCGTCGAGGTTGATCATCTACTCTTGTTCGTGATTGCGCGCCTAGAGGTGGTAGCGTTGGCTTTTGGTTTCTCTTTTGCAAGGATGCTTGGGTTAAGCAAGTCACTTAGACTTAGCTTGGGAATGTGTAATTATAGTGTCTTGTTGTTGTCTAGTCTAAGACTAATAGTACTACTTATGTTTCTAGTTATTTGCCGGCAGTTGCAGGCCGAGCCTTGCTTGCATGTATTGGTTCACTCGTTAAGGCTTCTGTTGAGCATCCCATTAGCTCTATTTTTCTTTTTTAGTGTCTCCGGCGTGTTTAGCCGTTGAGATGTATGTATATTAACATGAATTTTTTAGTTGTAGGGTTCCGGTTGTAAATTCGTCGATGACTTGGTTTACTTTCTATTAACTGTTATATCAGGTTCTAAAGTTTTAAATTATTCTGGCTTTTTAGTGCCGAGTTGTACTACGTGTCCAATGTTACGTCACGTCAGTTTTGATAATTGAGTCCGTGCATGTATTGTAGTCCTTATTTGGACGACACGACCCGCGCTCCCTCCTCGGGGTCGGGGTTGGGTCGTCACAGAAATTGTAACCCATTTAGCCCATTAAACCTCCATCCTTAGTGACCATAATCCATGGTATTAGAACCTAACTAAGTTAACCTAAACCTAAAACCTAGTTGGGAGCCTAATCCCTTTTATCCTCCATGTGACATATGGATTCCCACTCACCCTCCTCGTGACATGTGGATTTCCACCCACATTTGCATGTCATATATAAGCTCTCTTCTCCTTTGTGGCTGTCATAAACCCTCATTTACAACCATTTCCTTCTTTCTCTTCGTGAACTCAAGTGTGTGAATAGTGAGGTGACATTACTAGGTGTTTCCTTCATATCTTGAGCTCCCGAGTCCCGATTTCCAATCCGAGACCACCAAATCGACGCTATCGATGAGGAGCACGATTCTAATAGATTGGATTTTGTTATTTCATCTTTTTCCTTGGTGTAAGGTAAGCTATTGATTCTCCTTATGATGTATGCTAGAAATGCCATGCTATCCCCCTTTTTCCCATGTTTCTCATGCTCCTGCCATGTCTATATTATGTTTGATGATGATTTGAGATTGTGCGATTTTTGAGTGATATAATCATCTTGTTGTTTTGGTCTTAACCCTAGAATTAAATGAGTTATATGCCTCATTTGGAATAACTATTGTTCTTCGACGATTGACTTTTAACAACTTTTTGCAATTATAATTCTAGGGTTCCAAAATTTATGAATTGATAATAATTCTTGGCTATGGTTATTATTTGGATTAATGGCCTAGTCTATCATATCGAGAACTTAGAAATTGTTGGAATACAATTAGTGTTTAAACTCTATTTGGATGAATTGATAGAGCCGACTCAACGGAGTCCATTTTAGTGATCCATTGAACAATACCGGCTCAATGATAAATCCCTACGACGTTCTAAATGCATTTCACTAGGAATACTAGTTCTAGACTCTTCAATTGGATTGACTACCATGCTTGATTTTAAATGTCATATAATAGAATGCATATTTGACATTGTTGAGTTATTCGCTCTTGTCGAACTCAATCCTACTTGATTTATTGATGAGTATATTTACTTGTCAAGGACGAGATCGCTCTTGTCGACCTCGTTCTCTACTTGAGATTTGTTAAGTAAATATTACTTGACATTTGCATGAGTCCAGCTGGCATACATGCTCTTGTACACACATGCCTCCACTGTGACCACAATGGAGAAGTAGCCCCTTTGTTGTAACCATTAGAGCGCATTAGTGTGTCTATCCCGAGCATCTCCTCGGAAGGTCGATGTATTCACAACCATCTGACACCTCACATTCCAGATAGCGTTTGTATGTTGCATATTTCCATGACATGCATGATTGATAGCTTACAAGTCTTTATGACTTACCCATTCCCCTTTATTGTTTTAGATCCTAGCAAGGCAGGTCCTTCTCATTGAGGCTTGCAGTGTTCGTGTTTACTTGGTTCCTCTTTTGGTCCGACGTTCGGTTGAAGAGGTGGTTTAGATGTCCTCTTCTATCCTTTTGTATTTTGCAAGGACGATGGGTTTAAAGCAATTCAATTACACTATGCTTGGGAATTTGTATAGAACATGTACTTGCTTCTTTTATTAGCTACTTGTAGTTTTATCACTTGTAGTACTTGTATTCCTTTTGATGTCGGCATTTGTGTAAGCCGAGCTTGTCTATCTTGTTGGTTAGTTCACTACGTATAAGTCTTCCGCTGAGCGTCCTGTTAGCTCTTATTTATTTCTTGTCCATTAACTGCTAGCTTGGGCTCTGGCATGTAATGTCGCTGATGACTTGGGTTAATTACTTAACTGTTATATCAGGAAATGTTTTTGAAAAATTTCGGCCTTTTGGTCCCAAGGCGTGTTACGTCTCCAATGTTGCGTCACGTTGTTTTCTTAAATTGAGTCCTTATATGTATATGTGTTTCTTGTTACCCCTTATTTGGCCGTGTCCGACCCGCAGTTCCACCTCGGTCGGGTCGGGTCGCCACATCATGTGAAGTGGTTACTTCCATAACTTATAGCATCTATTTAATTCTCAATTTACTCACTGCTACCGAAGCATAATAAGTTTAGCATATGAATAATACTATTTCAAATACTTTAATTTCCTGTCGGAACTAAACTACTCAGTTCACTTAACTATTAATCAAGTCCAATTGACTTTGTAAAGTCAATTACAATATCGCAATAATATTCTTAACACGTAGGTACAAATATATCACTCTTCCATTTAATATTTTATTGTCATACAAATTAACCATGTATAGCCAATTACATTACTATAACACCTTTGGACCACAACCGCTAATTATTAGTTAGCCCCCAACTATCCAATCTATAATACAATAGAGGTTAGTGTGGCATACTTACAATTGACTTGAGATAAAAAGAGGTGGGATTTATTGTTTTACGGCGATCCAACGGCCCTTATTTTCAACCTCGCAGCGAATGACGATTTTCCCACGAGTATTCTTTCCCTCTTTCTTGCAATTCCTCCGACTCCTTCTCTTCCCCATTACGGTTTTACAGTTTTACAATTTTATGTTATCGTAATTAACTTAATCAATTTAATTTTTTTCCGACCCGTAATTTCGTATACAAATTAATTGAAATATTTGTTTTTTTTTTCTTTTTAACTGTTATCGTAATTAACTTAATCAATTTAATTTTTGTCCGGCCCGTTTTTTCTGACCCACAATTTCGTATATATATTAATCAATTCTATGTTTTACCAAGATTCTACGGCTATTGAATAAAAACTATTTTGCAACACCAATTTCCAAATAATGTCTCTCAATTTTTTAAAGAATTTTCATTGTACTTTTTAAAAGTTGATGAATGTCAAATTTTTAAACGAAAAATTGCGGGCATTCATTTCAATGTAATATATATCTCTGCTATGTTTAATCTCATATCTCAACCGTTTTATCACGTTTTTTCCATCCCTATTTTATTATTGCGAAAATTATTGAGATATTACAAGCATAAGATAGTTTACAGCTATTATTTTACATTTAATATTTTATGCTATTTATGGTTTTTACGCTTATTATTTTATATTTTGCGAAAATTAGTTACTTTTACTGAGATATTACGCATTTTACCGTTAATATTTTACTTGTTTTACGTTTTTACGCTTTATGGTTGCGAAATTTGTATTTGTATTTTTCTTTTTAATTGTTATCGTAATTAACTTAATCAATTTAATTTTTTCCTGACCATAATTTCGTATACAAATTAAAAAAAATTAAAAAACGTGCTATTTTGTAATTTGAAATATAATTATTTGATCTTTTTAACCGCATCGTGAATTAACTTAAGCAATTTAATTTTTTCCGGCCCGTTTTATCCAGCTCACTTCGTATACAAATTATTACTTAATCCCTCCATTTCGGCAAAGAGGCCCGTTGAAAGTCAATTTTTTGGAAATAATATTTTTAGTAGTTCATTTCTACAATATCTCGCTTCATTTATTGATACATTTTTAAACCGACATCGCCATCGCACAAGAAGTATACTAGTCTATATTACAATAGAGCTCATTCTCTCACACATGTGCAATTGACTAAAGCTATTTTGAGGTTGAGATTAAATTATCTTAAAAAATTTAATAGTTAGGATTCACTAATACATTCACATGTGTGAGAGTAGTTATCTACTTTTAACTCTCTATTTTCTCTCACCCTATTATAAAGTTACCCCTTACAATTAATATTATGAGCAGTTACACCCTGAGATTAATCTTCTAAACCATTACCCCTTACAAAACATCAACCTTATGTTAATACAATCCCACAATAGAACTCAATTAATTTATTGAGACTATCAAGGCGGGGTTGATTCCGCCGCAAAATCAAACGTTTATAGGTCGGCTTACATATAACTCCTTACAAATACTCTCCCTCAACTATGGGTCGAGTTCGAATAGCCCCTCAACTACCACTTAAAGTAATGTACCCCTTAAGCTGTAACATTTTAAAAAAATCACACCTTTTATTTAGACTTTGGTGTTTCAATTCACGAAATCGATATATGGCAATCGCCATAGGCACGGGCATGAAGATCTAGTAACAATTACTTATTATCATATCGTATTATAAGGGTATAATCACCCCTTAAATAAAAACAAGCATCATAGGAGTTATTTACACTACTCCATATAATTTATTTCACTCAGCTTGACTTCAAATGGTCAATTATCAAACGTAACAAATTATGAGATTTAATAAATACAATTCCATAATTTTGTGTCATAAATGTCATTTTGCAAGATCATCTTATTTTATTCATATCGGCTATTTTATT
>CM028378.1:83824944-83881880 GCA_013146195.2 Codonopsis lanceolata | reverse complement strand
CAGTTTGAACACCGTTCGACGAAGCAGCGTGATTTCTTCTCCGACACTCTGTATGTCTAAAAGTAAAAGCCTTAAAAATATTAAACCAAACAAAAATCTTTCGAGAGGTTCCTCGATCAAAACAACTCAGCTGCGTACAAAAATCGTACGTACTACCCGGTTGACTTAATTTTTAAATCAACTCCAATTTGACTCCGCAAAGGGATGATACTATACCACATAAATATTTCTAACACGTAGGGACTAATATATTATTCCCTCAATTAATATTTTAAGCGTCATGCGAATTAACCATGTAGGGTCAATTAAAATACTAAAACACTTTGGGGGGGTCGGTTACTTAACCGCTAATTATTTATTTGCCCTAGACGTCAAATAAAAATTTCTTATTATTATATCTAAATTTAAATAAGGGTATAATCATCCCTAAATAAATTACAAACTTCAAAGGGAATCGGTTACACTACTCCATAATTTTCGGGTACAAAGTAAGTCTCAACACGTACAACACTCTGCTTGAGTCGAAAATAAAAACAGATAAATATTCGATAACAAATCGGGTTTGGAAA
Source organism: Codonopsis lanceolata (assembly GCA_013146195.2). NCBI lineage: Eukaryota > Viridiplantae > Streptophyta > Magnoliopsida > Asterales > Campanulaceae > Codonopsis > Codonopsis lanceolata. The sequence continues at coordinate 83,881,311 of CM028378.1, read as the reverse complement.
CCAAAACATCGAACTCATAAATGGTGGATTATCGCTGAATATCAAGTAAAGGAGGTAAATGGGCTCAAAGCCTAATGGGCCACAAGTGACCAAAGCCCAAATGCTATCCAATAATTTCAGTCAACTTCAAAGACGAGCCTAGGGTGATCTATAAGCCCGAAAATTACAACTAAGGTATGGTTAGAAAGATCTCGAAGTCTAGCTTCTAACGCACCAAACGGATCTCAATTCCGAGTCGTCTACACAAAGCGTGGTGATAAACTACAGGTTGTATCGATAAGCATGAATCTGCGACCCAAGCGAAATCCGATCTATAGCGTGTGCAATGCTACACAAAATTCAACCCAAAACCATTCCAAGTTAATCCTAAGGTATCGGGGTCTTACATCCTCTCATCCTTAAAAGAATTCGTCCTCGAATTCAACATGTCCCGGTCAAGGCGTGGATGTCAAAGTTTTATAACTTGCTACCCAAATGATGAAGCAGATAATTATCATGTTACAAGATCATATTCATGTGCAGTATTTGCACAAAAACCAATCAATTTTCATTCTAAGGTTTGTGGGCTTAATCATAGTACTCCGGCTAATAATAGGAGCATTTAACATATTAAGTTATTTGTTCAAGCAAGCAATACAAGTTTAGCAAACTCTGGATTACACTCATAAGAATTGCATAAATCAAGATTTCTATTCATAAAAAAATTTTCATATACAAAATGCACATATTTGCAAAAGTATACAATACACCATTTACTTGTTTCATTTCGTTTTGGTAATAGGTTCAGTCAATTCTCATCTATCTTATACCATTCTAGTTCTCCGACGAAGACCTCTTGATAATCAAGTCAGGGGCCCTCTGAAGTGACTTCAAAAGCTTTCGTCTATAGGATGCGGGGTGTTCGTGAATCACAAATAAGCATCCTCTAACACAGTCTCATGCACACATATTGTAATCATATATATAAGCATGAAAATCAATATCATGTAACATAGTATATTAATCTACTATGCAAGAATACAACACTAATACTCTCATCTATGTATTAGGTTTAAATCAAAGCAAACCAATGTCTCCAAGTCACTAGGTAACACGAACGCACACGATTAGGTACTACAATAACTATATATACTTTTATAGAAATCACGGAATACACTAGGTACTACGGGAGGCTTAGCCACTCCGCTCTCGAAACGTACAACAACGAACATTGGATCTAACGAACACCACGACGATCAGTCTCGGGACCGACAATCTCAACTTCTCCGATCACAATAACGGACTAAGAAACAATGACTCTATGGAACCACAACACACGCTTTTGGTATAACTGCAACTAAAAACGACATAGGAGGAATATAATACTCCTAGACACAAAATTACACTCACGGCAATCTAGATCAACTGAACTTAGTACTCCAAGTCCTACACTTGTACAAAAGAACATGCCACCAAGGCACAATACAGTACACTCGAAGGTGAATACTCGACGATAATCCAAACCCAACCTAGGCCATGGAACCTATCCTGGCTTATAGCTAACTTAAGCTCTGATACCAACTGTGACTACCCGACCCGGATTCCAGAACGGAATCCCAAGGCCGTGACGCTAGGACAAGGCAAGAAGAGGACACGCACTTCTAAATCAGTAGTGCGAGTCGGATAGTCGAGCTAACAAGCTCGAACATATAAATAAGACCGTACTAAAATACGGGGTTTACAAAATTCAAATATGCGGAAGCGATAAGGAAAAAGAAGTCTGTTGTGAAGCTTGAAACCAAGGCCAAAGAGACCAAGAGAGACATAAATCTCACGAAGGGAAAAAACGAAACTTCGCGTGCATAACATTGCAGGCCGAACAAACCATCGGCACTCCAGGCCGGCGTTTCAACAAGGAAGCAACCTGATATAACAATTACCCACGGCTAAAACATACCGGGGTGAACCAACAATGATAACAACTAGAATAAAGAAAAGCCCCAAAGCTACAGCGTGCTCGGGAGACAAATGAATATAAACACTAAGACTAAGAACAACGGCACGACACAACACGTCGGCCCAAAGAAGAAACAATACCAAAACCCAAGTATCTACATGACCGTAAAGTCTAAATAACTTTACAAGATATCGGTCTCACAGGAAAAGCAAGGTACATAAACAAATGACGATGCTAAAAGGAATAGAGCTCCACAAGAAACTACTCGGGGAAGTCAGTTGCTACAATCACGAACCACACGATCTAATCTCGATCTATCGATCATTGCGATACGCTACGATCACGATCTACTCGGCCTCAGCGCGGCTATCAATAGCGCACACTAGAAGGCAAAGTGCGGAGTGAGTCAAAAGACTCGATGCGCTACTACAAAACAATATAACATAAATGAAACATTGTCATATGTGGAAATGAAATCATGTTACGACAACGAAGATCCGAAGTCGAGTTATGCTTTGTTAAAATCGTTCCTTTGCGGACTACCAAGATGAACGGGGTGAATCCCTGTTCATAAACAATCAAGCAAGTCAGGGAGCAAGTCACAAGAATCATCATAATTTTGGACGTATATCTTAATATATAACATCTCAAGTCTCTCATATAATATTTAAGTAGAAGTATGCATATTTATATATATACATATATCAAGTCTCTCATAGGATCATCGGTGTATATGTATAAACTTCGTTTATATACCTAATAATTCATTCATGGAATTTATCATGTAAAAGTATGCATATCTACATATATACATATGTAGACAATCATGGGAAAATCAAGTAGAAGGATGTATATCTACATATATACATATCAAGCGGTTCACGAGACTCATCTCGAATATCAAGCAATCAAAAACAAGTACATATAAGCACTTAGCTCACATATTCATGGTAGCAATTTTGATTTTACATAAGTACCGGAGGAAATCCACATATAAGAGGATATGATATAGAATGGTGTGCAACGTAGCTCTGCAATATAAAATGTTAACAGAATGTCTTTGTCGAATATGCGAGATGGTACATCGACCAAGGATAGTATTATTCCAAGCGCCCTAATGGTTACACAAGGTACTCTTCTCCAAAGTGATCAAGAATGGAGGGGTTTGCACGTATGCAGTTCGGCAATCCATCACTATCACGAATCTTTTGATTAAAGCGGTGATGTATCGTCAACCGGGGAAGACGAGACAAGACAAGGCAAGTACGCCAATTTGGACTTAATAGGGAACAAGTAAATGTTTACTTATCAATCATGAACATGTAGAGGCTCAAGTTCGACCAAAGCGAGGCGATCCAAGTCAAGTAAATGTTTACTCATTTAAGAAATCAAGTAAGGGCGAGCATGATAATAGCGATCTCATCCAAGTCAAGTAGGCATGTTATACACTACGACTAACAATCAAGCATGAACATGAATTTAATCAAGAATCTCAAACCTCGTATTCTAGTTAAACGGATTTCAGGAGTCGTAGGATCTCGTTCTACGTTTTCATTTAAGGCATTGCTAGGTTCTCGTTCCATTTAGGAATCCTAGTTCACAAGTCACTAAGTCAAGTACGAGTTGGTAGACTAAGTTGATTTCAAGTTCGCAGTTCCACTTGTTAATGGAATACAATTTAAGTACATGTCGGGAAATCACCACCAATAAAATCACCAAGTAATCAAAAGCAATATATGCTTCATAAGTCATATTCTCAAACGCATACAAGATACAAATCTCAATAAAGGTAGGAATTATGCGTTTAGTCATAATCTAAATCAATCATAGAATTTCATATTCTAGTATACAACCAAGCTAAGTTATTTACTTAACCATTAACCCATCATATATTGACCAAGACTACTTTGTTAGTCTAGATAGTTAATCAACAATGTTATATTCACTAAAATATTTCTAGAATGATAAATCATTCTATAGTCTCAACTCATTAAAGTTCATGTTAATTCATAACTCATTCTACTCAGCCATTTTATAAAATTGACCAATAACTCATCATAAATCTAAATTTCATGAATCTTACATATTCTGAAACTAGACTCCTCAACTATAATTTAGCCTTTTAAATCACTTCATTCGGATTTATATTCATCCAACTATAGTCACTTCAATTTCATGCCAACAATCTGATTTCCTGCTATTACACATTCTGCCCAGTCAACTTGTAAATTCAACCATTAATTACTCACAACTCCAAATTTCATGAATTTTATATATTCAGAAATTAGACTCTTGGAACTATAATTTAGAACTTTAAAGTACTCCATTTGGACTTGTATTCTTTAGAATACAGTTACCTCAATTCAATGGTAAAATCTGTTTTCACTGTGACAGTTTCACTGTCGCAGCCATGATCCGTGACTGATGAAAAATACTTCCTTAATTCGAAAATTAATGAAACTTTACAGGAAGTTACCTAACATGTATAGGTATAACATATCCAGAAATCGGAAAATTACCACGGACGGAATTGCTACAGTATTTTTCGGAAAAATGTCAAAAACAGGGACTGCACAACTTATAATAATGTGAAGGGCTGCAATGACTATAGTACCAGATCACTACATATCTTGCTCAACATGCACTTAAGTTGAACTGTTGAACTACTGGCAGAATACTCATAGTCATATCCCTTGAAAAGTAATAGGGAATGGGGAATCAGGAATTGGGAATTCGGGATAATGACACTGGTGAAATGTAGAAACTTTGCAATCAAAATCAACCATATCCATATGACAAATTAATCTACAATTCCAAAGGTATTAAATTGATATATGTCCTTGTTCTTTCACAACTCCATACGTTTATCTTAAAATCAGGAACATGAAGTAAAGGCAAGGCAACAACAGCAAATCATAGAATTAAAACCCTTATTTTGTAACATTAAATCATTTACATTGCCAAGTAAAAGACTCCAAATAGGTCCAAAAATAACAATTATGTTTACAAATCAAAACCCATCACAAATTCATCATCTAGACATGTATTAACTCAATAATTCATGGGGAACAAGTCTCTAACACCCTAGCATCAAATTGAGCTAGAAAGAGAAGGTAGGGGGTTTAGTCACGTACCTATTTCGGGCGACAAACTCGAAATAAAACGGAAACAAACTGAGGGGAAACGTTCTCCTCGCCAAGAGCTTCGCGATGACGGTCTCGGTTCGACGATCGGATGCCCGTAGCTCCGGGAATCGGCAAATCACCGTGAATGGTCCTCTCTCTCTCTCGCCGTCTCTCTCTCTCTGCGTCTCACGGGTTGGAAGAAGAAATGGGGAGGAAGAAGATATTTTTTTATCTTAAGGAAGGCTAAGTGACCATATTGCCCCTCAAGGGAGTGCACAAGAGAAATGGAGGGGGTTTAATTGGGGGATAGGATGGAGTTTTCGCTCCAAAAATCAGAAAAACAATGGCTGCCCCGGCTGCTACAGTAACCGCGGGTGTTACGTTGATTTTCAAACGGCTCCAGTTTGAACACCGTTCGACGAAACGACGTGATTTCTTCTCCTGACACTCTGTAAATGTCTAAAGTAAAAGCCTTAAAAATATTAAACCAAACAAAAATCTTTCGAAGGTTCCTCGATCAAAACAACTCAGCTGCGTACAAAAATCAGTCTGTACTACCCAGTTGACTTAATTTTAAATCAACTCCAATTTGACTTCGTAAAGTGATATATAATACCACATAAATATTTCTAACACGTAGGGACTAATATATTATTCCCTCAATTAATATTTTAACTATCATACGAATTAACCATGTAGGGTCAATTAAAATACTAAAACACTTTGGGGTCGCAACCGCTAATTATTTATTTGCCCCTAGACGTCAAATAAAAATTTCTTATTATTATATCTAAATTTAAATAAGGGTATAATCATCCCCTAAATAAATTACAAACCTCAAAGGAATCGGTTACACTACTCCATAATTTTCGGGTACAAAGTAAGTCTCCAACACGTACAACACTCCTGCGGAGTCGAAAATAAAAACAGATAAATATTCGATAACAAATCGGGTTTGGAAACCAAAACATCGAACTCATAAATGGTGGATTATCGCTGAATATCAAGTAAAGGAGGTAAATGGGCTCAAAGCCTAATGGGCCACAAGTGACCAAAGCCCAAATGCTATCCAATAATTTTAGTCAACTTCAAAGACAAGCCTAGGGTGATCTATAAGCCAGAAAATTACAAATAAGGTATGGTTAGAAAGATCTCGAAGTCTAGCTTCTAACGCACCAAACGGATCTCGATTCCGAGTCGTCTACACAAAACTGTGGCTGATAAACTACAAGTTGTATCTGATAAGCATGAATACGCGGCCCAAACTGAAATCCGATCTACAGCGTGTGCAATGCTACACAAAATTCAACCCAAAACCATTCCAAGTTAATCCTAAGGTATCGGGGTCTTACAACTCATCATTTCCACCAATTGCAGCGTGATCGCTGAACCTATATTCATTATGTTTGTATAGCCTATGTAGCACCTTATAGAATATCATATCGAATCTCTTCAGTTTTTCTATGATCGTCTTCAAAAAATGATGAATACTCCTGCTGCCTCTTCTGTTCTAAGAGGGGGAGTATAATTATTTACCGATGACTCCCCCAGTGATGCTTCATCAGGTGGCAATAATACACGAGGAGACACCAACAATGTAGATTGATATGTTTATGTTGTTGACTGATTTTCTTATGGTTGAACATGTTCTATGTTGGATTTATTTGTGGTGGATATTTGCTTTACTTTAACTATTTTTTATGGTTTATATTATCTTCGATCTTATAAATTATAATATTCAGGGGGATTTTATCACATGCACTCATTGTATTTTGCTTTGAATAGAAAGGCAACAATAAAGGTGGAGATTGTTCGGGTGAAATAACTCTTGGTTATTTTCCCTCCTCTTTGTTGTGTCCTAGATTTTAGGACACGTGTTATTTCTTTTCTAGGTAATTGCTAGGAAGCTTGATCTTTGTCTTTTATAAAAACTCAAACTTGGCAATCACTAACTTGTAGAAATTAGAGTTTTATTTCTATAATATCTCATTCTTAATCCTAACATTACCTTGTTGAATGTTTTACATGAAAGATAGGTATCATAGAGCTCTATATAAAGGAGTGAATGACCTTGGACATCTTCACCCAAGTAGAATAATTTCAGAGAGAGTTTTGCAAGAAGTGTTGACACGGAGTCAATGAGCCAGTGAATGATGCAACATCGCGAAGCCTCATCTATCACGTTGTTCACTTCTTTAGTCTACACTCATTAATTGTTCTCTTTTCATAAACATGTGTTTTTATAAGTGTTTAAGTTAGAATAGATTCATATTCTTTCATAGGACTTTTCGTAACTATTTGCACTCTCAAACAGTTAGATTTCATATTGTAAGTTTTTACAATCTTTTAATTTAGTAGAAATATTTCCTAAGGCACCGTCTAAAAGTATTGTACTTTTAGACATAAACCATTGCTTGGTGTCGTTCAGTTTGGTTTGATTTACTCTTTATTTTCTTTAGTTTGCTGCTATATGTTTTGATGAGTCAGTAGATGATGCATCATCAGTGATCGACTCATCGTATGATATTATTGAATCGTAGCTACACATAGCATCTCACTAGCTATTAGAGTTCATAATTTGGTAATGTCTAAGGTTTAAACCATCTAACTTGATTTATCTAAAAAAGAAAAAAATGTTACAAAGTGTACAACCACTCCACGTAAGCACGTGAAGGGGGAAACTTAAAACATGTTATACATTTTACTATTGGGCAGAGGTAGGGGGCTAATGGGTGATAGTTCGATGGTGGAACTTGTGGTGGCTAAGAAATGGGGAAGAAGAAGAGTTCAAATTTTAATATTTTTTCAAACTTTTTTCCAATATTTTTTCATTTACTATTATACACGTAAAAAATTATCTTGGGCTAAGTACATTCTCTTCTAACGAAATGTGTTCTAACACCAACAATGACAATGACTAATGACATGAGTAAATTGCATTTCTTGTAACCACCCTCTTGAAAAGTCCATGTACTAGGACTAATGGCAGAAAAATACATAACATAGCGAAGAAAGGTAAACATTACTTCCGTTTATATGGGTATATGAGTAAACTCACAGCCCTCGCATAATTTACTTAATCTAACAATATCATTCTTCAAACACATAATTTGCATGCGCTTACTAGGCCCATTTGTGAGGCGTGTCTTGAAGGGCAATGACCATGGGCCCTTAAATTTAATTAGGAGCCTCAAATTGATAGATGCAATTTTCTATAGGTATATATAGTATAATGTTATAATTTTTTTATAATTCCATTGTGGACCAATAGATAAGGCACTTGTCTAAAAGCTAGCAACTATGGGTTCGATTCCTGTTTAGCTTTTATTTTATTTTAGGCCTATGAATTTACATATTAACCATTATATATATAATATATAATGTATAATAAGTTTTTCATTCATTTTGTGGCCCAATGGATAAGATACTTGTCGATGAACATAATAATTTTAGGTTCGATTTCTATAAGGGGCCCTTTTATACTTTTTTGCCATGGGCCCTCAATAGTTCAGTGTCGACCGGTGCTTACCACTGAATCTGTTATACGCTCTTGTAGGGTTTTAACAAAAGTTAGTCGGCCTTTGTCATATAAATAGCCTCAAAGGATTTTACTTGTATCCACTCTTCATCATGTCTAGAAGCCATTTAGGGTTCTAATGCATGTGTCACCGCCGCTCTGAAGCAGTCAATTCTATTTTGCTCCATAGCTCATACCATAATTGTTAGTCAACTCCTTCTGCTCTTGCCTTACTTTTCCATGAAGCTCATTTTAGTTACACTTACTAAAAATTCATAATAAAATGGGTCTTTGTTTTGATCTTGATATCTATTTACTGATAATTTTTGGATTTGCTTTTTGGGTGAATAATAAAAAAACTATTCATTTGATTTCAAAAATCTCGCTCTGTTAAACAATGATTTAGATGACACCTTTATTCAATGTCGATCCTAGGGATTAAGCTTTAAAGTATGAATAAAATAAATAAACTTTTGTAATCTTGTGATTGGGCACATGATGATATAAACGAATACCAAATACAACTCATCGGTGATGCAATTGGGAATAATTTCAATACGATCACTTTGATTTCATTAGATCTAAACTTACCTAATTGAATATGTCCTAGATCTATGATAGATAAGAACTAGATTTGTTTTGAGTTACATAATTTTTTTCTACAATAGTTTTAATTTTACAAGATCTAGAGGCCCCGAACTAAATTTCAGTCATATTTGCAATAGATATATTCTATAGATCTATTCTGGATATGTTTCATTTCAAATCATTCTCTTCCCTATGTGATTGTTTATGAACAATACAAACATGAGGTTCGGAAGGACATCTTTTGGTTTTTCTTGCAACTCAAGAGCTAGAAAGATTCTCTACTATCTTCTCAAATTGTTAGTTAATCAATTTTTATCATTGTATTGTTAAGGTAAAACTCAACTTAACGTTCGGATCGACATCAATTAGTTTCACCAGGATGGAAATACGAGACCTCCTTGAGAAGATCATCACTACTGGCTGGATTTTCACTTTTGAGAACGGTATCTCACAGACATGGAAAAACAATGCCATTATTTATCATTTTCACTCATTAATTGTATTTCATTCTTTATATGTTAGGTTATTATTTATGCATAAACGAGGATCTCCTGAAGATAAGCATACGATCGTTGTTCGTGACATTTCACTCATGGTTAGTAACTACTTGATTTTATTTCTAGTGACCCTCACTAAATTCGAGAGAATGATTAATTTTTTTTAGAGTTTTAGGTTTTTCAATGATAGTTTTGTGAATATTAGACGAAAGTGGGTACATTGCTATCTATATACTTGCCTCAACCTTTAACTATTATAATGTCATGTTGACTTTAGAAGCTTTAGATTTAATATTTCAATCTTATACAAATGTTATATCTTTTATTATACACTCGAGGCTAAATAAAGGTACATTTGAACCCATCATATCATTTTCACGTGAATAATAAAAAAAATTATAACCATTTTATCTCCAAAATCTTTATTATGTACTATCTTCGTCTTATTTACATTGGCCTAATTTTATTAGCATTTTAAAATTATTAGCTACTCCCTCCGTTTTAAAATAAATGAAGTTTTATTCTAATAAATTTGTTCAAAAATAAATGACGTTATAGGAATTGAAGAAAAAGATATCAACATTCTGCCAAAATTTCCTTTATTAATTATTCTCTAATTAAATGTGTTGTTCAAACATTGAGAAAAAAGTAGGATGATTTAAAGATGAGATGTGAATAGGAAAAAGAAAAATAATCATGCAAATTATCAATAATAATTACACTTAAATAAGGATATATCAATTTTTTAATAACCTTCCTTAATATGTATAAATATTAAAACCTCGTATATTTTAGGAGGAGTGGAGTACTTAGAAATCTAATGCAAATTAAAATATTTAATTTTTTTAGTATATCATTTACCAATTGATTATTTACTAAATAATATACATTATTTAACAAATTGACAATGTTGTGTTAAAAATACTTATTTAGAAGAGCTAGTAACTAATATGCACGTAATAAATAGATAATTTTGTGCATGAACCGATGCAACCGGTCTTATTTTGTATCTTATGGGCTCGACTTTGAATGAAATATTGAGTTAGTGAAAAGAAACTAAATAACACATCATTTTCTATATAAAATTAAGTACTCAAGGTAGGCTTTTGTCTTGTAACAAAGGTATGATAGCGATATGTCAAACACCAATAGATGGTAAGAACATTTGCACAATATGGTTGAAATTATTGTTAACTAAAACTTAACATTAACATGACATTAAAATGTGTTATAGCTAAAGATGATTCATAAATATGTATGGAGTTACTCCATCCGCTATAGGAAATAGTCCAGTATTATATTTAAAAATGTTTCACTTCAAAAAATTTCACATTCAAAAATAATATTTATAATTTTCATAACATTTCATCTTTATCATTTGTTTGCGTTTGTAAGCATATTGGTTGTGCTTCAAGTAATTTTGTAACTATAACTAACTCCAATGATATTAATATATCAATTAAATATTAAACTTTTCAAACATGGATTGTTTTAGTGGAACATGAGTACAACCAATAGTAACATTAGGAGGGTTATAGAAGCATTTTTAATAGAAAAATAAAAATAATTGATCGTATAGGTGAAAAATAAACATATATTTATACTCATTGTTTTTGGCTTCCCAAGGCATTTTCAAGCCCGAAGGCCCAATACTAATCCCTAAACCAGGTACGACACCGAGTAGGACCACAAGGCTAATCCCTGAGTAGGACAACAAGGATGGTGATGCCCTCCTTACTATGTTTTAACACACTTGCATTTCCATCACTTGAGACCTATATTGTTTTTTTTTTAACATGGATTCCCTTTGAATGCATGAATAGAACTTTATACTATGAAAATACAAAAAGTTATACAAAAAAGAAGTCTTTTAAAAGAAAATAGAATACAAAACAAAGAAGTCATTGCTATTATAGTATTAACTTTCCAACTACTTACATTGAAAGATGATTCGCATAATTAAAAGAATATTGAAAATTAAAATAAAAACATAAAACTTGCTTCATATTGGATGTTGTGCTTTAAGTTCACGGCAAGTGCTTAATTTTTATTCTCTTCGTAATGAATGAATTTTATCCATTTTCTGAACAAACACTTTAAATAAGAATTATTTTAAGTTAAAAGTTAAAAGTCACTCCAATAAAGCTACAATAAATGAGAACTTAGTCTTTTTGTATTAAATGTGTTTCTTTGTAACAAATAAAAAGCTATCAGAGCTTTACTAAACTGTATATATATAGCATCATGTACTAGTAAATTCAAACAATCGAAGTGTGGAGTGTTAATAGATTGTTTTAATTTCCTTTTGGTTTCTTTTAAAGGTTTTGGTTTCATACTTTTGGTTAGGAAACAAAAATCTCACAATGAACCACTCAGAGTCACCATTTGAAAGTCAAACTTTTTTAAAAAAATACCACTTTTAGTTGGTCATTAATTAGTCATAAAATGACATTTTCATGCCTTAATTTTTTTAAGTGGGCTTTTTAAGTGAAACATCTCAAAATGGATTAATAGACTTTTTACCCAGAACGGAGAGAGTATTATACAAGCAGTATTTTTGAACATATACTCCACTATTAGAAAGTATTTATTGGAAAAAAATGGCATGGATTTATAGCTTAAATTTCACAAATGGAACTATATTTTAAGGAAACCATAAAATAGAAAGTAGAATTATTCTTTCTTGGAGAATGACAAAGTATACATTAAAGTTGTAGTAATCTTAATCTTCTTTGTGTTGAGCTTTAATAATAGAAGTATAAATGACAACTATACTTTTGATGCTGAACCCATGCCCTTTTGAATAAAACTTTTAGGTATGGTGAGACGCAACCACCGGAGGTGATTCGAGGACCATCGGAACCTTCTAGTCGTCCATTAATCATGCATGCCATTAACTCACCAGCTGTTGTGAATAATAATGGACAACATCGACATTCTTCCAAAAGACCTCGTACAACATCGAAGAAGCAAGATAGACCTTCTTCTCTATATAAGGTCTTGAAAAAGGAGGAATATTACTACTTTACACAAGAGGAATTGGATTCAGACTCTGATTGATAGTTTCCTATATCGTGTTGTTTTTATGTTGTACTTTTCGCTCATATTCAACAGTATCCATTGGAAAAAAAAATGCTATTTGGGTTTATTATTGTTATGTGTACATTTGAACTTTTATTAATGCAATATTACTTAATATTTTTTTCTATATGTTTTTCTTTTTCCTCTAAGGACTAAAACTTCCAATATGGAGATGTAATGTACATAAATTCTTAGGACAATGTTTTTTGTAATACCTAATACAAACAAAAAGATTTATTGATTGCCAAAGAGACTAAAAGTGGGTTGAAAACAACACTAACATCTCGGTTAGGCCAAACATAAAATATATTATTTTATATTCACAATAAATTTACTTTGTAATTTTTAGATTCACACTAAGGCATTATCCAGATTAAAAGAATATTTTAAATTGAAGTAAACAAAAGCATGAAACTTCCTAAACATAACATATCATAGCGTAATGTATATAAATTTTTAGAATATAGTTGACTAAAGTAGCTTAAGTTTTTGTCTCTTTGCAAAAAAAATGAATATGTTTGCCTTTGCAATAGGTGTTGTCTAGGTAAATGTATCTATAGAACTTTAACACTTATTACAAATACATTCATTTATTACCAGGAGACCAAAAGTTAAGCTACACAACTTATAATATACGAAAATCATTTAAAAGTCTCTTTTAGTCAGGACATTCTACTTTACGGTGTATGAACTATGATGTGTCATTGTAATACCCCAGAACCCACATACATTTGATTTGGGGCTCATTTTGGGCTTATGTGTGAGCGTTTAAGTTGACTTCGTTATGCTTGGTGGTATTTATTATGAGAGTTTGGAGGCATTTAATAAAAGAGTTCTCTCGTGATAAATGCCACCAAACTCTCATAATAATTTCCATGAAACAAGTTCGGTGGCATTTATTTTCGTTAGTTAACGATTTGTTGTGACGTGGTCAGATGTGGGCCCAAGAGGTCGAGCATAGGTTTGGGGCGTTACAGTGCACCTTATAAGTAGTCACTAACTATTACTAGGAACCACACCATTCATACACTTTTGAATGGGTCTTTGGTGGGCCTAATTGACCCGTGTGATTTGTGGCGACACTACCCGGACTCCAATGCAAATTCTCAAGGTCGTGCCATCAAGACAAGCTAAAAGACGGATAAGCACCTGCCAAGCATTATGGTGTGAGTCAACAGTTAAGCCAACAAGCTCAAAACAAGAATGTAAAGCCAAAAGGGCAATACAGAATAACAAAAACTAAAACCTGTGGAAGCAAATCATTAGTGGAACCCAAGCCTTCAATTCCAAATCGTGGAATGCAAGGCTGTGAGACAACTATCTCTCGACAATTCTACGACTCACGTGACGCAACACACCGCACGGGCAACAAACCATCGGCAAACCTAAGGCCGGCGAAACAACAAAATACCAACCTGATAATAACCACTCGACAGCTATAACATGCCGGAGGGACAACTCAACTTAAAGAATAAGAGATTAAATACTAAATAACTAAACCAAGATCTCTCGACTAAAGTTACCGGAGATAACGACAACAACAACAATACTAGAATATGCGAGCTAAAATCTTGCTCCAAAAGACAACGAGAATAACTTCTAAATAAATACAACAGCTCGACCAATCAAGTCGGCTCCCAAAATAATATGATAATAAAATACTAACACAATCTACACAAATAAGTTTACATAATTTTACATTCGTGTCTCACAAGATGATAAATACAATAATAATAACTCCAAGCTATTGCCCAGAAGACCACCTACTATCAAACACGCACCCACAGCTGCAACATGCACTAACGAGCTCACTGCACAAACTAAGGAAAACAAACACACGAAATGAGTCATAATGACCTAGTAAGCTACTAAATGCAACAGTATGGCATAGCATGGCATGGCATAATGCACTAGTATAAATATAATCGTGGCATCATAATAATAATATACCAACAATAATCATGTACAACCAGAATACGGGCCCAGCCCTCAATAATTAAACCATGGGTTCAACCCTCAAATGATCACAACATGGGTCCAACCCTCAATGATCACAAATTTGTACTTAGCACGTTGTTCACATAAGTGCGAGTAATAAACCACACAATAGGATATGTTATGGACCGGTCGCGCGCTACGTAGCTCCTGCAACAAAAACACTGTTAGCCCAATATCGTGACTACGATGCTCGTGTCTTCGCATCGATATACTGAACTCCGCCGGCTAATAGCAGCCTGTGACGCACATATTGATACGACAAAGGGGCTACTTCCCCATTGCGGCCAACAATGGAGGGGTGTGTGAGGTCCCAAGTATGGCGATCCATAGCCAATACGAACCTTACGATTCGTAAAGGCGATGTATCGTCCCACCTTGACATAAAAATCAGATCAAATAATGCCAGCTGGACTTAATACAATGCAAAAGTAGATATTTACTCGTCCGACCAAATGCTCAAGTACGTATTTACTCAACATAAACAAATAAGGAACAAATTCGACAAGAGTAAACTCGTCCGACCAAGTAGGATATCATTCTCTACCATAAATCAAGTCAAGGCAAATACATCTCTCACAGAAAAATAATCATAAATGATCTCAAGTCACCACTTAAATCTAGACTAGCATATAAGCTCACCAAAAATCATACTATGAGGTCTATAACAGTCCTCTACTCGAAATCAAACCAAAGACTAGTTTGCAAATGTAGATGAATCGAATAATACCTGGCTTAAAGATTGAAACTGGACGTTCTTTGTTGGAGGCGCCCTTATTTTATCTTCTCGATGTGAATCTGATTGTGAGGGATTTTCTAGAAGGCAAAGAGAGGAGAAGGTAGCGGCTGGGAAAATGGGGGACATAACTAGTGCAGGACAAAAAGTAACTTGTGCGGGAAAGGGAAAAGTAAAAAATAAAATCCGCGTATTGGTGAATTGAAAGGGCGGCAACAAAAAATTGGCTTGATTGTCAAGTGCCTCAGCATCATAATCAATTAAACAACACTTTAAAAAAGCCTTAATAGATACTGTATTTGGCTTTTCAAAAAATAATTTATTTTTTTTGTAAAATGACACTTATAAAAGCCCTAACAAATAAATTTATGAGGCCTTTCAAAATATAATTGATAATTTATAAAATGACACTTATAAAAGCCTTAATAGATAACTTTATGAGGCTTTTCGTGTAACACCCCGCTACTTCGTTAGCTCGGTTTGCGTGCCATACTTGCACTTCTTCCTCTGTCGACTGTATGATTGGTTATGAGATTGTCTAGATGTGTATAAGAGACCAAATTAAGACCAAAACACCATTAAGAGATGCCATATAGTTGTTGACTTCCTAAAGTCACAAGTCGTGACTCGACGATAGTCGGAATGCGATGCGATTGAGAGTTTGCTTGCATTTTGCGTTTGTGACCTCGGTGTGGTCCTAGACCTTCATATGATGCTTTATTAACATGTTAGATGTATTAGACTTCAAGTTGGAGGTGTTCCTTAAGTCTATCGATGATTTGGAAGCTTTGGAAACATCATTCGTCTCTATCGCGTAGTTCGGGGAGTGAGTCGCGTAATCTTCTCGCCTTTGGAATTCTTATTTCCCTAGTTGTTATTCAACTTTATAGAAGTATTCAATCTTCTTCATTAGCCCTTAGACTTGCCTTAAAAGTCTCCTTTCATTGCTCGTTCAATTGCTTGTTCATTCGTTGTTCCGGTTGCACGTTGTTGCACCTCTTCCCGGTTTCGCTCCGAGTTCTTTCAGGAGTTGTTTGTGGGTGTTCTATGGGAGTTCTAGACCTACTTTGGATAAGGTTTGAACTTTGTTAGGTTTGGTTACGTGTTTGAGGTCATTTGGGGTTGAATTCTAAGCCCTTTTTGGTTTGGGAGGCTTGCGGTCGCAAGGGGGAAGGACCTTGCCCCCGCAAGGTCATCATAATTTGTGCTTGGAGAGGGCTGGAGAGCTTGCGGTCGCAAGCTCTAGGGGACCTTGCGACCGCAAGGTGCCCCGACCCTGTTTTGCCCTGTTTTGTGTTTTGACGAGAATTGCCTATCCTACCCTCATCAAACCCCCTCTAAACCCTTCCTAACCTCCCATACTTAGCCCTAAACATGTCCTAACATTATTTGGAAGTTAATTAAGGTTAGATTAGTGAGTGATTACTCCTAATCTCTACTAATTGTACTAGGGAAATGACTATTGTGCCCTCTTTATATTTGGGGGTATAAATACCCAAACCCATTAGAGAATTCATAAATTCTCTTCATTTCTTCTCCTCCACCATACGTATTAGAGAGAGAGAGGGTTCTTGGAGATGTCAAGCCCTAGCCTCCTTCTCCCTTCGATCCATGACGATCCAACCATTGGATTGCCTTCAAACTTCAGATTCGTGAAGCCCTCGACGGGTAGAACAAGTTCACCGATCGGATTTGCGTTCTTTGGAGTTTTCATCCGAGCTAGGTAAGTTACTTTCTTTTGGTTTTGGTTCATTGGCCCTAAGGAAAACAATCTATGTGCTATTTGTGGGCAATGAACACTTGGTATGCCATGTATGCCTATCTTGTGAATTTTTGGAGGTATGAACTTGTCAATGCCATGTGTAGGATGATTTGAATGATGTTGTGTGTTGGGAGAAATGGGTTATCCCTTTGTTAAGATTTTTATGAATTTTAGGGCTTGGGAATCAAGCCCGAATTATTTTGGAATTTGTTATAAAGTGAAGAGGATGATAATGTTGGGATTTATGGAATGTGTAAATAATGAAACTTAATAGTAAGACTCAACGGCGTCATTATAAGTTCAAAAATGTGTTAGTGAACTTGGGTTGAAATCCTACGATGTTTGGGTTTCGTTTGATTATGATTGTGGAGCACTTAGTTTCTAAACTTCAAGTGGGATTATGATTATGATGAGTTCTTGAATTTTTAGGCTTGGGAATCAAGCCCGAATGAATTTTAGGGTTTTGTTATATATTTGAATGGAGTGTTAATTTGGGGATTTATGATATGTATAAATAATGAAATGTAGTATTAAGACTCAACGGAGTCGTTACAAGTTCAATAATATATTAATGAACGTTGGGTTAATACCTATGATGTTCGGGTTTTGGTTGGTTATGATTGTGAGCACCCGAGCATCTCGATTTGTGTCCAATTGAGACACCTACGTTATAGAGATTTATTAGGGGATTTATTTAGAGCGTGCTCGGGAGAGCACGGTACATTAAAGACCTACCTATGGTCTTGAGTATGGTTGAAAAATAATTATTGAGTGAGTTCTCACTTTTGGGAAAATTGATCGGTTGCACATGAACGTACTTGTGGGTTATAACTACGGTGTTGTCTTTGGTTTGATTTCGAGTAGAGGTCCATTATAGACCTCATAATATTATTCTTGGTGGGTTAATACTATTCTTGATTTAATTGGTGACTTGAGATCTTTTAAGATTAATTGGCTGTGAGCAATGTATTTGCCTTGACTTGATTTATGGTAGAGAATAATAACCTATTTGGTCGGATGAGTTCGCTCTTGTCGAATTCATTCCTTATTTGTTTATATTGAGTAAATACATACTTGAGCATTTGGTCGGACGGGTTCGCTCTTGTCGAATCCGATCCTTATTTGGTCTTGACGAGTAAATATCTACTTGTGCATTGCATTGAGTCCAACTGGCATTATTTGGTATGATTTTTATGTCAGGGTGGGACGATACATCGCCTATACGAATCGTTAGATTCGTATTCGCTATGGATCGCCGTACCTGGGACCTCACACACCCTTCCATTGTTGGCCGTAATGGGGAAGTAGCCCATTTGCCGTAACAATACGTGCGTCACAGGCTGCTATTAGCCGGCGGAGTTCGGTATATCGATGCGAAGTCACGAGCATCGTAGTCAGGATATTGGGTTAACAGTGTTTTTCTTGCAGGAGCTACGTAGCGGCCGGGCCCATAACATATCCTATTGTGATGTTTAATACTCGCACTTATGTTAATAACGTGATAAGTGCAAATTTATGATCATTGAGGGTTGGACCCATGTTGTGATAATTTGAGGGTTGGACCCATGGTTTTATTATTGAGGGTTGGGCCCATAATTTGGTTGTACATGATTACTGTTGGTACATTATTATTATGATGCCACGATTGTATTTATACTGGTGCATTATGCCATGCCATGCTATGTCATACAGTTGCATTTAGTAGCTTACTGGGTCATTATGACTCATTTCGTGTGTTTGTTTTCCTTAGTTTGTGCAGTGAGCTCGTTAGTACGAGTTGCGGTTGCGGAATAGTGATTTCTAGCAGTGGCCTTCTCGGCGATAGCTTGGATTTATTATTGTATTTATTCATCTTGTGAGATGCGGATGTAAAGTTATGTAAACTTTACTTGGGTAGTTATGTTAGTATTTTATTATCGTTTTATTTTGGGAGCCGACTTGTTTGGTCGAGCTATTGTATTTATTTAGAAGTTATTTTGTCGTCTTCCCGAGCAAGGTTTTAGCTCGCGTATTCTAGTATTGCGTTATGGTTATTTCTATCTCCGTCAACTTTAGTCGTGAGATTTTGGTTTAGTTGTCTAGTATTTAATCTCTTATTCCTTTTAGTTGATTTGTCCCTCCGGCATGTTATAGCCGTTGAGTGGTTGTTTATCAGGTTGGGATCTTGTTGCTTTGCCGGCCTTTGGTTGCCGATGGTTTGTTGCCCGTGCGCAATGTTGCATCACGCGCGTCGTAGATTTGTCGAGAGATAGTTGTCTCTCAGCCTCGTGTTCTTTGCTTTAGGATTTAAAGGCTTGGGTTCCACCTATGATTTGCTTCCGCAGGTTTTAGTTTTGTTATCCCGTTTTGCCGTTATGGCCTTATATTCCTGTTTTGAGCTTGTTGGCTCAACTCTTGACTCGCACCATTATGCTTAGCAGGTGCTTGTCCGTATTTTAGCTTGTCTTGATGGCACGACCTTGGGATTTTGCATTAGAGTCCGGGTCGGGCTGTTACACTTGTTATCAGAGCTATATGTTAGCTATTTCGCCAGGATAGGTTCCTTGGCCTAGTTTGGGTTGGGTTTATTGTTGAGTTATTAACGCTGAGTGTTCTTTGTAGGCGTATTATGTCAGGAACTTGGCATGGATCTAGTTCTAGTATACCTCATTCGAGTACCGCTCGTGGTGACGGAAGAGAAGAGAACGTTAATGAGCCGTGTGTGACTCCTAAACCGATGATTGGACTGGAAAGCAATTTCACCGTTCTTGAGAAATTTTTGAAGTTGAAACCGGAAAGTTTTGATGGAGAGTCAGATGCTACTAAGGCGGAGCGTTGGCTAGAAAGCATGGAGAAGATCTTTGTAGTTTTGGGTTGTACATCAGAAGAGATGGTGACATTAGCGGTGTTTAGATTGGATGGTGTGGCCGAGCATTGGTGGCTTGAATTAAGAGATCACTGGAGACAACATGGAGTGCCTCGAGTGTGGGAGAACTTTGTCATGGAGTTTATGGTACGGTTTATTCCGGCAGTAATTCGGGAAAGAAGAGAGATGGAAATCCTATCGTTAGAACAAGGAGATATGACTGTGGCTCAGTATTCAACAAAGTTTGCGGAGTTGGCTTGTTACTGTAGTTACTTGGTACCAGATGAGACTAGGAAGACCGAGCGGTTCGTGAAAGGCCTGAGGATGAAATATCGTAGGCAGCTTATTCCATTACAACTTACGGATTACCAAGGGGCTGTGGATCGTGCATATGCGATGGAGATGGATATCGAGGATCATGCTCGAGAGAGAATCTCAGAGACTATTAGGATTGATACTTCTACCTCTAGACGGAGACGACGAGGTGACGAGTTGACATGTAACTTTTGTAAGAAAACAGGACACACCGAGAATAGGTGCTGGGGTATAACAGGAAAATGCTTTGTTTGTGGCGGCGATCATGTTCGTAAAGATTGCCCGAGGAGGAGAGTTAGTCATCTGGGAGTACTAGTCAACAATCCAGTGGCTCCAAGAGAGATGGTGATGGTCGGCCTATAGTTTGAGGCAGTGCGCGCGTGGCGGTTGGCCATTGCGAAGTTTTGAGACCTATCCGAAATAGGAAGGTATATTCTTGTATACATATATGTAAATTATACCATTGCTACTATTACCATTATTATGAGTATGCGCTTTAATCGGTAGCTCATGTGCATTCATACATACATTATATGGTGTATTGTGTAATATTGCTTATTTGTTCGATCGGGAATAATACCCCAATGTGAGATCGATATATGATATGGTTTGTTTTGTGAATTACCGGTAGGTAATTGCACGTGGTGTATGGATTCTTGTTTAGTCTATATATGTATAAGACTATGATATATGTATAGAGTTGTGGTTCTAGTGGTTATGTAAAAAGGCCATAGTATGTATATGTATGTATATATATGAATATATATATGAAGCATGAATTGTATGATGATACTTATTGGTTTGGAATGATACTTGTATATTCTACGGAAATATGTTTAATATGATGAATAATATAATACTATATTATTGTTAGTGGTTATTATGCGAGTAGAATACACTCGATTAGTACGAAGGTTAAGTGCTGCGATTTATCAGTTGCTTTCGGCTGCACGGGAGAGATTGACGCTTCACCGTGAGTATTGAGACGTTAACGTTGTGTTAAGAAGTTTAGTGTATGCATTGGTTGTAGACTCGGTCTAGAGCTTAAGAAAGGATAGTCTTACGGAGTATAGATGTTACAAGTATCGGTAGACGTGTCGATTTCTTGTAATTTCTAGTGAATTATCTTGGTCGAGTGTACTAGATACACGAGTTTTGTGGTGGCTATGATTGTTGTTTGCCAAGGTAATAGACCTTGTTACTTGATCTGATTTTATTCAGTTATGTGCATTAGTCGTAGAAAACACCTACTTGATGCATTTACATTGTAGTATATTAAATTCGCATTTCATAATTACTATCTCCTGTTCATTCATTTCATTAGCGTAGGAGACTGTATGAAGGATGCTTAAAACATTTTATTCATGAACCTTCGCATCCTTACGATGGAAACTTTTGAAGCTAATTCAGTAGGTACCCTGAATTAGTGAGCAAAAGGTATTCGTCGTTAGACTAGGATTGGTAAGAATTAAGTTAGAAATTGACTATACCCGTTACCAAATGGAATGGACAGAAATGGAACGAATTTTCAAAACATTTCATTAATGTGATTTTATGTGTTCTTACCCGCGATTGGGAAATCGCGAGTGTGATTTACGTGGTTTGAAATGCCGACCTGATTATCTCTAATTTGTTTGTGAATTGCTCCATAGGAAATTATTATTTCTTTTAACTTAGAATCTCTTATGCTTGAATTTCATGTTGTGCCTCAAGACAAATAGTTTCGGTATTTGGATGTTGAAGTGTCCTTGAATGTGTTTTTCATGTTAAAATTTGGGGTTTTGCGTACATGATTGGCATAGTGCTGGTAATATGTGTATTTGCGAATCAAGTATGGGTCATAGTATTTTCAATCGTAAGTGTTGAAGTTGTTGTGTCTATTGAGAGTTCGTAAACTTTTGAATTCGGATTATTGCAGTTAGACCCTCGTGTATTATGTGATAGTAGACTTGGAGATTCAAGTCTAGGTTGGTAGTTTTGAGCTCGAGTGTTCACCCGGGATTAAGAGACACCATAATCGTTGTCTCAATGTATCGTGGTTGAGTGTTGACCTAACGTTGGTTTGTATCATGATTTAGAATTCGGGACGAATTCTTTTTAAAGTTGGAGAGAGTGTAACACCCCGCTCCTTCGTTAGCTCGGTTTGCGTGCCATACTTGCACTTCTTCCTTTGTCGTCTGTATGATTGGTTATGAGATTTTCTAGATGTGTATAAGAGACCACATTAAGACCAAAACACTATTAAGAGATGCCATATAGTTGTTGACTTGCTAAAGTCACAAGTCGTGACTCGACGATAGTCGGAATGCGACGCGATTGAGAGTTTGCTTGCATTTTGCGTTCGTGACCTCGGTGTGGTCCTAGACCTTCATATGATGGTTTATTAACATGTTATATGTATTAGGCTTCAAGTTGGAGGTGTTCCTTAAGTCTATCGATGATTTGGAAGCTTTGGAAACATCATTCGTCTCTATCGCGTAGTTCGGGGAGTGAGTCGCGTAATCGTCTCGCCTTTGGAATTCTTATTTCCCTAGTTGTTATTCAACTTTCTAGAAGTATTCAAGCTTCTGCATTAGCCCTTAGACTTTCCTTAAAAGTCTCCTTTCATTGCTCGTTCAATTGCTTGTTCATTGGTTGTTCCGGTTGCACGTTGTTGCACCTCTTCCCGGTTCCGCTCCGAGTTCTTTCAGGAGTTGTTTGTGGGTGTTCTATGGGAGTTCTAGACCTACTTTGGATAAGGTTTGAACCTTGTTAAGTTTGGTTACGTGTTTGAGGTCATTTGGGGTTGAATTCTAAGCCCTTTTTGGTCTGGGAGGCTTGCGGTCGCAAGGGGGAAGGACCTTGCCCCCGCAAGGTCATCATAATTTGTGCTTGGAGAGGGCTGGAGAGCTTGCGGTCGCAAGCTCTAGGGGACCTTGCGACCGCAAGGTGCCCCGACCTGCTTTTGCCCTGTTTTGTGTTTTGACGAGAATTGCCTATCCTACCCTCATCAAACCCCCTCTAAACCCTTCCTAACCTCCCATACTTAGCCCTAAACATGTCCTAACATTAGTTGGAAGTTAATTAAGGTTAGATTAGAGAGTGATTACTCCTACTCTCTACTAATTGTACTAGGGAAATGACTATTGTGCCCTCTTTATATTTGGGGGTATAAATACCCAAACCCATTAGAGAATTCATAAATTCTCTTCATTTCTTCTCCTCCACCATACGTATTAGAGAGAGAGAGGGTTCTTGGAGATTTCAAGCCCTAGCCTCCTTCTCCCTTCGATCCATGATGATCCAACCGTTGGATTGCCTTCAAACTTCAGATTCGTGAAGCCCTCGACGGGTAGAACAAGTTCACCGATCGGATTTGCGTTCTTTAGAGTTTTCATCTGAACTAGGTAAGTTACTTTCTTTTGGTTTTGGTTCATTGGCCCTAAGGAAAACAATCTATGTGCTATTTGTGGGCAATGAACACTTGGTATGCCATGTATGCCTATCTTGTGAATTTTTGGAGGTATGAACTTGTCAATGCCATGTGTAGGATGATTTGAATGATGTTGTGTGTTGGGAGAAATGAGTTATCCCTTTGTTAAGATTTTTATGAATTTTAGGGCTTGGAAATCAAGCCCGAATTATTTTGGAATTTGTTATAAAGTGAATAGGATGATAATGTTGGGATTTATGGAATGTATAAATAATGAAACTTAATAGTAAGACTCAACGGAGTCATTATAAGTTCAAAATGTGTTAGTGAACTTGGGTTGAAATCCTACGATGTTTGGGTTTCGTTTGATTATGATTGTGGAGCACTTAGTTTCTAAACTTCAAGTGGGATTATGATTACGATGAGTTCTTGAATTTTTAGGCTTGGGAATCAAGCCCGAATGAATTTTAGGGTTTTGTTATATATTTGAATGGAATGTTAATTTGGGGATTTAAGATATGTATAAATAATGAAATGTAGTATTAAGACTCAACGGAGTCGTTACAAGTTCAATTATATATTAATGAACGTTGGGTTAATACCTACGATGTTCGGGTTTTGGTTGGTTATGATTGTGAGCACCCGAGCATCTCGATTTGTGTCCAATTGAGACACCTACGTTATAGAGATTTATTAGGGGATTTATTTAGAGCGTGCTCGGGAGAGCACGGTACATTAAAGACTAACCTATGGTCTCGAGTATGGTTGAAAAATAATTATTGAGTAAGTTCTCACTTTTGGGGAAAATTGATCGGTTGCACATGAACGTACTTGTGGGTTATAACTACGGTGTAGTCTTTGGTTTGATTTCAAGTAGAGGTCCATTATAGACCTCATAATATGATTCTTGGTGGGTTAATACTACTCTTGATTTAATTGGTGACTTGAGATCTTTTAAGATTAATTGGATGTGAGCAATGTATTTGCCTTGACTTGATTTATGGTAGAGAATAATAACCTATTTGGTCGGATGAGTTCGCTCTTGTCGAATTCATTCCTTATTTGTTTATTGAGTAAATACATACTTGAGCATTTGGTCGGACGGGTTCGCTCTTGTCGAATCCGATCCTTATTTGGTCTTGACGAATAAATATCTACTTGTGCATTGCATTGAGTCCAGCTGGCATTATTTGCTATGATTTTTATGTCAGGGTGGGACGATACATCGCCTATACGAATTGTCAAATTCGTATTCGCTATGGATCGCCGTACCTGGGACCTAACACACCCCTCCATTGTTGGCCGCAATGGGGAAGTAGCCCCTTTGCCGTAACAATACGTGCGTCACAGGCTGCTATTAGGCGGCGGAGTTCGGTATATTGATACGAAGTCACGAGCATCGTAGTCAGGATATTGGGTTAACAGTGTTTTTCTTGCAGGAGCTACGTAGCGGCCGGGCCCATAACATATCCTATTGTGATGTTTAATACTCGCACTTTATGTGAATAACATGCTAAGTGCAAATTTGTGATCATTGAGGGTTGGACCCATGTTGTGATCATTTGAAGGTTGGACCCATGGTTTTATTATTGAGGGCTGGGCCCATAATTTGGTTGTACATGATTACTGTTGGTACATTATTATTATGATGCCACGATTGTATTTATACTGGTGCATTATGCCATGCCATGCCATGCTATGTCATACAGTTGCATTTAGTAGCTTACTGGGTCATTATGACTCATTTCGTGTGTTTGTTGTCCTTAGTTTGTGCAGTGAGCTCGTTAGTACGCGTTGCGGTTGCGGAATAGTGATTTCTAGCAGGTGGCCTTCCCGGCAATAGCTTGGATTTATTATTGTATTTATTCATCTTGTGAGATGCGGATGTAAAGTTATGTAAACTTTACTTGGGTAGTTATGTTAGTATTTTATTATCGTTTTATTTTGGGAGCCGACTTGTTTGGTCGAGCTATTGTATTTATTTAGAAGTTATTTTGTCGTCTTCCCGAGCAAGGTTTTAGCTCGCGTATTCTAGTATTGCGTTATGGTTATTTCTATCTCCGTCAACTTTAGTCGTTAGATTTTGGTTTAGTTGTCTAGTATTTAATCTCTTATTCCTTTAGTTGATTTGTCCCTCCGGCATGTTATAGCCGTTGAGTGGTTATTTATCAGGTTGGGATCTTGTTGCTTTGCCGGCCTTTGGTTGCCGATGGTTTGTTGCCCGTGCGCAATGTTGCGTCACGCGCGTCGTAGATTTGTCGAGAGATAGTTGTCTCTCAGCCTCGTGTTCTTTGCTTTAGGATTTAAAGGCTTGGGTTCCACCTATGATTTGCTTCCGCAGGTTTTAGTTTTGTTATCCCGTTTTGCCGTTATGGCCTTATATTCCTGTTTTGAGCTTGTTGGCTCAACTCTTGACTCGCACCATTATGCTTAGCAGGTGCTTGTCCGTCTTTTAGCTTGTCTTGACGTCACGACCTTGGGATTTCGCATTAGAGTCCGGGTCGGGCTGTTACATTTCGAAAAGAGCCTCAAGTAAGGTGTCACAATATCTTATTTTTCTTGTAGTGGACGTTATTGAATGATATTAGAACTCCATAATAAAAAATCATCATCTCAGGTATGATTGTGTTTCTTTCAGTAGAATGTTCTTTAGTTATTCTCTTTTGATGTGTGCGTTTGAGCTACTTAAAGTCATTATCAATTTCCCGATTTCTTTGGTAGAGTGGTACGCTTTTATTGGTAGAAGAGCAGGGCTGAATCTGCCAGGTTCACCATATGCAATAAATTTCAAGTCAAGTATTGATGAGTCAACAAGAATGAAACCTATGAATGTCACTAAGTCAACAGGAATGAAACCTATCAAGTAGATTTTATCACTCCAATTGTGGTTTTTTTTGATTTATTAATTATGTGGATATCTTGCTGTTGTTGGTTCATTCAAATAGTTTGCAAATTCTATCTACAAAATTAAGTTTCAGAAACAACACTAAATCAACCGTGCATCGCACGGGTAATAACCTAGTTAACTAATATGTTACCTCAGAAACATCCTATATGGCACATATTATTGCATACATAAGCAAACAAGGGATTAGTTACTTACCTCCTCCGAAAAATATCGGTGAAAACCCAAAACTTTTGTGTACAAATGTAGTCCTCAACACGTACAACACCCCTGAGGAGTCGAAATTGAAAACGGGTAATGTTCGGTTTACGAATTGAGTGTAGAAGATTAAAACATTTCAAAACCCACTTATACTACCTCACGGCTGGAAAGAAAGGGTGAGAAGATGAGTTTTTGAACTTATCCTCACGTCAACAATATATAAAAGGGTGAAATTCGGGCCGGTACCATGTAGTGAAATGTTATCTGCAAAAATCCATGATTTTTTTTCAATCGCTAAAGTACCCTTTGGGAATAAAATGACAATGATACCCTTAATAAACAATAAACTCGCGCATATAACCACATAAAACGCGCGCTCATATTGGGTCTCACAAAGAAAAAATTGGGCGTCGGAATTGTTTTTCAAAAAATACACACGTTTTTTTATTTAAACATTTTGCATCATTGTTAATTTATTAGGCATCGCCTCTTCGAATCTTGTATTAATGTTTTATATTGCTGTGTCGTTTAATAAATAGGCAACGACCAATATTAAATTCAATTATATTTTTTTAATAAATTTTAACTGTCTATTGGGATTAATAACCCTACTAGCATGTATTTGTGAAGCCAACAAAATTAGGCCTCGCAAAAAAAAAAATTGGGCATTGTAATTGCATTTCGAAAAATACACACATTTCTTTATTTAAACATTTTACGTCATTCTTAATTTATTAGGCATCGCCTCTTCCAATCTTGTATTGATGTTTTATATTGCTGCATCGTTTACTTAATAGACAACGACCAATATTAAATTCAATTATAATTTTTAATAAATATTAACTATCATTTGGGGTTAACAACCCTACTAGCATGTATTTGTAAAGTCAACATGTACATTGGGTGTCGTTGTTTTCTAATCACACACCGTATCATCTTATGTATTAAGATATTATGCCTGAAGCAGACACATTATGCAAGGAAATAGAGAAAAAAACCAACTTGTTGTGCTTGGTGTCATTACTTTATACAGACACGAACAAGAAAGAAAGAAAGAGATGAAGCAGACACAAATACGAAAAGGAAATAGAGAAAAACCAACCTATTGTTCTTGGTGTCTACTATATTTTTATAGAATATTACATTGCATACAAAACAAAAAGTTTGACCAAATCTCTTAAGGAGATTGACTGCTATAATATTTCCATAATTTACTCATGCGGAAATTATCTAATTACTACACTGCCATGTGGGGTATCAACTAAAAACATGGATATTAAGTGACTAATAGATGAATTTCTTTACAAAACAAAACAAAAACAGAAATGGTGTGTTTAATAAATGTGAGCTATGGATTATGTTATTGAGCAATGTGATTTCGGTTATGAAGTTCCACACCACATATATTTTGTTGCAAGAAAATTCTTGAAATAGCATGTGATTCTCATTTAGACTTTTAGTAATATCATATAGCCTTTATACTTATGCAGGGAAAGCAGTAACACAAAGATTGAGAATAATTAAAAAAAGAAGAAGATTTAAATGCTTTGTATTTCCTTTTTGAGGTAAGGCTCCTTTGTCCCCCCTTTTATTGGGTAAGGCTGGTTGTCCCCTTTAAGTTTGTACTTTTTCTTATTTTAATAAAATCTAGCAGGTGCCGCCCTGTTTCCTAAAAAAAAAATTGAGAATAATTATTAGAGCAGGCTACCTGGGAGCATTCTCATTCCTAAGATTTAAATGCTGCTACAAGGCTCCTATCTTTTAGAATGTTAAATAACTAGCTCATGTTACACCTTAAGTTTCTAAGAGATGCCAACAATGTTTACAACTTTCAACAACGCCCACCCCTAATTCTTGACCCTGCTAAATAATCACAAACTAGACAAGGTGCCAGCTTGTGGACTAACAATTCAGGAGGTAATAGATGCAAGCAAGGAGATGTGAACCATAATACCTTGGTTAACCAAAATTCTCATTGTTTGTTAAGTTTCCAACTCTTCTAAATAGTAAGAGAGCCCCCAAGAACTCATATCACGCTTAAAAAATAATCACTTACAATGTGCAAATGTCGGGATTAAGTGTCTTCCACTTTCTAATAAGTCAACAGCACTTAATAGTGAGATTTTTTTCTAATTAGATAACACAGTTCAAAACTATGGTATAGCTTATTACCCGGCCATACAATGGGTTGACTTCTCTTCTTGACCTGCCATGTTCTTAAAAGCTCAAACTAAAATGTAAAAATTTAGACTATCCCATGTGTCATGTACCTTCTAGTCTTAGTCCTTAATGCAACCAATGATGAGGTGCAACAGGGAAAAATAACACTACATAGTTGACATCAAACTCATTTCATCACCATAATGGTCAGCTCCCTGATTGAATTTTTAGAAAAGCCATATTTCCATATGCATCAACAAAGATCATTTTTCAATCATGAAACAAATGCAAACAGATGAACCACTTGTTACTGGCATCTTGTGCAGGATGGAACCACATTCGTTACACATTTTCAAATATCTATCACACGCGTGTCGGAGATCATTCATCACAATCAGTATAGAGAACACACAAGTGCCTTTCATTAATAACACAGCCTAAAATTGTTGCCAATAAAATCCAAGAACTTGTTCACAACTAATTAATGAGAGGATAAGGTTTCAATCACGACCACTGTTGATTCTTATGTTAAATTTATATTTGATCAGTACATTACTTTAGTTTTATACTTCAGTGGCTAATCGGGCTGTGTATCGATTAGCGTGGCAACTGTGTATAGAACTTTGCCTTGTATAGTTTTTGTAGGACCTTTTCAGAACATCGGAAGACCACTTCTTGCTTCACCGGAAGACGCTCAAAGCTTAAGATCGGTAGACCTCGTGTCCGGTGATGCGCTTCACGTGTCCTCTCCGGATCAAAGCTAGCTGGATTAATTCAAACTTATTCCCATTTGATATTTGAATTAATCCAAGTCTTTTCCTGACATGTCAAGCCGCCGAAAGTAACTTTCCGAAAAGCAGGAATACTTTTCGTCTGAGCTGTAAAGCAAGCAGCGCATCGCCCCTACTTTCGCTTCATCTCTCGATCGACACCAAATCGCCCACCTTTTGAAGATCTCGTAAATGATTATCTGCTCTAGTTATCTGTGAAGACGAAATTCCTTGACTGACAGCCCCATGCATTTAATGCATTTATGAAAAGAGCTGTTGAAGTCTTCGTCTTCTCCAACGAATCTTTTGAAATGCACCTGCTTTAAATACTGCCATTGAAGACTGGATCAATAGAGACAAGCATGTAATCAATCGAACACTTAAAGAATTGCTCGAATCTACGTAACTCCAAGTCTTTCACTCGGTGCATTCAATAGATCCTCAACGGATCTAGAAGTCCTCATCAACAACAAGAAGCCGCTCTTCAACATTTATTGTTTTATTCTTCTTGTTGTTTACTTCCATTAACTATATACGCATCTAATTAAATATCTTGTATTTACAGATATTTAATTCCCTAGACCCAAACACAAGTCAATATTTTGTACACGATCCATTAGGGATATTCTTTGTAATTGATCTAAGTGGAAAACATAGTGCACAATTTAAATCCAAGGTTGACTGCCTTGGTGGTGGATGTAGCACTCATTATAGTGTGAACCATCCCAAAATACTTGTGTTATTTCCTTCTGTCTGTTTAATTATTGAACTGCTCAATTTCATTGTTTACTTCATCCATTTCAGCAGAACTTAAGTAATCTGTAAAAGGTCTACCGGTAGTCCTTATCGGCAGACCTGGAACAATTTTCTTGAAGGTCTTCCGCTACTTGATTCTTTTCATAGATTGCAAGTAACTTTCAAGGAACTTACTTTAAAAGTTTTAAAGTGTTAATAAGCTATTCAACCCCCCCTTCTAGCTTATTATTGTGCTCATTGGGACCCACAACCACTTACTTTGACTCCACTTCCATTTTCAATCGAAGAGAATATTTTGCTATTACGATTCTTCCAAGGCAGAACAGGAGAAAGAAACAGATCTTGGAGGAGAATTTACTATTGCCTCCCAATGCAAAGAGCGAATTGATCTCTTAAACAATATGCATATGACGTTGTTTTGATCTAATCAAAAGCCAATATTTAGTCCAAATTTCCTTTCTTCACATCAATTGTCTACGTCCTGGTCTTTTTTTTTAATTCAAATCAATTGTCTATTTCTTGGTCCTTCAGGCATGGTTTAATATCCTCATGTTTCTACCTTATCCCTACTTCATGATCAAGTATTCATGTATGTGCACGCTTTACACACACACACACACACACACACAGTATACCTTTAAAAAATTTAGCACCGGCACCAATGAATTCTATGGCCTTAGTATTCATGGTACTAAGCTTTACATCCTTGTAGGAATCAAATAACCCCTCCCGAAAGTGTTAGTTATATAGAAGTCAATTGCGTCCTGTAGACACCCCAATTTCGTACCCCTGGTATGTGACATGACATAAAATATCAAGACTTGTTAAAACATTAACAAATGTCAACTTACAGGGTCAAAAGTGCAAAAGGACAAAGCAGGATGCGCAAAAGGACGAACTACAGGGACCAAAGTGCACAAAAAGCAAGAAGTTTGAAATTGGGCATGGCCACCATGGAAATTGGGTGTGGCGCCCAATTCCATGGGTTGCGCCCAATTTTCTTCTGCGCTGCGCCCATTTTTCCTCTTCATTTGCCGTAAAATGCAACTTCCTCTGCGCTGTGTACAAGCCAACTGAGGCATGAAGAAGGAATTTAAATTCCATCGATGTCCTCAGTTCCTCCTATAAATACTGGCCTCTGGTCAATCATTCAGCACACCTTTTCATCGATAAAAATTCTCCGCGTTCTCGTTACGCTGGAGAAATAGAGAGCGAAGTGAGATAGTGAGCGATCACCTCAAAAAGCCTCGAAACTCTGCCAAATCTCCTTCAAACACAAAACCAACCGGTAGAAGTGAGTCTTAGCCCCCCAGCTAGGTATCCACCCTATTTCCCCGGCCCAAAAACCATAAAGTAAGTCGTTACTCTGCCCGAGTAATAGGTTGAAAATCAACCCATATAAGCCGTTATTCTGCCCAACCAAATAAGCCAAAACCACAAAAACTCAGCCGTCATTCTGCCCGAGTGAGTGAGCCAAAAACACCATACATAAGCCGTCACTCTGCCCAAATCACATCAGCAACAGCAATAAAAGTCTCCCTCTCCCGAGAAGGACAGAGCGAGCACACCCCGCTCTAAAAGGTAAAAACCTTTAAGGGCGTTATTTTATTTATCCATTTACTTTTCCGCTCAATTATTATTTAAAGTTGTATTTAAAATCCAGCCCAATATATTCCATATAAGCCGTTGTGTTGCCCGGATTAGATTAGGAAATATTATGTAATAGAGCCGTTATTATGGCCAAATATTTTCAATTATATCTGTAATTATTTGTAAAGAGACAGTTGCAAGTCTGTAAATAATGTAGACAAATGGATGTATTTGTAGGCAGTTAACGCTTTATTTATCTGTTAAATAAATATAACAAAAAGCATACTTTAGCCAAAAACTGTTTTGAGACCGAAAGGGCGAGTTGGGTGCCTAGCACCTTCCCAACTCGTAACTTAGTCTCCGGACCCGCTTTTATTATCTCTGGTTTTCTTTTTGGTTTTGCTTTATTTATTCCTTAAAATAAAGATGGCGACTCTAAACCATTTTGGATCCAGTGGGGCCTCGCAACATCTTTCCTTGCATTTTTTCCGTTCTCCCCTAAAAAAGGGAGAATGGGAATGGAAAGGTGATGTATTCCTATGTCCTGGTATCCCCTAAAAAAGGGATAACTTGACGTAGAAAACCCAAAGCACCCATAGTGATCCGAGATGGGCCATAAGGCTATTTTCATAAAATCCATAGTGGGGGCGCTGCAACATTCCTTCCGTGCACTTTCACGTTTTCCCCTAAAAAAGGGAAAATGGGAATAGAAGGGTGATACATTCCTATATCCTGGTATCCCCTAAAAAAGGGATAACTTGACATAGAAAACCCAAACCTCCCATATTGGATCAAAATCCACTAAAGGCAACCGAGGTGCATTGCAACGCGCTATTCCGACAGCACTCCTCCCGCACTTTTGATTTCGTCTTCCCCTAGAAAAGGGAGGGTGGAACGAGAGCAGTGGATGTCACCGCATCCGCACGTACGTGCACCCCTATCCAAGGGCGCGCGAGGCGCGGGAGCACGTTTCCCGGGAACCCACACGTCCACGGTTTCATTCTTCCTAATCTGAAAGAAAATATTAGTATAAGAGAGTGAAAAAGTTTCCTATAATGATTTTGAAGCCCAGAATTTAAGTTAGCAAAAATTTTCTTGGCCATATATTCTACCAAAGAGCGTATTAACACCAATGCATGCCTACAAAAATGATGTGGTTGGAATTGGATACAGCAATTTTAAAATCTGCATGTGTTGAATAGATGGACAAATCCAGCAAGCAATAGGATAGAAGAGAAAGTAACTGATTCAATAAGGTCATATGCATAACATTTTTTCACAATTACTGTCAGGAAAGGCTTTTTGCAACTAAACTAATGACAGATGTCCATAAAATATATGATGTAACCTCTGATGTTGTCGATGAACTTTGTTATTGAGCTGAAAACTGATTTTGAGAATACCCGGTAGCTTCTCAACTCGTCACTTAACAAAACATAATTCAAAATAATAAACATCAATGCTGACAACATGTTCAGCTATATAAGAGATGGAAAAAGAACCAAAGGAGTGTCAAGATAGTCATGATTAAGTATTCAAATGGCACAAGAAATATGAGTAAATCCTAACCTTAGAAATAGAAGTCACATTGATGAACAAACTCTGATTAGGAGAGCAGGTATGCTCATAGAAAAGATTCAAAAAAATTCTCAAGCAAGCTAGACAGCCTACAAGAAAAGGAATTGCCTGCAAGAAAGAGGATAATTCAAGATACAAAATTGGCATCATTTATTTTATAAGAGAGCATAAAATTGTAAAGGAATGCCCGGGAAAGAGAAATAATTAGGCTTTGGTCTTGCATGGTAAACACCGAGGTATGAACCATACTAAAGGACTACTCTATAAAACATACTCCAATTGGAGTGATAAAATCTACTTGATAAGTACAAATGTGATAAAAGTTATCCTAACCTATTTGATAATGTTATAAAATCTACTTGATAACTACAAATGTGATAAAATTTATCCTAACGTAACTGTAAACTTTATCACATTTTTTTAAAATTAAGATTATAATATTTTTTTTTAAAATTGCAAAAATGGTTATTTTTATCACAAATAATTTTTTTAATTAAGATTAGAATTTTTTTTATAACATTTGTAGTTATCAAAAAGTAAGATTAGAATATTTAGTAAAAATGGTAATTTTTATCAATTTTTTTTAATAATTCATAGATAGTGACACATGGCAGCACCAAATTACTTTTAAAAATTAAGCAGAAAGCCGCCACGTGGCAGCAGCGGCTTTTGTTTTAGTTATAGTTAATAGATGAGTTGAAAATATATTTGTTGTTAATTTTTTTGAGCTGCTAATTGGTATACGTGTTTGTAATAAATAATTACTCCGTTTAATCAATAAAATAGCCGATATGAATAAAATAAGATGATACTGCAAAATGACATTTATGACACAAAAATTATGGAATTGTATTTATTAAATCTCATAATTTGTTACGTTTGATAATTGACCATTTGAAGTCAAGCTGAGTGAAATAAATTATATGGAGTAGTGTAAATAACTCCTATGATGCTTGTTTTTATTTAAGGGGTGATTATACCCTTATAATACGATATGATAATAAGTAATTGTTACTAGATCTTCATGCCCGTGCCTATGGCACAGTGCCAGTATATCTGATTTCGTGAATTGAAACACCAAAGTCTAAATAAAAGGTGTGATTTTTTTTAAAATGTTACAGTTAAGGGGTACATTACTTTAAGTGGTAGTTGAGGGACGCTATTCGAACTCGACCCATAGTTGAGGGAGAGTATTTGTAAGGAGTTATATGTAACTGACCTATAAACGTTTGATTTTGCGGCGGAATCAACCCCCTTAGCCAGATAGTCTCAATAAATTAATTGAGTTCTATTGTGGGATTGTATTAACATAAGGTTGATGTTTTGTAAGGGGTAATGGTTTAGAAGATTAATCTCAGGGTGTAACTGCTCATAATATTAATTGTAAGGGGTAACTTTATAATAGGGTGAGAGAAAATAGAGAGTTAAAAGTAGATAACTACTCTCACACATGTGAATGTATTAGTGAATCCTAACTATTAAATTTTTTAAGATAATTTAATCTCAACCTCAAAATAGCTTTAGTCAATTGCACATGTGTGAGAGAATGAGCTCTATTGTAATATAGACTAGTACTCTTGCCTGTGCCGATGGCACGGTGTCAGTTTAAAAATGTATCAATAAATGAAGCAGATATTGTAGAAATGAACTACTAAAAATATTATTTCCTTAAAAAAATTGACTTTCAAACGGGGCCTCTTTGCCCGAAATGGAGGGATTAAGTAATAATTTGTATACGAAATTGTGAGCTGGATAAAACGGGCCGGAAAAAAATTAAATTGCTTAAGTTAATTACGATAACAGTTAAAAAGATCAAATAATTATATTTCAAATTACAAAACTTACGTTTTTTTAATTTTTTTTTAATTTGTATATGAAATTACGGGTCAGAAAAAAATTAAATTGATTAATTTAATTACGATAACAATTAAAAAGAAAAATACAAATACAAATTTTCGCAACCATAAAACTGTAAAACTGTAAAACCGTAAAATATTAACAGTAAAATCGTAATATCTCAGTAAAAGAGTAACTAATTTTCGCAAATATAAAATAATAACTGTAAAACCATAAAATATTAACTGTAAAATATTAAATGTAAAATAATAACTGTAAACTATCTTGTAAACTGTAATAGCTCAATAATTTTTGCAGTAATAAAATAGGGAGGGAAAAAACGTGATAAAAACGGTTGAGATTATGAGATTAAACATGACAGAGAGATATTACATTGAAATGAATGCCCGCACAGAATTTTTCGTTTAAAAATTTGACATTCATCAACTTTTTAAAAAGTACAATGAAAATTCTTTAAAAAAAATTGAGAGACATTATTTGGAAATTGGTGTTGCAAAATAGTTTTTTATTCAATAGCCGTAGAATCTTGGTAAAACAGTAAATTGATTAATATATATACGAAATTGTGGGTCAGAAAAAACGGGCCGGACAAAAATTAAATTGATTAAGTTAATTACGATAACAGTTAAAAAGAAAAAAAACAAATATTTCAATTAATTTGTATACGAAATTACGGGTCGGAAAAAAATTAAATTGATTAAGTTAATTACGATAACATAAAATTGTAAAACTGTAAAACCGTAATGGGGAAGAGAAGGAGTCGGGAGGAATTGCAAGAAAGAGGGAAAGAATACTCGCTGGGAAAATCGTCATTCGCACATGCGAGAGTTGAGGGAAATAAGGGCCGTTGGATCGCCGTAAAACAATAAATCCTGACCTCTTTTTATCTCAAGTCAATTGTAAGTATGCCACACTAACCTCTATTGTATTATAGATTGGATAGTTGGGGGCTAACTAATAATTAGCGGTTGTGGTCCAAAGGTGTTATAGTAATGTAATTGGCTATACATGGTTAATTTGTATGACAATAAAATATTAAATGGAAGAGTGATATATTTGTACCTACGTGTTAAGAATATTATTGCGATATTGTAATTGACTTTACAAAGTCAATTGGACTTGATTAATAGTTAAGTGAACTGAGTAGTTTAGTTCCGACAGGAAATTAAAGTATTTGAAATAGTATTATTCATATGCTAAACTTATTATGCTTCGGTAGCAGTGAGTAAATTGAGAATTAAATAGATGCTATAAGTTATGGAAGTAACCACTCACATGATGTGGCGACCCGACCCGGACCGGAGGTGGAACTGCGGGTCGGACAGCCCAAATAAGGGGTAACAAGAAACACATATACATATAAGGACTCAATTTAAGAAAACAACGTGACGCAACATTGGAGACGTAACACGCCTTGGGACCAAAAGGCCGAAATTTTTCAAAAACATTTCCTGATATAACAGTTAAGTAATTAACCCAAGTCATCAGCGACATTACATGCCGAGCCCAAGCTAGCGCTTAATGGACAAGAAATAAATAAGAGCTAACAGACGCCAATGAAGACTTATACGTAGTGAACTAACCAACAAGATAGACAAGCTCGGCTTACACAAATGCCGACATCAAAAGGAATACAAGTACTACAAGTGATAAAACTACAAGTAGCTAATAAAAGAAGCAAGTACATGTTCTATACAAATTCTCAAGCATAGTGTAATTGAATTGCTTTAAACCCATCGTCCTTGCAAAATACAAAAGGATAGAAGAGGACATCTAAACCACCTCTTCAACCGGAACGTCGGACCAAAAGAGGAACCAAGTAAACACGAACACTGCAAGCCTCAATGAGAAGGACCTGCCTTGCTAGGATCTAAAACAATAAAGGGGAATGGGTAAGTCATAAAGACTTGTAAGCTATCAATCATGCATGTCATGGAAATATGCAACATACAAACGCTATCTGGAATGTGAGGTGTCAGATGGTTGTGAATACATCGACCTTCCGAGGAGATGCTCGGGATAGACACACTAATGCGCTCTAATGGTTACAACAAAGGGGCTACTTCTCCATTGTGGTCACAGTGGAGGCATGTGTGTACAAGAGCATGTATGCCAGCTGGACTCATGCAAATGTCAAGTAATATTTACTTAACAAATCTCAAGTAGAGAACGAGGTCGACAAGAGCGATCTCGTCCTTGACAAGTAAATATACTCATCAATAAATCAAGTAGGATTGAGTTCGACAAGAGCGAACTCAACAATGTCAAATATGCATTCTATTATATGACATTTAAAATCAAGCATGGTAGTCAATCCAATTGAAGAGTCTAGAACTAGTATTCCTAGTGAAATGCATTTAGAACGTCGTAGGGATTTATCATTGAGCCGGTATTGTTCAATGGATCACTAAAATGGACTCCGTTGAGTCGGCTCTATCAATTCATCCAAATAGAGTTTAAACACTAATTGTATTCCAACAATTTCTAAGTTCTCGTATATGATAGACTAGGCCATTAATCCAAATAATAACCATAGCCAAGAATTATTATCAATTCATAAATTTTGGAACCCTAGAATTATAATTGCAAAAAGTTGTTAAAAGTCAATCGTCGAAGAACAATAGTTATTCCAAATGAGGCATATAACTCATTTAATTCTAGGGTTAAGACCAAAACAACAAGATGATTATATCACTCAAAAATCGCACAATCTCAAATCATCATCAAACATAATATAGACATGGCAGGAGCATGAGAAACATGGGAAAAAGGGGGATAGCATGGCATTTCTAGCATACATCATAAGGAGAATCAATAGCTTACCTTACACCAAGGAAAAAGATGAAATAACAAAATCCAATCTATTAGAATCGTGCTCCTCATCGATAGCGTCGATTTGGTGGTCTCGGATTGGAAATCGGGACTCGGGAGCTCAAGATATGAAGGAAACACCTAGTAATGTCACCTCACTATTCACACACTTGAGTTCACGAAGAGAAAGAAGGAAATGGTTGTAAATGAGGGTTTATGACAGCCACAAAGGAGAAGAGAGCTTATATATGACATGCAAATGTGGGTGGAAATCCACATGTCACGAGGAGGGTGAGTGGGAATCCATATGTCACATGGAGGATAAAAGGGATTAGGCTCCCAACTAGGTTTTAGGTTTAGGTTAACTTAGTTAGGTTCTAATACCATGGATTATGGTCACTAAGGATGGAGGTTTAATGGGCTAAATGGGTTACAATTTCTGTGACGACCCAACCCCGACCCCGAGGAGGGAGCGCGGGTCGTGTCGTCCAAATAAGGACTACAATACATGCACGGACTCAATTATCAAAACTGACGTGACGTAACATTGGACACGTAGTACAACTCGGCACTAAAAAGCCAGAATAATTTAAAACTTTAGAACCTGATATAACAGTTAATA
The DNA here is from genome assembly GCA_013146195.2 of Codonopsis lanceolata. NCBI lineage: Eukaryota > Viridiplantae > Streptophyta > Magnoliopsida > Asterales > Campanulaceae > Codonopsis > Codonopsis lanceolata. The sequence continues at coordinate 83,842,252 of CM028378.1, read as the reverse complement.
GAAAGTAAACCAAGTCATCGACGAATTTACAACCGGAACCCTACAACTAAAAAATTCATGTTAATATACATACATCTCAACGGCTAAACACGCCGAGACACTAAAAAGAAAAATAGAGCTAATGGGATGCTCAATGAAGCCTTAACGAGTGAACCAATACATGCAAGCAAGGCTCGGCCCGCAATCGCCCAAATAACTAGAAACATAAGTAGTACTATTAGTCTTAGACTAGACAACAACAAGACACTATAATTACACATTCCCAAGCTAAGTCTAAGTGACTTGCTTAACCCAAGCATCCTTGCAAAAGAGAAACCAAAAGCCAACGCTACCACCTCTAGGCGCGCAATCACGAACAAGAGTAGATGATCAACCTCGACGAGATGGTCCTAGATGGTTAGGATCTAAAACAGTAAAAGGGAGGGGGTGAGTCATAAAGACTTTGTAAGCCACCAATATGCATGACAGGATATAATGTAAGGCATACATAGCACGTATCAAGCAAGGTCATACTAGCACGTAGTTCTCATGTCACGATGCACATTGTTTTCACATAAGTGCTTAAATAAATCACATAGGATAAGGATATGTTATGGAACTGGTGCCGCTTCGTAGACCTGAAATAGACAAGGTTATCACGATTGTATTTTTCGGATGTACGTGTATGATACATCGACCACGATAGTATTGTTCCAAGTGCCCATTGGTTACGACAATGTACTCTTTCTCCACCGTGATCGGTTGTGAAGGGTGTGTGCACTAATGTTTATGGTGTGGTGACCTATCACTACCATGAATCTTGCAATTCATGACGGCGATGCATCGTTGACCATCAAGACAATTCACGTTATGCCAGCTGGACTAATGGTTTGCCAAGTAGATATTTTCTTGTCGCACAAAATCAAGTAAGGAGCGAGTTCGAGAAGAGCGAACTCGTCCGAGTCAAGTAGATGTTTACTCACGTAATAAATCAAGTAAGGGAGCGAGGTCGACAAGAGCGACTCGTCCAATCAAGTAGGCATGTTACTCTACGATATACAAGTCAAGCATGAGATCAATCACGTTAAAAATTCCCAATAGCTAATTTACAATTCAATTGAACTCTAAACGCCGTAGGGATTAATTGTAGAGTAGGTATTGTTCAATGACTTACTAAGTGCAACTCCGTTGAGTTATCACTGAATTATTTCTAAGTAGAGGATGAATGCTATATGTAATTCATGGCTCTTTTCTATGTTCTCGATTCATTATAATTAGACTACTAGGTTATTCATGACTTTTAGTCCATCAAGATCAAAGTTCCCAAATTGTGAACCCTACAATGATCATCATTTTTAAAGTTACGATTCACAATAAGTCCAAGAACAATAGTTATTCCAAATCCATTCTAGAACATTATTCATACTTGACACAAGTCCAAATATTAATTATGAGTCATTAACCCAAAATTTACAGAAAATTAACTTAAGGAATTTCAAGTTATTAACATGGTGCATGTTTTCTTGAGCATGTAAATAGAGACTGAAAGAACACAACAACTAGGATTCTCAAGAGAAACCAAAGCAATTTCAAATGTAGATGTGAATGTAGCTACAATGGGAATCACAATGATCAACAAAGCAGCGGAAGACAGAATATAAAACAGTGAACTGAATGCAAAAGATAACCAAAAACAATCTACAAGATAATACTTGTAGACCTAGCCTCAAGGCCACAAAGATTTCACTAAATATAATAATTGTTTAACAAACATAATTGTGAAATCACTCACAAAAATATTCTCACAAGACAATGAATCTTGGATAACAAAAACCCCACATAAACAGAACAGACAAAACGTGGGAAGAAATAAAAACAACTTCCTAAAACTGAAATAGGAAGACAAAACAGTTTTCCAGAATTCCAATGTTACTGCTGATGTTATAACATCAACAACTTGCATCTAACGCCGCTCTTTCGGACTAGAAACGGCTTCTCGAAAACTCCTTGCTTCGCCACGCCTCTATAAGATTTTATTCTCTCTCTTAAGCTCTACCAAACCCGTATCACAGCTTCTGTATATATAGCATCGAAGAGACCTACACATACACTAAAACAAACCATCTACTACACGGAAAAGGATTAGTATAAGGAAACACTTACAACTTACCAATTCAGTAGGATTTTATTACCAAAAATCAAAATTGCTCAAGAATCTCGGTTTGACTAGGATTTATACTAAGATTTAGTTACCAAAAAAGATGTACCATAATCTAATAAAAGATTTTGATACCAAATATAACACAACTAAATCTACTAAGAGATATTAAATCCTAAATTACCACAAACTTAACAAAAATAATATTTTGACCATGAAAGGGGAAACAAGTAAAAATAGGCATGGCGTATTTTACCCTTACAATCACCCCCTTTGTTGAGCATTTCTGGTCAAATCCAATGATAAGTGTTCCATCATCAATCTTGCAAGAGTTAGAGAGACAAATCCAAACAACTCACCCCCTAAACACATGCACTAATCAGAAATAAAGGAAACCAAGCTATGAGAGCAATAACCAACCAATCACTTTTAAGGAGTTACGCATCAAATCGGTTTAAGGAGTAATTACAGACCCAAACATGAAGTATTGTTTAGATACAACCAACCACAAACAACTCAAAAATTCAACCACATAAGAACCATAAGAGACACAGTTTTCAGATCATCAAGCACCACAAGAATAAGCTGCAGCATCATTCTTCTTCGCCAAAGAATGCATCAATAGATTCAAAGAACAAGAGGAGCGAAGAATCGGAACATCATGGTCGCCAGCAACACCGAATCGGAACAACCGAACTGGAACACTTACACTTACACCCCCTATTTGGCCAGAATGCAAGGCCAACCAAGCAGTATACTGAGCAGCTAAAGATTTAAGCAGGGAGGTTTGAGATTCCAGAACAGCCAGTTGGGAATTAACCATGTTCAATTGTTCAGAAATAAAGGCAATGGAAATTGGTGCAGAAGGATGTGCTGAGATAGATGATGAAGCTACATTAGAAGTAGCATTGACAGAAGTAGGAACAGAAGGTTGGGAATGGGATGGACCAGGAATAAAAGCAGAAGGGACTGTGGAAACTGGAACATAGGGATGAATCAGAGGCAAATTCACAACTCTATCTCCTCTCAAAAGTTCAGCAAAGATGTGTAGAGGTTCAAGAATGGGAGTAAGTTTAGTACTAGCAGTGGGAGAGTAGCCTTGACACACTAAGATTTTGTAGATAAGGGAAGGAAAAATCAAAGACCTTTTATCACCCTCAGATTCAGCAAGAGAGGAGATCTTTCTAAAAGCAAAATGTCCAAAGTCAAAGGGTTTATTTGTGCCAATTTGATACAGAACCCTAGCATGCTCTTTAGTGAGAGTGTTTATGTTAGTGGTGGGTGACCAATTAGCACAACATATTTTATGCATGAGTGCATAGAGGGAAGACAACTGGGATGTGCTGATAGAGGACCCATTCCCAGGCCACTTATTCAAGGGGCCACCAGTTAACTCCAAGCACAAAGATTCAAATCAGTAGACATTACAAAAGGACCAGTCTCAGGAGTGTTAAACATGCTATTGATAATGGAGGATGAGAACAAATACCATTTACCTCTAACAAAAATCTTTTCAAACCTTGCATCAGAAACTAAGGAGATACGTTTTTCAAGATTCACATAAAATTCATATATGAGATCACGAAAGTAGGGGGAGGCAGATGAGAGAGACCCTAGAAGACCTCTATCAGTGAAGAATTGAGTCAAGTTTTGTGCAGACAACTCAACTAAGGGTATAACCCTTTCATCTACAATTTTTCGAGAAGTATTATAGCGAACAGATGCAGCTTTTGAAATAAATTTAGAGGAGAAAGGTTTACTAACTGAGGCAGTCACAGATGCAGAAGTCTTAGAAATTTTGGATGTAGCTACATTGGTAGCTACATTTATAGAGGATGCACGACTTCGGGTGAACCTCACTAGAGCCTCCTCAGTATCTTCGCTATCTGCAGGCGTAGCTTCTTTGCTTTCAAAATTCTTGTCCGAACTATCATCGAATCCAGAGGAGCTGGATTGATGGGGCAAGTCTTCTGTAGGTGGTTGTGAAGACGGATGAGGCGTGGGAGAAGTCACGGAGTTTAATTGAACCAAGTAATCAGCCAGGGTTCGATCTTCATCAGAGAAATTTATATCAGCATTGATGCTGAAGGAGAATCATGCTTAGAATCAGAGGATTCTTGAGCTTGAACCAAAGAATCTGGTGGAAATACAACTCGCGAAGATGGAATAGGATAATCATCATCTCCAGCTTCCTCTTCGACTGGAGAAGCAGGTTGAGAAACTGTTTCTTGAACAATCAGGGTTTGCCCTGTTTTAGGAACAAAGTCCTCATCATCGGGGTCGCTATCAATGGCCATTGATTCTTCGAAAATTCCAGGAACCACTTTGTGTTTCTTGGCAGCAATAACATCCTCCTCACTTGGATTTTCGAAATTTGAGGGAATCCCTCTGACCCTCTTCGATTTTCGCGAGCTAGGGTTACCAATTTTGGGTAACCCTGACAAATAACCTGGATTGTCCACATCAATGGCGTTTCCTTTCTCGCCAAAAAAGGATGACTGTGAGAGGTTCAGGTAACGGCTAAGCAATGACAATGGCTGTTAGGGGATTTTCAGGAGATGAAAGAGGGGTCGATGTAGCTTCATCGGAAGCTACATCTGAGGGTGGATTTTGTTTGGGGATTTCGTGTGTAGAGGATGATGTAGAGGCCATGGGTAATTTGAGGAGAAGAACAAGAATGGATGATGAGAGAAGAAGGATTTCGAAGAAGAGGATTTGCAATGAACACTTTGCCATATTTTGAAGGATGAGTAAGCTTCTGTAAGAAGTGATTTCTTCTTTCCTGAGAAAATAACACTAATACAACCACTAATGACAATTAGTCGTTAGTTCCTTAATTAATTAGAATGGGAGAAGCCATAATAACTAATCAAAATTCAAATATAGATAAAAATCAAATATCAACCAATCACAATGAAGAGATAAAATTCTGTTGTTATTGACATGAGAAATAGGTGGAGAATTAAAGATGAGGGAATAACAACTAATTTCAGATTTCAAAATTTGAATTTTTCAAAATTAATCAAGTATTTTGAGGATACACAACACTTAATTAACCAAAATTGATACCACACCAACCTGTCAAAACAATAATCATAAACCAGTTCAGGGCCTCATGATCAACACACAAATTAGACAACCACATAAAATTTTAACATGGTGAACAATAGAATAGAGATTGCACTAATCTGCTTATAGAAACAAAAACATCAAGGGGCTGATATGATCAACACAAAATATGTCCTAGAAAATATTCCTTAAACATGCTGAAAAACAGGAGAAATAATGCAGTTACACACATGTGATATGTCTAGATCATCTGAATGTAGTTCCCAATGTAGCTGCATTGGAAGATACATTCGCCAAAGTTGTGATTTTATGTACAAATTCTCATTTTTTTTGTTCACCAAAACAGCACATAACTCCCATAAAAACCATAGGTACTTTATTTCTCTAGGTGAATAGCTTTACTTTATTTCAAGCCTATTCAGCACAAGCCACTAGGAACCTTTCACACTATTTACCAAGGGTAGCAACTTTACTTATTGATCAACCCATGTAATCCGAGGATTCATAGTTCCAAAAGAAAGATGCCACAACCTTGTTCATAGGTAGCACTTTTCCGTTAGGTAGCTTTCACTATTTTTCAATTAAAGGGAGTCAATTTACTCAAGATCAACCCATGAGAGCCTAAGCTCCATAGTACTTTGACAAATTGCGGCATCCCAAAATTTTCAAAAGGTAGCTCTTTCCTTTGTGGTCTTAAGATTTTTCAGATTCAATAAGCCTTTTAGGGAGATGGTGACGAGAATCAGAACAAGAAAATCACAACTGATATTGAATGCACATCCAGGTCAACAAACAAAGGTACTAAAACATAAAGAAAGAAACTAGTGTGCCCCCCTAAAATACAATGCAAGATGCCTAAATTTTTTTATATATAAAGAAGTGAGGGGTCACATGGCACACATAAGAGAGATTTCCTAAGATTTATAAATGTCTCAAAATCTAGACTCTTAGTGAAAATATCAGCCTGTTAATTTTCAGTTCCCACATGCTCAATGCAAACAATGCCTTGTTCAACCAAGTCTCTAATAAAATGGTGTCTTATATCAATGTCTTTAGTTCTAGAGTGTTGAACAGGATTTTTAGCTATACTTATGGCACTAGTGTTGTCACAATACATGGTTAACACTACAAGAAAACAGAGCAATTGAAACGGAAAATTCTGTTGCAAAAAATGAAAATCCGTTACAATTAGATGATTGAAACGGAAAAGGTTTGTTGCAAATTCGGTTTGGAAAACACTCGTTGCAAAAATTGTGCAACCGTATGTATTCCGTTGCATGATATTGCAACGAAAAACGAGCATTGCAATTTCAAATATATCGGTTGCAAATGTGCTTCCAAGGGCAGTTGACGTCCGTTGCAAATAGCAACTAGTTTTTTTGTTGCATTCTTGCAATGAACTTTTTTCATTGCATTCTTGCAATAGACTTTTTTTGTTGCATTGTTGCAACATATTTTTTCGTTGCATTTTTTGTTACATTCTTGCAGCAGACTTTTTCGTTGCATTTTTGCAACTGACTTTTCCATTACAATGCTTATATATTTCTGTTGCTAGTTCATAATTGAATTTTTTAAAAATTATTATTGCAACAGAAGATACTGTTGCAAAATTTATATCATAAAATATTTGTTTTTACAAATATATATATATATATATATATATATATATATATATATATATATATATATTATCGTACATGATTGAACATTTCATATTTCACATTTTACAAAAAAAATTAAATCTAAAATCAAGCATTTAAAACAACTCAAGTTTAAACATTTCATTCAAAAGTCATTGTCGAAGTGTCAGATTACATGAAAGTACAGAGAATGTTGAGAGACTCCCAAGTGACTAACAAAAGACATTGTCTATCTATCAAACTACATAGAAGTTGGTGGAGGTTGTTGGGCTTTAAGTGACCAAATTTCCTCTTGCATTAGCTTGAAATCAGCTTTGATTTGCTCCATTTCCGCAGCATTGTCAGCTTGTATTTGTTTTTTAATATCTTCTCTCACTTGTTCTACTCTTTCACAAAGCTTATATTGAAATTGTTGGGTTTGTGTAAAATCTTCATTCCGTCATCACCCACAACAGATTTCCCTTGAATTGCATTCCTAATCTGTAAGGGTAATTTAGGCATTGCCTAATTTATCTTGTCCTCACTCTCTTGGTCAAAATAGAATTTTATATTGGAATTATTGTAGTAGGATTTAATTAGGATTCTTTATTAGAGGTAGGTGATATTTTTGGTAATTAAATCTTTACATAAGTGTTTAGTTATTGATGGTATCAAATTAGGAAACAAATCTTGTATATTTGTTGGTTTAATTTCTTTCCTAGTAGGATGTGGTGTTTTTGCCGTGAATGTGCAGGATTCCTTGGTGTCTTGGATTTCAAGTCATTGCAGCCTATATATAGCTGATGCCGAGCAGCTTGCAGAGGACACAGAACTGAGAGCATATAGAAGATATTGGTTTGAAGTGCTGTGAGCAGAAAAAAGAGAGTTGATCCAGTTTTTCTTGTGTGCTGAATTAGAGAGAAGAGATCAACACCTCATATACAACGATCGTTCTGAAGACTGCCGTGAACATACCTGCTGCAGTTTAATATCTTCAGGAACACAGCCTTGTGTTTCCTGAAGCTGTTGTTTCGTGCTTCCAGTTTGTGTTATTGGTCTTGGAAGCTGTTTTTAGTCTTTGATTATTTTCTTCCCACGTTTGGTCTAATAGTTTATGTGGGTTTTGTGATCTCCAAGATTCTATATCTTGTGAGATTTTTGTGTTAACTGTTAAGGTTCTAAAACAGTTTTGATTTTTAATATAGTTTGTTGCCTTGAGGCTTGATCTACAAGATTGATTCTTGTAGATTGTTTTTGTGTGATTTTCTGTCTTACTAAGTGTGTTAGATTTCAAATCACAAAACAAAACTTCCGCTGCAAATTTACGTGAAACACTTTTAGTTCACATTGTTACGCCATTGTTGCAACATTCACCGCAACATTGACGTAACATCGTCCATATTGAGTTTACCGTGGCATCGCTTCTTTCAATTGGTATCGAGCCTTCTCTTGATATCACTAAGAGTCGATTCTCGCTTAAAGACGTGATGGATTCTCAATATGAGAATGTGGTTCGTCCCCCTACTCTTACTAATGCTAATTATTCTATATGGAAAGTCAAGATGCGTATCTTCATCAAATCAATTGATGAAAGAGCGTGGCTTGCTGTGTTGAATGGTTGGAGTCCTCCCAAAACTGTTGATTCTGATGGTGATGTCAAAATCACAAAGGAGTCTGAGTGGACCAACGATGATAGGAACACAGCATCTTTTAACTCAAAAGCCTTGTCTGCAATCTATAAGGCCTTAGACGCAAATACTTTTAGAGTAATAGTGAATTACGACCGCCAAAGATGTGTGGGAGGCCCTTCAAACCTTATGTGAAGGACCCGCCGTTGTCCTCCTCTAAGCTAAGAATGTTAACGACTCGGTTTGAGAACACAAGGATGCAAGAGTCCGAGGACATAATGACATATTATGGAAGACTTCCTTGATCTATCCACTCGCTTTTAGCCTTAGGAGATCCTATTACAAATGAGCGTCCTTGTCGGTAAGATGATGAGGACTTTGCTCGAAAGGTTCAATGTCAAGATATGTGCTATTGAAGAAGCACATGATATTGACAAGATGAGTTTTGAAAGATTGGTGGAATTCTTCAAAACTTTGAATTGAACCTAAACGATCAAATAAAAAACAAAGGCAAAGGTGTCTCATCATCTTCCACACCCACTGGGAAAAACATTGCTATGCCTGCACCTATTGATCTGTCATGTGATTTGCTTGAAATCCAAAAGGACATTGATGAGTCTGATTTTGGAGAAGAATCAATTGCTCTATTGACTACTAAATTCAAAAAATTTTTGAAAAATAAAAGTCAAAATAGAACTCCATCATCAAGCTCGAAAAATAATTTCAAACCTGATTCTGTGAAATTTGTTCCCAAAGAACAATCCTTTCAATCCCTCGAAAACCCTTCACAAATCCTTTTGTTTAAGTCATCCTACAATGGTAAGAATCTTGATTCTATCCAATGTAGAGAATGTCAAGGTTTTGGACACTATGCAAACCAATGTGCTAACACTTTAAGAAAGAAAGGATTGAATTTTTCTCGCAACTTTGAGTGATAGTGATGGAGAAGATCCAGTGATCTTATCACCTTGAATGCGCTTTATGATTCTCGATTCGTAAAGTACAGCTTGGTTCAAGAATGAGTCACCCGATGTTGCAACATCGAGTAACATCGGAGAAACATTGTGCGTAAACAGAACAGCTTTTTTCTGCTTTTAATTCCACGCTTGCAGAGGATGATGGACATTCAGATTCAGATCTTCGCTGGAAGGGTACAAGGAGCTGTACAAGGATTGGGAGAAAAGGGCTCATCAAGTCACACTACTTGGTAAGGCGAATGAACCGCCGAAAAAGGCCAACGAGGATCAAAAAGAATGCATAATCAGCCGAAGGAGTCCTAAGTAGAAAGGATGTGGAAATTGAGCAAGCTTAAAGGAGCAACTTGCTCAAGCGTAAGCAACACCGACCAAGTGGAATTCGAGCAAACGTAAGGTTGAAGATCCGCTAAATTCTCGTAACTCTTCCGCATCGTATTGGTTTTGTCCCTAAGGTGTTTGTGAAAGAAGGAGAAGGAACATCGTGAACTAAAACCGATGAAAGCTTTCCGAAACTGTTTTGTGAAAAACCAAGAGTAAGAAGGAAAAATTATGTTTGTCACTTCGCCATAAGCTCGGTCACATACGCCTTTTTTGCTTTCTCGAAAAAGGCAATGTATGAGAATGAAAAAGGCAAGAATTCTTTGGAAAAGCTCATTGGCGTAACAGATGAAGCAACCATCGCGCCACCAATGCAAAGAACATTGGCGTAAACATTGGAAGCCTCATTCAAAGGCAAATCATAATTTTTTCCAAAAACCTCAACCCAAAACAAATAAAAAATGTGGGTTCCAAAAACATGTGATGAAAAATGCAGAGCCAAATATTGTGAACCTTTTGATATCTCGCTCGGCGCCCATGTCACATGATGAAAAATGCAATGTTACATTTACTTCCTTAAAATCTCATGTTGCCGGATCCCGGTATTTCGATAGTGGTTGTTCTAGACATATGACAGTTGAGAATTTGAAGGAATATGTAAGTATTAATGGTGGTTCTGTGACCTATGGTGGTGGTGCAAAAGGGAAAATTGTAGGTAAAGGAACATTGAACGTTGAAGGTCTTCCAAACCTCAAAAACGCTACCATGTGGAAGGCCTTAAGACAAACCCGATCAAGATAAGTCGGCTTGTGTGATGATGATCTTCGTAAGATTTGACAAACATTCTTGTGAGGTTCTTGATCATAATAACAAATGTCTTCTCGACAGTTTAAGATCGCTCTGATAATCGTTACTTGTTCAACAATACCCATTCATGTCAAAAAGCAAGTATTGATGTAATGCATCTCCGGCACCGTAAGCTTGGTCACATGAGTTTTCGTAAGCTCGATGAGCTTGTGAGGCATGATGTCACAAAGGATTACCAAATTTGGAAAGGAATTACTCAAAGGTATGTGGATCATGTCAAAAGGTAAACAAGTCAAGGCCTCACATCTTCCCAATCACACAATGCTCCACTTCCGCATGTTTGGAGATGATTCATACCGACCTTATGGGTCCCATTGAGGTAGAAAGCCTAGGTAAGAAAAAAGTACACCTTTGTCTGTAGATGACTTCTCTAGATATACTTGGGTAATATTTTTAAGAGAGAAGTCTCGAAACTTTTGAGGCTTTCAAAATTTGGTACACCTGTGTTATGAACTTGTATGATCTAAAACTCACTAGATTAGATCGATCATGGCACGGAATATGAAAATGCATCCTTTTCTAAATATTGTGCCTCTAATGGTATCTCTCATGAATTCTCTGCTCCCAAAACTCCACAACAAAATGGAGTGGCGGAGAGAAAGAACAGGACATTACAAGAAATGGCTAGGGTAATGTTACATTCAAAAAATTTGGCTAAAAGATTTTGGGCTGAAGCTTTGAACACTGCTTGTCATATTGGAAATAGAGTTTTCTTGAGACCAGGTAGCACTATGACACCTTACGAAATATTTCTTGGGAAGAAACCTACCTTGAAATATTTTCATGTGTTTGGGTGCGTATGTTATCTGCTCAATGATAGAGATCAACTTTCCAAGTTTGACTCTAAAAGTGATAAATGTGTTTTTATGGGATATTCCACAAATAGTCGAGCATATAGAGTATTTAATCTTCGAACTAAGACTATTATGGAATCCATGAATATTGTGTTTGATGATTTAACTGGTCTTGGTCTCAAAACTTCTGAGGAAGACGTTTCAGGGTTTTTGGATTTTGGAGACTTTGATCCTGAATTAGGCGCTGAATCCAGTAGTTCAGGGAGCAGAATACGATTCAGCAGATACAAGTTGTTCGATGAAAAGTTCAGAGTTGTCACCCAATGTTGTTCCGATGTTGTTCCGATGTTGCAACATCGGGAGAAACATTGTCTACGTAACCGACAGAGAAGAAGGCGCTGGAGCGTATTCAAATCAGAAGATGATCACCCGATTGATCGATCAGAAATCGACATTCCCAGCAAGATTCAGAGAAACCATCCACTCACTCAAGTTATAGGTAATGTAAAAGATGGTGTGTCAACAAGAAAGAAAGGTAAAGTGGACTACAAGAAACTAGCATGCATGACCACTCTTGAATTTGATGATATACATGCTTCGTGTTTTGTTTCCACTGTTGAACCTAAAAATGTACAAGAGGCCCTTAAAGATGAAAGCTGGATAAATGCCATGCAAGAGGAACTAGATCAATTTTCAAAAAATGATGTATGGTATCTAGTTCTGCACTCCACTTCAATAAATGTTATTGGAACTAAATGGATTTTCAAAAACAAAACGAATGAAGTGGGAGAAATAATGAGGAATAAAGCTAGATTGGTAGCTCAAGGGTATACACAGTCGGGGGTGGACTTTGATGAAACCTTTGCACTGTGAGTCCGTATTGAGTCTATCCGTCTACTTCTGGCAATTGCTTGTTTCCTTGACATTACTCTTCAACAAATGGATGTGAAGAGTGCTTTTTTAAATGGAATTCTTGAGGAGGAAGTTTTTGTGGAACAACCAAAAGGATTTGAGGACCCCCATAAACCTAACCATGTGTTTAAATTGAAGAAGGCTTTGTATGGTCTCAAACAAGCTCCTAGAGCTTGGTATGGTAGGCTTACAGATCACCTTCTACAAAGTGGGTTTAAAAGGGGAGAGGTGGATAAAACACTGTTCATTCAAAAACAAGATAAACATATTTTGATTGCTCAAATTTATGTGGATGACATCGTGTTTGGATCCACCTCCAAATCCTTGAAAAAGAATTTGTGCATTGCATGACATCCACATTTGAAATGAGCATGGTAGGTGAACTGACATATTTCTTAGGCATTCAGATCAAACAATCACATGAAGGGATGTTCATTTCTCAAGCCAAGTATTCTCTAAACTTGGTGAAGAAATTCGATCTTGAGAATGGAAAACATAAAAAACCCCTATGGGTACATCCGATAAGCTTAATAAAGATGAAAAATCGAAAGTGTTGATCCTACCTTGTATAGAAGTATGATAGGAGTTTGTTGTATTTAACCGCCACTGCCCGTATATCATGTACGTGTGTGTTTCAGTGTGCAAGGTATCAATCAAACCCCAAGGTTTTCACCTAAAAGTCAAAAGAATCATTCGATATGTTGGTGAGACCTTTGGCATGGGTTTGTGGTATACTAAGCATACGAACACCAACTGTCGTCTGATGCCGACCGGGCCGGGCGCTTTGATGACATGAGAAGTACATCCGAGGATGTTTTTATCTAGGAAACAATCTGATTTCTTGGTTTAGCAAGAAACAAAATTGTGTGGCTCTATCAACACCGAATCAATATATAGCCGCCGGTAGTGCATGTACACAACTTTTGTGGATGAAACAAATGATTCAAGATTATGGATTGCATAGTGACATTTTAATCATGTATTGTGACAACACAAGTGCTATAAGCATAGCTAAAAATCCTGCTCAACACAAAAGAACAAAGCACATAGATATAAGACACCATTTTATTAGAGACTTAGTTGAACAAGGCATCAGTGTGTATTGAACATGTTGGTACGTATAACAATTTGGCCGATATCTTTACTAAGAGTCTAGATTTTGAGAGATTCATCAATCTTAGGAAATCTCTGCATGTGTGCCATGTAATCACTCACATTATAAAAAAATAAAAAAAAAAAAAAAATTTAGGCATACCGCATTGTTGTCTAGAGGGCACACTAGATCAAATCTGCTTGTATTAGTACCTTTGAGCATGTGCAATGATTCATTCAAAATTTCTCGTGATTATGTTGTAAAATTCTTCTCACCTTCTCCCAAGAAGTTGTTGTGTTTGAGAGAAATCTCTCGCTTGCACCACAAAGGAAAGAGCTACCTTTCAAAAGTTTTAGGATGCCGCAATTTGTCAATGTACCATGAAGTTTCGACTTGCATGGGTTGATCTTGACTAAATTGACTCCTCCGATTTGAGAAAGTGTGAAAGCTACCTAACGGAAAAGAGCTACCTATGAACAAGGTTGTGGCTTCCTTTTTTGGGACTATGGATTTTCGAATTTCATGGGTCGATCAAATGTAAAGTTGCCACCCTTGGTAAATAGTGTGAAAGGTTCCTAGTGGTGTCTTTAGCTTGAAATAAAGTAAAGCTAGTGTTATAGGGAAATAAAGTACCTATAATGTTTTTGGGAGAAATTGTGTTATTTGGTGAAAGAAAATTGCAATTCAAACATAAAATCACGATTTTTGGTGAATGTGATTTCCATTGTTGCAACATCGGGAACCGCAATCGCTGATCTAGACATATCACTTGTGTGTATATGCATTTTTTTTCGGTTGTTTTTCTTTTTTGCATATTTTAGACATACCGTTTAGGACATATAGGTGCATGTTATCGCCTTTCTTAATGTCTGTCCATCAAGTTTAATGCCTGCTTTTGATTCTTGTTCTCAAAGTCATGATTTTATGTGGTCAGTCTTACTCTACCGTGTTGTTTCTTCATGTTTAGAACTGGCCGAGTATCTCGTGATATATGCTTTGTGGAGTCTCAACTCGTTAAGTATGTTTTTGTGTATTCCCAAAATATCCGATCATTTAAAAAATGTGTTTTTGAAATCGATTGTAACTCAAATTGGTCTTATATCTCTCATGTCTCAAACAAAGAAACTCATGTCTTACTTATATCAGTTGGTCACCTTGTGTAGTTTGAATTTTGAATGCCTTGTGAAGTGTGCGACGGTCATTTCATCGCCTTAATTACCAACGGCTAATTGCAATTAGTGGCGTGTTTAGTGAGTCTTACTTACGAACGCACGTAATTGTTCACCCCAAAATCTCTTCAAAATTTTCCTGACTTCTGTCCGTCTCTCAAAAAATTCTATCTCCATCATTCTCGAAGTTCTTCTCTCACGACATCAATGGCATCATCTTCCAAAAGCCCTAAATTTTCGAGGTCGAATGTTGCAACATCGAAGACATCGTGAGCCCCAATTCTCGCGATGATCTGTCAAGGCCATGGTTGTCTATCAACCAGCCCCTGAACCTCTTACTATGATTCTCCCAGGGGAAAAAGGAAACGCAATAGATGTTGAAAATCCTCGAGATTTGTCCGGTTTTTCCTCAATAGGCAACCCTAGCTCTCGACGGTCCAAACGTCAACGCGGCATTCCGGCCAACTATGATGATCCCTCCCCTGCTGATGTTCAGGCCGCGAAGAAAAATAAAGTTGAGGCCGGCTTCTTCAAGGAACCAAGGATTCTTGCAAGCGATTCTCGATGATGAGGATTTCGCTCCTCCCGCAGTTCAATTCCCCAAACTCATGAAGCTTCTCCACCTGCCTCCACCATCTTCTCCAGCTCAAGACCCAGAGAGGATGAAGATTATCCTATTCCGTCCCCAAGGGTAGTATTCCTTCTCGAATCTCCTCCCCTCGCGGAAATCATCAAAAGTTGCACCATCCGCCATTGATGAAGAAGTTGTTAGAAATTTAACTCGATTGCGCCAGGCTCGTGCTTCCTCATCAGGTCCTTCACCCTCCGCTCCTCCTCCAACCGCACCTAGTCCATCGACTTCCTCGAATTTGACGATAGTTCTGATCAGAACTATGCTACTCCGAAAGGTACCCCTGCTGCTAGTGAAGAATCTGATAAGTCTCCGTGAAATCTTCAAGGAGACGCCTGTTGACTCAATGTTGCACCGATTGTTGCAACATCCAAAAAAAGAAACCCCTTGGTACTCCTCTCTCCTCTTCCTTTATATCTAAAGTCGCTTCTAGAAGATACAATATTTCACGCAATATCATTGATGAGAGGAATGTTTTGGATTCTATGTTAGAGTTCTTATAACTGTCCTATGTTTCGAACGCCATCTTGTGACATCCATTTCATCTCGCCGCCTTACCGTCGCGAAATAATTCATGAGTTTTATTCAAATTTGGAAAAACGAATTGTTGATTCTTGTGACTCTAGTTTTGAGAAAGTTTATGTGAGAGGTAGATGGTACTTTTTTCTCCCAAAGTCATAAATTCCATGCTTGGTACTCATCCTTCCGTATTCTTGATTTTAATGTCGACCTCAAATTTGTGCATTTGTGAACTTTCTGGTGGTCGATTTCATTGTGGCCACCAAAGGTGTACCGTTAGTACTTCTCGCTTGTCCTCTCTACGCTTTTTGCACAAAGTTTGTCAGTGCAACCGGTCTCCCTCAAAGAACACCAATGTTGTAACCGAAGAGCATGCTAAAATCCTATATCTACTTGGCTCTCAAAACCGCTTTGATCTTGGACTATATGTCTTTAGGAGAATAGCATCCATGGTCTGAAACCGGGGTGACAAGAGGTCTCTCATCTTTCCTTCTCTCATATACCGTATTCTACTCTCTCAAGGGTACAAACCTCCTTCCTCCACTGCCTATCACCCTTTCGAGCCTCTTCATTTTTCCTCCAAACTTTTAAAAGGGATAGGCTCATCAATTTACCTCTCCGATCAACCCCATGCCCCTCTCCCCGATCCTACCATTCCCGATACTACAACATCTCCTTCGCCTCGCTTTCACCTGTTGTTCCTCCGAATGTTGCAACATCCAAAGGCAACATCCACCCCGCTTGCTCCTCCTACGCCTCCTATGTCGGTTGTCTTTGTCAAAGAGCAACCGCGCTTGATACAGACCAGCCTTCTCACCTTTCTCGCACATCGCCTTTCTCACTACTTTGGTCGCACAAGATTCTCCCGGCCGGGGCAACATTCTCGTCAAATAGGGGTGAGGCCGCAACAAGAAGTTGTCAGGTGATGTCAAGATGCAAGTGATGATGTTCCCGAACCGTGTGCTCCCCGAGACAAAGAAATGATCTTCCTCAAGGATAACTGATGTATTGTGGTTCTCGATTTTATGAAACCGATGTTGATGGTTGGTAAAACATTTACTTCATTTGGTCTCGTAATAATTAGGTAGACATTTGAGATTCATGTAACATGTTGTTGATGGTGACCGTGTTAGTTGATCATATCTCTTCTATTCTCATCTTCGTTCAGAAATGTCCATTCATGCTCTTCAGTGTCTTGTGAATTTGACCAAGAATGCTCTGACAAAGGGGGTGATTGTAAGGGTAATTTAGGCATTGCCTAATTTATCTTGTCTTCACTCTCTTGGTCAAAATAGAATTTTATATTGGTATTATTGTGGTAGGATTTAATTAGATTCTTTTTAGATTTAGGTGATATTTTTGGTAATTAAATCTTTGCATAAGTGTTTAGTTATTGATGGTATCAAATTAGAAACAAAATCTTGTATATTTGTTGGCCTAATTTCTTTCCTAGTAGGATGTGTGTTTTGCCGTGAATGTGCAGATTCCTTGGTGTCTTGGTTTACAAGTCATTATATATAGCCGATGCCGAGCAGCGTGCAGAGTACAGAACCGAGAGCATATGTAAGATATTGG
>CM028378.1:83781927-83824844 GCA_013146195.2 Codonopsis lanceolata | reverse complement strand
GGTACCATGTAGTGAAATCTTATCTCGCAAAAATCCATGATTTTTTTCAATCGCTAAAGTACCCTTTGGGAATAAAATGACAATGATACCCTTAATAAACAATAAACTCGCGCATATAACCACATAAGCACGGCTCATATTGGGTCTCACAAAGAAAAAATTAGGCGTCGGAATTGTTTTTCAAAAAATACACACGTTTTTTTATTTAAACATTTTGCATCATTGTTAATTTATTAGGCATCGCCTCTTCCAATCTTGTATTAATGTTTTATATTGCTGTGTCGTTTAATAAATAGGCAACGACCCATATTAAATTCAATTATATTTTTTTAATAAATTTTAACTGTCTATTGGGATTAATAACCCTACTAGCATGTATTAGTGAAGCCAACAAAATTAGGCCTCGCAAAAAAAAAATTGGCCATTGTAATTGCATTTCGAAAAATACACACATTTCTTTATTTAAACATTTTACGTCATTCTTAATTTATTAGGCATCGCCTCTTCCAATCTTGTATTGATGTTTTATATTGCTGCATCGTTTACTTAATAGACAACGACCCATATTAAATTCAATTATAATTTTTAATAAATATTAACTATCATTTGGGGTTAACAACCCTACTAGCATGTATTTGTAAAGTCAACATGTACATTGGGTGTCGTTGTTTTCTAATCACACACCGTATCATCTTATGTATTAAGATATTATGCCTGAAGCAGACACATTATGCAAGGAAATAGAGAAAAAAACCAACTTGTTGTGCTTGGTGTCATTACTTTATACAGACACGAACAAGAAAGAAAGAAAGAGATGAAGCAGACACAAATACGAAAAGGAAATAGAGAAAAACCAACCTATTGTTCTTGGTGTCTACTATATTTTTATAGAATATTACATTGCATACAAAACAAAAAGTTTGACCAAATCTCTTAAGGAGATTGACTGCTATAATATTTCCATAATTTACTCATGCGGAAATTATCTAATTACTACACTGCCATGTGGGGTATCAACTAAAAACATCGATATTAAGTGACTAATAGATGAATTTCTTTACAAAACAAAACAAAAACAGAAATGGTGTGTTTAATAAATGTGAGCTATGGATTATGTTATTGAGCAATGTGATTTCGGTTATGAAGTTCCACACCACATATATTTTGTTGCAAGAAAATTCTTGAAATAGCATGTGATTCTCATTTAAACTTTTAGTAATATCATATAGCCTTTATACTTATGCAGGGAAAGCAGTAACACAAAGATTGAGAATAATTAAAAAAAGAAGAAGATTTAAATGCTTTGTATTTCCTTTTTAAGGTAAGGCTCCTTTGTCCCCCCTTTTATTGGGTAAGGCTGGTTGTCCCATTTAAGTTTGTACTTTTTCTTATTTTAATAAAATCTAGCAGGTGCCGCCCTGTTTCCTAAAAAAAAAAAGATTGAGAATAATTATTAGAGCAGGCTACCTGGGAGCATTCTCATTCCTAAGATTTAAATGCTGCTACAAGGCTCCTATCTTTTAGAATGTTAAATAACTAGCTCATGTTACACCTTAAGTTTGTAAGAGATGCCAACAATGTTTACAACTTTCAACAACGCCCACCCCTAATTCTTGACCCTGCTAAATAATCACAAACTAGACAAGGTGCCAGCTTGTGGACTAACAATTCAGGAGGTAATAGATGCAAGCAAGGAGATGTGAACCATAATACCTTGGTTAACCAGAATTCTCATTGTTTGTTAAGTTTCCAACTCTTCTAAATAGTAAGAGAGCCCCCAAGAACTCATATCACGCTTAAAAAATAATCACATACAATGTGCAAATGTCGGGATTAAGTGTCTTCCACTTTCTAATAAGTCAACAACACTTAATAGTGAGATTTTTTTCTAATTAGATAACACAGTTTAAAACTATGGTATAGCTTATTACCCGGCCATACAATGGGTTGACTTCTCTTCTTGACCTGCCATGTTCTTAAAAGCTCAAACTAAAATGTAAAAATTTAGACTATCCCATGTGTCACGTACCTTCTAGTCTCAGTCCTTAATGCAACCAATGATGAGGTGCAACAGGGAAAAATAACACTACATAGTTGACATCAAACTCATTTCATCACCATAATGGTCAGCTCCCTGATTGAATTTTTAGAAAAGCCATATTTCCATATGCATCAACAAAGATCATTTTTCAATCATGAAACAAATGCAAACAGATGAACCACTGTTACCAGGCATCTTGTGCAGGATGGAACCACATTCGTTACACATTTTCAAATATCTATCACACGCGTGTCGGAGATCATTCATCACAATCAGTATAGAGAACACACAAGTGCCTTTCATTAATAACACAGCCTAAAATTGTTGCCAATAAAATCCAAGAACTTGTTCACAACTAATTAATGAGAGGATAAGGTTTCAATCACGACCACTTACTTCGACTCCACTTCCATTTTCAATCGAAGAGAATATTTTGCTATTACGATTCTTCCAAGGCAGAACAGGAGAAAGAAACAGATCTTGGAGGAGAATTTACTATTGCCTCCCAATGCAAAGATCGAATTGATCTCTTAAACAATATGCATATGACGTTGTTTTGATCTAATCAAAAGCCAATATTTAGTCCAAATTTCCTTTCTTCACATCAATTGTCTACGTCCTGGTCTTTTTTTAATTCAAATCAATTGTCTATTTCTTGGTCCTTCAGACATGGTTTAATATCCTCATGTTTCTACCTTATCCTTACTTCATGATCAAGTATTCATGTATGTGCACGCTTTACACACACACACACAGAGTATACCTTTAAAAATTTTAGCACCGGCACCAATGAATTCTATGGCCTTAGTATTCATGGTACTAAGCTTTACATCCTTGTAGGAATCAAATAACCCCTCCCGAAAGTGTTAGTTATATAGAAGTCAATTGCGTCCTGTAGACACCCCAATTTCGTACCCCTGGTATGTGACATGACATAAAATATCAAGACCTGTTAAAACATTAACAAATGTCAACTTACAGGGTCAAAAGTGCAAAAGGACAAAGCAGGATGCGCAAAAGGACGAACTGCAGGGACCAAAGTGCACAAAAAGCAAGAAGTTTGAAATTGGGCATGGCCACCATGGAAATTGGGTGTGGCGCGCAATTCCATGGGTTGCGCCCAATTTTCTTCTGCGATGCGCCCATTTTTCCTCTTCATTTGCCGTAAAATGCAACTTCCTCTGCGCTGTGTACAAGCCAACTGATGCATGAAGAAGGAATTTAAATTCCATCGATGTCCTCAGTTCCTCCTATAAATACTGGCCTCTGGTCAATCATTCAGCACACCTTTTCATCGATAAAAATTCTCCGCATTCTCGTTACGCTGGAGAAATAGAGAGCGAAGTGAGATAGTGAGCGATCACCTCAAAAAGCCTCGAAACTCTGCCAAATCTCCTTCCAACACAAAACCAACCGGTAGAAGTGAGTCTTAGCCCCCCAGCTAGGTATCCACCCTATTTCCCTGGCCCAAAAACCATAAAGTAAGTCGTTACTCTGCCCGAGTAATAGGCTGAAAATCAACCCATATAAGCCGTTATTCTGCCCAACCAAATAAGCCAAAACCACAAAAACTCAGCTGTCATTCTGCCCGAGTGAGTGAGCCAAAAACACCATACATAAGCCGTCACTCTGCCCAAATCACATCAGCAGCAGCAATAAAAGTCTCCCTCTCCCGAGAAGGACAGAGCGAGCACACCCCGCTCTAAAAGGTAAAAACCTTTAAGGGCGTTATTTTATTTATCCATTTACTTTTCCGCTCATTTATTATTTAAAGTTGTATTTAAAATCCGGCCCAATATAGTCCATATAAGCCGTTGTGTTGCCCGGATTAGATTAGGAAATATTATGTAATAGAGCCGTTATTATGGCCAAATATTTTCAATTATATCTGTAATTATTTGTAAAGAGACAGTTGCAAGTTTGTAAATAATGTAGACAAATGGATGTATTTGTAGGCAGTTAACACTTTATTTATCTATTAAATAAATATAACAAAAAGCATACTTTAGCCAAAAACTGTTTTGAGACCGAAAGGGCGAGTTGGGTGCCTAGCACCTTCCCAACTCGTAACTTAGTCTCCAGACCCGCTTTTATTATCTCTGGTTTTCTTTTTGGTTTTGCTTTATTTATTCCTTAAAATAAAGATGGCGACTCTAAACCATTTTGGATCCAGTGGGGCCTCGCAACATCTTTCCTTGCACTTTTCCGTTCTCCCCTAAAAAAGGGAGAATGGGAATGGAAAGGTGATGTATTCCTATGTCCTGGTATCCCCTAAAAAAGGGATAACTTGACGTAGAAAACCCAAAGCACCCATAGTGATCCGAGATGGGCCATAAGGCTATTTTCATAAAATCCATAGTGGAGGCGCTGCAACATTCCTTCCGTGCACTTTCACATTGATGAACAAACTCTGATCAGGAGAGCAGGTATGCTCATAGAAAAGATTCAAAAAAATTCTCAAGCAAGCTAGACAGCCTACAAGAAAAGGAATTGCCTGCAAGAAAGAGGATAATTCAAGATACAAAATTGGCATCATTTATTTTATAAGAGAGCATAAAATTGTAAAGGAATGCCCGGGAAAGAGAAATAATTAGGCTTTGGTCTTGCATGGTAAACACCGAGGTATGAACCATACTAAAGGACTACTCTATAAAACGTACTCCAATTGGAGTGATAAAATCTACTTGATAACTACAAATGTGATAAAAGTTATCCTAACCTATTTGATAATGTTATAAAATCTACTTGATAACTACAAATGTGATAAAATTTATCCTAACGTAACTGTAAACTTTATCACATTTTTTTAAAATTAAGATTATAATATTTTTTTTAAAAATTGCAAAAATGTTTATTTTTATCACAAATAATTTTTTTAATTAAGATTAGAATTTTTTTTTATAACATTTGTAGTTATCAAAAAGTAAGATTAGAATATTTTTAAAAAAATTTAGTTACGACATTTGTAGTTATCAAAAAGTAAGATTAGAATATTTAGTAAAAATGGTAATTTTTATCAATTTTTTTTAATAATTCATAGATAGTGACACATGGCAGCACCAAATTACTTTTAAAAATTAAGCACATAACAGAAAGCCGCCACGTGGCAGCAGCGGCTTTTGTTTTAGTTATAGTTAATAGATGAGTTGAAAATATATTTTTGTTAATTTTTTTGAGCTGCTAATTGGTATACGTGTTTGTAATAAATAATTACTCCGTTTAATCAATAAAATAGCCGATATGAATAAAATAAGATGATACTGCAAAATGACATTTATGACACAAAAATTATGGAATTGTATTTATTAAATCTCATAATTTGTTACGTTTGATAATTGATCATTTGAAGTCAAGTTGAGTGAAATAAATTATATGGAGTAGTGTAAATAACTCCTATGATGCTTGTTTTTATTTAAGGGGTGATTATACCCTTATAATACGATATGATAATAAGTAATTGTTACTAGATCTTCATGCCCGTGCCTATGGCACAATGCCAGTATATCTGATTTCGTGAATTGAAACACCAAAGTCTAAATAAAAGGTGTGATTTTTTTTAAAATGTTACAGTTAAGGGGTACATTACTTTAAGTGGTAGTTGAGGGACGCTATTCGAACTCGACCCATAGTTGAGGGAGAGTATTTGTAAGGAGTTATATGTAACTGACCTATAAACGTTTGATTTTGCGGCGGAATCAACCCCCTTAGCCAGATAGTCTCAATAAATTAATTGAGTTCTATTGTGGGATTGTATTAACATAAGGTTGATGTTTTGTAAGGGGTAATGGTTTAGAAGATTAATCTCAGGGTGTAACTGCTCATAATATTAATTGTAAGGGGTAACTTTATAATAGGGTGAGAGAAAATAGAGAGTTAAAAGTAGATAACTACTCTCACACATGTGAATGTATTAGTGAATCCTAACCATTAAATTTTTTAAGATAATTTAATCTCAACCTCTAAATAGCTTTAGTCAATTGCACATGTGTGAGAGAATGAGCTCTATTGTAATATAGACTAGTACTCTTGCCCGTGCCGATGGCACGGTGTCAGTTTAAAAATGTATCAATAAATGAAGAAGATATTGTAGAAATGAACTACTAAAAATATTATTTTCTTAAAAAAATTGACTTTCAAACGGGGCCTCTTTGCCCGAAATGGAGGGATTAAGTAATAATTTGTATACGAAATTGTGAGCTGGATAAAACGGGCCGGAAAAAAATTAAATTGCTTAAGTTAATTACGATAACAGTTAAAAAGATAAAATAATAATATTTCAAATTACAAAACTTACGTTTTTTAAATATTTTTTGAATTTGTATACGAAATTACGGGTCGGAAAAAAATTAAATTGATTAATTTAATTACGATAACAATTAAAAAGAAAAATACAAATACAAATTTTCGCAACCATAAAACTGTAAAACTGTAAAACCGTAAAATATTAACAGTAAAATCGTAATATCTCAGTAAAAGAGTAACTAATTTTCGCAAATGTAAAATAATAACTGTAAAACCATAAAATATTAACTGTAAAATATTAAATGTAAAATAATAACTGTAAACTATCTTGTAAACTGTAATAGCTCAATAATTTTCGCAGTAATAAAATAGGGAGGGAAAAAACGTGATAAAAATGGTTGAGATTATGAGATTAAAAATTGACAGAGAGATATTACATTGAAATGAATGCCCGCACAGAATTTTTCGTTTAAAAATTTGACATTCATCAACTTTTTAAAAAGTACAATGAAAATTCTTAAAAAAAAATTGAGAGACATTATTTGGAAATTGGTGTTGCAAAATAGTTTTTTATTCAATAGCCGTAGAATCTTGGTAAAACAGTAAATTGATTAATATATATACGAAATTGCGGGTCAGAAAAAACGGGCCGAACAAAAATTAAATTGATTAAGTTAATTACGATAACAGTTAAAAAGAAAAAAAAACAAATATTTCAATTAATTTGTATACGAAATTACGGGTCGGAAAAAAATTAAATTGATTAAGTTAATTACGATAACATAAAATTATAAAACTGTAAAACCGTAATGGGGAAGAGAAGGAGTCGGGAGGAATTGCAAGAAAGAGGGAAAGAATACTCGCTGGGAAAATCGTCATTCGCACATGCGAGAGTTGAGGGAAATAAGGGCCGTTGGATCGCCGTAAAACAATAAATCCTGACCTCTTTTTATCTCAAGTCAATTGTAAGTATGCCACACTAACCTCTATTGTATTATAGATTGGATAGTTGGGGGCTAACTAATAATTAGCGGTTGTGGTCCAAAGGTGTTATAGTAATGTAATTGGCTATACATGGTTAATTTGTATGACAATAAAATATGAAATGGAAGAGTGATATATTTGTACCTACGTGTTAAGAATATTATTGCGATATTGTAATTGACTTTACAAAGTCAATTGGACTTGATTAATAGTTAAGTGAACTGAGTAGTTTAGTTCCGACAGGAAATTAAAGTATTTGAAATAGTATTATTCATATGCTAAACTTATTATGCTTCGGTAGCAGTGAGCAAATTGAGAATTAAATAGATGCTATAAGTTATGGAAGTAACCATTCACATGATGTGGCGACCCGACCCGGACCCGAGGTGGAACTGCGGGTCGGACAGCCCAAATAAGGGGTAACAAGAAACACATATACATATAAGGACTCAATTTAAGAAAACGACGTGACGCAACATTGGAGACGTAACACGCCTTGGGACCAAAAGGCCGAAATTTTTAAAAACATTTCCTGATATAACAGTTAAGTAATTAACCCAAGTCATCGGCGACATTACATGCCAGAGCCCAAGCTAGCAGTTAATGGACAAGAAATAAATAAGAGCTAACAGGACGCTCAGCGGAAGACTTATACATAGTGAACTAACCAACAAGATAGACAAGCTCGGCTTACACAAATGCCGGCATCAAAAGGAATACAAGTACTACAAGTGATAAAACTACAAGTAGCTAATAAAAGAAGCAAGTACAAGTTCTATACAAATTTCCAAGCATAGTGTAATTGAATTGCTTTAAACCCATCGTCCTTGCAAAATACAAAAGGATAGAAGAGGACATCTAAACCACCTCTTCAACCGGAACGTCGGACCAAAAGAGGAACCAAGTAAACACGAACACTGCAAGCCTCAATGAGAAGGACCTCGCCTTGCTAGGATCTAAAACAAGAAGGGGAATGGGTAAGTCATAAAGACTTGTAAGCTATCAATCATGCATGTCATGGAAATATGCAACATACAAACGCTATCTGGAATGTGAGGTGTCAGATGGTTGTGAATACATCGACCTTCCGAGGAGATGCTCGGAATAGACACACTAATGCGCTCTAATGGTTACAACAAAGGGGCTACTTCTCCATTGTGGTCACAGTGGAGGCATGTGTGTACAAGAGCATGTATGCCAGCTGGACTCATGCAAATGTCAAGTAATATTTACTTAACAAATCTCAAGTAGAGAACGAGGTCGACAAGAGCGATCTCGTCCTTGACAAGTAAATATACTCATCAATAAATCAAGTAGGATTGAGTTCGACAAGAGCGAACTCAACAATGTCAAATATGCATTCTATTATATGACATTTAAAATCAAGCATGGTAGTCAATCCAATTGAAGAGTCTAGAACTAGTATTCCTAGTGAAATGCATTTAGAACGTCGTAGGGATTTATCATTGAGCCGGTATTGTTCAATGGATCACTAAAATGGACTCCGTTGAGTCGGCTCTATCAATTCATCCAAATAGAGTTTAAACACTAATTGTATTCCAACTATTTCTAAGTTCTCGTATATGATAGACTAGGCCATTAATCCAAATAATAACCATAGCCAAGAATTATTATCAATTCATAAATTTTGGAACCCTAGAATTATAATTGCAAAAAGTTGTTAAAAGTCAATGGTCGAAGAACAATAGTTATTCCAAATGAGGCATATAACTCATTTAATTCTAGGGTTAAGACCAAAACAACAAGATGATTATATCACTCAAAAATCGCACAATCTCAAATCATCATCAAACATAATATAGACATGGCAGGAGCATGAGAAACATGGGAAAAAGGGGGATAGCATGGCATTTCTAGCATACATCATAAGGAGAATCAATAGCTTACCTTACACCAAGGAAAAAGATGAAATAACAAAATCCAATCTGTTAGAATCGTGCTCCTCATCGATAGCGTCGATTTGGTGGTCTCGGATTGGAAATCGGGACTCGGGAGCTCAAGATATGAAGGAAACACCTAGTAATGGCATTTCTAGCATACATCATAAGGAGAATCAATAGCTTACCTTACACCAAGGAAAAAGATGAAATAACAAAATCCAATCTGTTAGAATCGTGCTCCTCATCGATAGCGTCGATTTGGTGGTCTCGGATTGGAAATCGGGACTCGGGAGCTCAAGATATGAAGGAAACACCTAGTAATGTCACCTCACTATTCACACACTTGAGTTCACGAAGAGAAAGAAGGAAATGGTTGTAAATGAGGGTTTATGACAGCCACAAAGGAGAAGAGAGCTTATATATGACATGCAAATGTGGGTGGAAATCCACATGTCACGAGGAGGGTGAGTGGGAATCCATATGTCACATGGAGGATAAAAGGGATTAGGCTCCCAACTAGGTTTTAGGTTTAGGTCAACTTAGTTAGGTTCTAATACCATGGATTATGGTCACTAAGGATGGAGGTTTAATGGGCTAAATGGGTTACAATTTCTGTGACGACCCAACCCCGACCCCGAGGAGGGAGCGCGGGTCGTGCCGTCCAAATAAGGACTACAATACATGCACGGACTCAATTATCAAAACTGACGTGACGTAACATTGGACACGTAGTACAACTCGGCACTAAAAAGCCAGAATAATTTAAAACTTTAGAACCTGATATAACAGTTAATCGCAAGTAAACCAAGTCATCGACGAATTTACAACCGGAACCCTACAACTAAAAAATTCATGTTAATATACATACATCTCAACGGCTAAACACGCCGGAGACACTAAAAAAGTAAAATAGAGCTAATGGGATGCTCAACAGAAGCCTTAACGAGTGAACCAATACATGCAAGCAAGGCTCGGCCTGCAACTGCCGGCAAATAACTAGAAACATAAGTAGTACTATTAGTCTTAGACTAGACAAGAACAAGACACTATAATTACACATTCCCAAGCTAAGTCTAAGTGACTTGCTTAACCCAAGCATCCTTGCAAAAGAGAAACCAAAAGCCAACGCTACCACCTCTAGGCACGCAATCACGAACAAGAGTAGATGATCAACCTCGACGAGATGGTCCTAGATGGTTAGGATCTAAAACAGTAAAAGGGAGGGGGTGAGTCATAAAGACTTTGTAAGCCACCAATATGCATGACAGGATATAATGTAAGGCATACATAGCACGTATCAAGCAAGGTCATACTAGCACGTAGTTCTCATGTCACGATGCACATTGTTTTCACATAAGTGCTTAAATAAATCACATAGGATAAGGATATGTTATGGAACTGGTGCCGCTTCGTAGACCTGAAATAGACAAGGTTATCACGATTCTATTTTTCGGATGTACGTGTATGATACATCGACCACGATAGTATTGTTCCAAGTTCCCATTGGCTATGTGACGACCCGACCCGGACCCCGAGATGGAATCACAAGTCAAGTCGTCCAAATAGGACAACAATACATGCAAAGACTCAATTATAGAAAACGACATGACGCAACATTTCAGATGAAGCGCGACTCGGCACCAAAATGCCGGAAATTTTTAAAACTTTTTAAACCTGATATAACAATTAAAAAAAACAAGTATATCAATTCATCGGCGACTTTACTACCGGAACCCAACACTACGCAGTTCATGCAAATATACCTCAACGGCTACAACACGCCGGAGAAACAACATAAATAAATAAGAGCTAAAGTAATGCCCAGCGGAAGATTTAAAACAGATGAACCATACAACAGCTATACAAGGCTCGGCGTACATGCGCCGGCACTCAAAAATAGGATACATGAACTACAAGTATAGTCATAAATCCAAATACACAAAGTTCCCAAGCAAAGTCTAAATGACTTGCTAAACCCAACGTCCTTACAAAAGAGAACAAAATAAAGACATCTATAAACCACAACCTCGTCGCGTGCGATCACGGACAAGCGAGAATCCTGCTACACCTCAACGAGCGGTACCTGAACGGCTCGGATCTAAAGCAGTAAAAGGGAGGGGTAAGTCATAAAGACTTTGTGAGTTAACAATTATGCATGTCATGGCATTATGCAACATACATAGCAAGATATCATCTTTAATATCAAGTCACTCAAAGTATTCATTTAATAAACACTTAAATCACATATCCATGGTAGCACGTTGTTTCACATAAGTGCATAAGTGCTAAAAGTAAATCACATATAAGGAGGATATGTTATGGAACCGGTGCCGCCTACGTAGCTCCCGCAATACAAGCGTTAACATTCGTGCCAATGATACCCGTGATGAGTGTATCAAAGTACCGAGCTCTCTACTCGGGTACCGAGCTCTCTACTCGGTTACCAAGCTCTCTACTTGGTAATTAGACTTGCCAATGTGCTCTCTTGGTTACAGCAAAGGGGCTACTTCCCCACTGTGGCCAACAGTGGAGGCGTGTGTGATAAAAACCCGGTATAACAACCCATCACTATCACGAGTCCCATAACTCGTGACGGCGATGCATTGTCACACCAACGACTCAACCAAATATGCCACTGACTCATGCAATGCCAAGTAGATGTTTACTCGTCATGTAATTCAATAAGGAATAAGTTCGACAAGAGCGAACTTATTCAACAAGTAGTTGTTTACTCATTTAAGGAATCACACAAGAATTCGACAAGAGCGAATTCAACATGTCAAATAGATACATTATTCTACAACATGCTCTCAATCATGCATTTACTTCACACGATCACATAAACCGCATAAGAACTCAATCGAGTCTTAAAAGCACACAAACATCAAGGCATAAGCATCAATCCATCTCAAAGTATCGTAAGCTAATTCATTAGTCTAACGAACTACATTCGTCGTAGGGATTGATTTTGGAGTCGTTATTGTTCATAACTCCCTAATTTCAACTCCGGTGAGTTTTACTACAATTCAACCAAGAAGAGTATTGATACTATATGTATCACATTGCCCTTTTCTAAGTTCTCCGCTCATTTAGAACTTGATAACTAAGCCGCTCATGTTCTTAAACTAGCCTTAAACACAATCTCGAAGTTTCAAACCCTAGTTTCGGCGATTTTGTTAAACCTTGAATTGAACCGAATTCTTTCACAAGAGTTATTCCCAAGCTTAATACAAACAACATTCATGCTTTAATAAATGTCAAAATCATAACTTCATAGAGATTTCATAAAATCATACTCACATTTTATATGTTGAATTGGAAGTTTTGTCTTCACAAAAGGTGTTCATAATCAACCCTAGAACAACTATAATGAAGGGATCATGCTATTATTATTGAACATGAAAATTCTGGGAATTGTCACTCACCTTAGTCCTATGATTAATGGATGAAAGGTTGATTAAAGAGAGGATTGTAGTAGAGAAGATCGAGAGCTTCGATTTGGGTCTCGGTTCGACGATCGGACCACCGGATCTCCGGAAATGGTCTCTCAAGTTTGTGTGACCTCCATGGACGAATTTTAGCTCAAGTCTCTGAAGTTCAGCTTGTTTAATGATCAACAATGGCTGAAGGCTGAATAAATGACTTATATACTTCCCAAGATGACCCTAATCCAAGTGAAGGTTGATATTGGCTTCTCATTGGCCAAGGAATGTGAGCCATTGATAAGGAAATGATCAAAGGCTCAAAAGGGTGGTAAACAAGTCAACAAAGAGGGATTTGAGTGACCAAGGACGTCCAAGGGCCAAGGGTTAAGGGTCATTAGCCAAAACCACCAAAAAATCTCTCAAAGCTGAAAACTGTCCAATTTCCAGATTATTGTTACTGGACAGTCGATCTTGTAAAATCGACCATAAATAGCTCACACCTCCAAATGAGATGATTATTGATTCTTATGAAACTAGACTCTTTAAACTATAGTTTAGCCTTTTAAATTACTCAATTTGGACTTATATTCATCAAAATATGGCTACTACAAGTTCAAGTACAGAAGCTGATTGCCTGAAAACAGAATTCTGGCACAGCCGTAAGTCAAGACCTAAATGAGGTACTTATACACCTTGGAAAAATACCATATTTTACAGGAGTATCCTAACATATGTAGGTAAAACATACTAAATTTTTAGAAAATTCTCTTTAGTACAGGGATTGGTACCAGAATTTTCCGAAGTTTAAAACTGAATCTGAGAAGTAATAGAAAGTTGGTCATTCTCTTATTTCCAAATGCAACAAGTCTATGAATGAAATGAAGTCTCTAACTGAGAAGTAATAATGTCAAGACCTATTATAAACATGCAACAAGTTATAATGATGACAAACAGAAATGGGTCTCTAACATGTTTGGACCTATTATAAACATGTTCTCACATCCTCCCCACTTAAAGGAATGGGGTTTGGGTTCTCACATAGTCCCTTAAAGGAATTTAGTCATACCGAAATCTCGAACAAGTAAGGGTATTTCTCCTCATCTCAAGCTCGCCTCCCATGTGGCTTCCTCAATATCATGATTCTTCCACAAGACCTTCACTAAAGGAATACGCTTGGTCCTCAAGACTTGCTCCTTGGTATCAAGAATCCTCACCGGTTTCTCAACGTAAGAAAGATCGGGCTCAAAGGTAATCTCCTCATAAGTAAGGACATGTGACTCGTCCTTCAAGTACTTACGAAGCATGGAAACATGAAACACATCATGAACACCCGATATAGACGGTGGTAACGCAAGTCTATAAGCCAAAGAACCAATCCGCTCTAAGATCTCGAACGGACCAATAAACCTAGGAGAAAGCTTCCCTTTCTTCCCAAACCGCTTAGTACCGCCGGGCGATACCTTCAGAACACAAAGTCACCAACCCGAAACTCAAGATCACGCCTCCTGTTGTCCGCGTAGCTTTTCTACTCGAGCCGTAAGCAATCGTCTCTAATCGCCTTCACACTCTCACCGTTGCACCATCTCCGAACCCCATAATCTAGCCTCACCAACCTCATCCCAGCAAATCGGTGATCGACACTTACGCCCATACAATGCCTCGTATGGCGCCATCTCAATGCTCGACTGATAACTATTATTATACGCGAACTCGGCCAACGGTAGATGTGAATCCCAACTACCCTTGAAATCCATAGCACACGCACGTAACATATCCTCCAAAATCTGTATCAATCTCTCCGACTGACCATCGATCGTGGATGAAACGCAAGATCGAAATTCAACTGCACTCCAAAGCCTCCGCAAAGAATGCCGTAACCTCGAAGTAAATGGGGTCTCTATCTCGACACAATGCTAACCGGTACACCATGTAACCTCACAATCTCTTGAATGTACAACGCTGCCAACAGACTCAAACTGTAGGAAATCGCAATAGGGATAAAATGAGAAGACTTAGTCAACCTATCAACGATAACCCAAATCGCATCAAAGCCTCTACGAGTACGTGGCAACCCTCAGAACAAAATCCATGGTGATATGCTCCCACTTCCACTCCGAATCTCAAGTGGTGAAGCAAACCGGCAGTCTCGGTGCTCACCTTAACCGACACGTCAAACATCTCGAAACATACTCAGCTATCTCCCTCTTCATACCATTCCACCAAAACTGCCTCTTCAAGTCACGGTACATCTTAGTACTACCCGGATGTATCGTATACTTGGCCTTGTGAGCCTCATCAAGAACCATACGCTTTCACTTCCATCGAAGAAGGAACGCAAATCCTACTCCGAAATGTCAAGATCCCATCACGCTTATCGCGAACTCGGGTGTATTATTCTCACCCAATCCATCGATAATCTTCATCAAATCGGATCAAGAGCGAGCTTCCTTGATCAACCCAAACAACACCGGTGTAGCACGAACACTAGCAAAGAGAACACTATGCTCACTCACAACAGACTCCACTCACGGACATCCTCGAGCATCTTCCATTCTCTCATCATCAAACAAGACATGTAGGATCTCCTACTCAACGCATCCGCAACAACATTCGCTTTCCCTGATGGTACAAGATAGTACAATCATGATCCTTAAGCTTCTCCATCCATCGCCTCTGTCTCATATTTAACTCCTTTTGAGAAAAGGTATTTCGACTCTTATGATCCGTATACACCTCAAACTTAGCTCCATAAAGATAGTGTTTCCACTTATGAAGCGCAAAGATAATAGCCGCCAACTCAAGATCATGAGTCGGATAATTCGCTCATACGGTGACAACTTCCTAGAAGCATAGGCAATAACCTTCCCTGCTCGCATAAGCACACAACCCAAGCCTTCCAAAGAAGCCACAATAAACCACGAAGTTCTCACAACCACTAGGCAAAGCTAAAACAGAGCGGTAGTCAACCTCCTCTTCAACTCCCGAAAGCTAGCCTCACACTTGTCACTCCAAACAAAAGCGACTTCGAGTAAGATTGGTCATAGGAGTGGCAATCTTAGAAAATCCCTCAATGAACCTACGGTAATAACCCGCCAAGCCCAAGAAACTACGGACTTCGGTCACCGTACTAGGAGTCTTCCACTTGGTAACAGCCTCAACCTTCGATGGATCCACCGCGATACCATCACTAGACACAACATGCCCAAGAAAAGCAACTTGTTCTAGCCAGAAAGCACACTTGCTAAATTTAGCAAAAAGTCGTTTCTTACGCAACACAAGAAGAACCTCTCTCAAATGATGCTCATGCTCCTCTCGTGACTTCGAGTACACAAGGATATCATCAATGAACACCACTACAAAACAATCAAGGTACTCATGAAACACCCTATTCATCAAGTCCATAAAAAACGGCAGGCGCGTTTGTCAACCCAAACGGCATCACAACAAACTCATAATGGCCATAACGCTGCACGAAAGGCGTCTTCGGACATCCTCCGCGAACCCTCAACTGGTGGTAACCACTCCTCAAGTCTAACTTGGAATACACAACAGACCC
Source organism: Codonopsis lanceolata (assembly GCA_013146195.2). NCBI lineage: Eukaryota > Viridiplantae > Streptophyta > Magnoliopsida > Asterales > Campanulaceae > Codonopsis > Codonopsis lanceolata. The sequence goes on along the minus strand of CM028378.1, from coordinate 83,808,695 downwards.
CTGAAGCTGATCAAAGAGATCATCAATGTGAGGTAATGGGTACTTATTCTTTATAGTAACCTGGTTCAACTGACGATAGTCAATGCACAACCGCAAACTACCATCCTTCTTCTTCACAAACAAAACCGGTGCACCCCACGGAGACACACTCGGTTTAATAAACTCTCTATCCAGCTCGCAAGCTGCTCCTTCAACTCTCTCAACTCACTGAGCCATCCTATAAGGTGCTCTAGAGATAGGTGAAGTACCGGCAATAACTCAATGCAAAACTCTAACTCTCGGTCGGGAGGTAATGCATAATCATCGAAAAGACATCCGAAATTCATTAACTACCGGTACATCTTCTATACTAACAGTAGACATGCTAGTATCAAGCACACAAGCAATATACCCAGTACACCCCTGAGATAGCAATTTTCTAGCCCGCAAAGCAGAAATAACATGTATACCTCTCATAGCATGATCGCCAATAAACACAAACTCCGAATTCCTGCATGGCAAAAGTAACCCTCTTGCGACGGCAATCTACTAAAGCATGGTAAACACATAGCCAATCCATACCCAATATCACATCAAAATCCCGGATAGGCAATACTACCAAATCCGCATGCAAAACCCGATCACAAACAAGTACATCGCAACCCCTATAAACCTCAGATGCAAGCATACAATCACCCAACGGTGTAGACACCTCAAGCACATAAGGCAACTGAGCAGGCAATACGCATAAATGATCAATAAAATGAGATGCGACATATGAATGAGTAGACCCCGGATCTATAAGAACTCGAGCTCTATGACCGAAAACTGAGAGTGTACCTCCAATCACTGAAGTAGACTCTGGGACACCACGCTGATCAAGCGCAAATACACGTGCCTGCGCCTTAGGACGCCCATCGCTATCCCTCTTGTTCCCCGATCGTGAAAGCCCAGACCGACTAGCACTTAGGACAATCTCTCCTCAAATGACCTGCCTCACCACACCCGTGACACTTAGCAGCCTTAGTCCAACACGCAATCAACCTGCGTGCCCGTGCCGACAATGAGAACAAACTACAACTGTTCTTCGTCCCTCGCCCCTCGAGAAGATGGAGCGCGACTATCTCGACTCTCGACGGCCCCGATCCCCCTGCATGCGCCATGGCCACCGCCGACGGTTGCCCCTACGATCGACACCGAACTCGGCCTCTCCCAATGCCGCGAGGCCCCTCGCGATGATCGATGCCGCGTGAAGATCGCACGTAAGGCTTCGGCCTGTGCTCCTCTATATCTCTCTCTATCTCGTAGGCACGGTCTACCGCGCCCCGATAATCAGTCAACTGCAATGATAAGAGCTGCCTCCTAAACTCGGTCTTCAGACCCTTCACGAACTTGAGTACCCTCTGGGACTCATCCGGTACTAGATGTGCACAATAGCGAGACAACTCGGTAAACTTATCTGAATACTGAGCCACTGTCATAGAACCTTGTTCTAGATCCTGAAATTCCTTCTCCCTTTTCCTCCTTACTACCATAGGTACATAGGAAGCCTTGAACTCCCTCTCAAAATTTGACCAAATCCTTGGAACCCGATTAAGATTCCAGCTATCTAGCAATACTTTCCACCAATGATTCGCGGCCCCTCTTAGCTTATACACAGCTAACACAACTTTCTCCTCCTCGGTGCAGTCCAGAGCTGCAAAAATTTTCTCCAAGTCCTCAAGCCATAACTCTGCCTTACCAGCATCTGACTCTCCCTCAAAAGATGGAGGTTTCATTTTCAAGAACCTCTCCAAAGTAGCATTGTTTCTGGCCCTAGGTTCTTGTGGTACATCATTACGAGGTGGCGAAACTCTCGCCTCCGGTTCTGGTGGTGGTGGTGGGGTGGTACACCTCCCGCCTGACCTTCCTGTGCCAACTCAGCCATAACAGTCATCATCCTACGGAACAAGCCCGCCATACGAGCATTCTCATCCACCTGATTCTGTGGTGGGGGTATCTCAACCTCTGGCTCATTCGGAACTCTAGCCTCTGGTTCAACAGAAACCCTCCTAGGTCTGCCTCTACCTCGGCCAACACCAGCGCCACTGCTACTAGCTCCTTGTCTAGGAACCACCATCGTGAACCTATAAGAAATCACTCGACGTTAGAAATCACACAAAGAACCAACCCACCTAGGCCATGGAACCTATCCTGGCCGATAGCTAACCTTCAAGCTCTTATACCAACTGTGACGACCCGACCCGGATCCCGAGGTGGAATCACAAGTCAAGTCGTCCAAATAGGACAACAATACATGCAAAGACTCAATTATAGAAAACGACGTGACGCAACATTTCAGATGAAGCGCGACTCGGCACCAAAAGGCCGGAAATTTTTAAAACTTTTTAAACCTGATATAACAATTAAAGACAAGTATATCAATTCATCGGCGACTTTACTACCGGAACCCAACACTACGCAGTTCATGCAAATATACCTCGACGGCTACAACATGCCGGAGAACAACATAATTAAATAAGAGCTAAAGTAATGCCCAATGAAGTTTTAAAACAGATGAACCATACTACAGCTATACAAGGCTCGGCGTACATGCGCCGGCACTCAAAAATAGGATACATGAACTACAAGTATAGACATAAATCCAAATAAACCAAGTTCCCAAGCAAAGTCTAAATGACTTGCTAAACCCAACGTCCTTACAAAAGAGAACAAAATAAGGACATCTATAAACCACAACCTCGTCGCGTGCGATCACGGACAAGCGAGAATCCTGCTACACCTCAACGAGCGGTACCTGATCGGCTCGGATCTAAAGCAGTAAAAGGGAGGGGGTAAGTCATAAAGACTTTGTGAGTTAACAATTATGCATGTCATGGCATTATGCAACATACATAGCAAGATATCATCTTTAATATCAAGTCACTCAAAGCATTCATTTAATAAACACTTAAATCACATATCCATGGTAGCACGTTGTTTCACATAAGTGCTATAAAGTAAATCACATATAAGGAGGATATGTTATGGAACCGGTGCCGCTACGTAGCTCCTGCAATACACGTTAACATTCGTGCCAATGATACCCGTGATGAGTGTATCAAAGTACCGAGCTCTCTACTACCGAGCTCTCTACTCGGTTACCAAGCTCTCTACTTGGTAATTAGACTTGCCAATGTGCTCTCTTGGTTACAAAGAAAGGGGCTACTTCCCCCACCGTGGCCAACAATGGAGGCGTGTGTGATAAAAACCCGGTATAACAACCCATCACTATCACGAGTCCCATAACTCGTGACGGCGATGCATTGTCACACCAACGACTCAACCAAATATGCCAGCTGGACTCATGCAATGCCAAGTAGATGTTTACTCGTCATGTAATTCAATAAGGAATAAGTTCGACAAGAGCGAACTTATTCAACAAGTAGTTGTTTACTCATTTAAGGAATCACAAACAAGAATTCGACAAGAGCGAATTCAACATGGTCAAATAGATACATTATTCTACAACATGCTCTCAATCATGCATTTATTTCACACGATCTCATAAACCGCATAAGAACTCAATCGAGTCTTAAAAGCACACAAACATCAAGGCATAAGCATCAATCCATCTCAAAGTATCGTAAGCTAATTCATTAGTCTAACGAACTACATTCGTCGTAGGGATTGATTTTGGAGTCGTTATTGTTCATAACTCCCTAAATTCAACTCCGGTGAGTTTTACTACATTTCAACCAAGAAGAGCATTGATGCTATATGTATCACATTGCCCTTTTCTAAGTTCTCCGCTCATTTAGAACTCGATAACTAAGCCGCTCATGTTCTTAAACTAGCCTTAAACACAATCTCGAAGTTTCAAACCCTAGTTTCGCGATTTTGTTAAACCTTGAATTGAACCGAATTCTTTCACAAGAGTTATTCCCAAGCTTAATACAAACAACATTCATGCTTTAATAAATGTCAAAATCATAACTTCATAGAGATTTCATAAAATCATACTCACATTTTATATGTTGAATTGGAAGTTTTGTCTTCACAAAAGGTGTTCATAATCAACCCTAGAACAACTATAATGAAGGGGTCATGCTATATTATTGAACATGAAAAATTCTGGGAATTGTCACTCACCTTAGTCCTATGATTAATGGAGGAAAGGTTGATTAAAGAGAGGATTGTAGTAGAGAAGATCGAGAGCTTCGATTTGGTCGGTCTCTCGACGATCGGACCACCGGATCTCCGGGAAATGGTCCTTCAAATTTGTGTGACCTCCATGGACGAATTTGAGCTCAAGTCTCTGAAGTTCAGCTTGTTTAATGATCAACAATGGTTGAAGGCTGAATAAATGACTTATATACTTCCCAAGATGGCCCTAATCCAAGTGAAGGTTGATAAATGGCCTCTCATTGGCCAAGGCATGTGAGCCATTGATAAGCAAATGATCAAAGGCTCAAAAGGGTTGTAAACAAGTCAACAAAGGTGGGCTTTGAGTCACAATGGACGTCCAAGGGCAAGGGTGCAAGGGTCATTAACTAAAACACTCAAAAAAAAATCTTTCAAAGCTGAAAACTGTCCAATTTCCAGATTATTGTTACTGGACAGTCGATCTTGTAAAATCGACCATAAATATCTCACACATCCAAATGATATGATTATTGATTATTATGAAACTAGACTCTTTAAACTATAGTTTAGCCTTTTAAATTACTCAATTTGGACTTATATTCATCAAAATATGGCTACTACAAGATCAAGTACAAAAGCTGATTTCATGAAAACAGAATTCTGGCACAGCCGTAAGTCAAGACGTAAATGAGGTACTTATACACCTTGGAAAAATACCATATTTTACATAGAGTATCCTAACATATGTAGGTAAAACATACTAAATTTTTAGAAAATTCTCTTTAGTAGATTAGTACCAGAATTTTCCCGAAGTTCGCCCAAAAACCGGACAGAATCTGAGAAGTAATAAGTTGATCATCTTATTTCCAAATGCAACAAGTCTATGAATGAAATGAAGTCTCTAACATGTCAAGACCTATTATAAACATGTTATAATGATGACAAACAGAAATGGGGTTTGGGTTCTCACAAGAAGCCGTGCATCAACACTTATTGTTTTAACTTCTTGTTGTTTACATTCATTAACTATACTTCTGCACGAATTAAATATCATGTATTTACAGATATTTAATTCTCTAGACCCCAAACACAAGTCAATATTTTGTACACGATCCATTAGGAATATTCTTTGTAATAGATCTAGTGGAAAATATAATGCACTATTTAAATCCAAGGTTGACTGCCTTGGTGGTGGACGTAGCACTCTTTATAGTGTGAACCATCCCAAAATACTTGTGTTATTTTCTTACTGTTTAGTTATTTGATTATCTTTATCCGTTTACAACAGAACTTAAGTATCTTGTAAAAGGTCTACCGGTAGTCGTTATCGGCAGACCTGGAACAACTACCTTGAAGGTCTTCCGCAACTTCAATCTTTTAAATAGATTGCAAGTACCCTTCAAAGAATTTACTTAAAAAGTTTTAAGTGTTCAATAAGCTATTCAACCCCCCCCCTTCTAGCTTATTATTGTGCCCATCGGGACCCACACCGTCTATGTGTATGCATAAAATACATTTAAAAGAAGGTAGTAAACCTACAAGAGAAAGACAAAGAAGACTTTACCCTCACATGGAAGAAGCAGTGAGAAAAGAAGTCCTTAAGCTTCTCGATGCGTGTATAATTTACCCGATTTATGATAGTAAATGGGTTAGTCCAGTGTAGGTAGTTCCTAAGAAATCAGGAATTACAGTAGTTAAAAATGATAAAGATGAGTTAGTCCCTACTCGAACTATCACCGGTTATAGAATTTGCATTGATTTGAGAAAATTGAATGCGGCAACTAGGAAAGATCACTTTCCCTTGCCATTTATTGACCAAATCCTTGAAAGACTAGCTGGTCATGAGTATTATTGTTTCCTTGATAGTTTTTCTGGTTACAACCAAATTCCTGTAGCACCCGAAGACCAAGAGAAGACAACCTTTACATGTCCTTTTGGTACTTTTACATTTAGGAGAATTCCCTTTGGACTATGTAATGCACCAGCTACCTTTCAAAGATGCATGATTTCTATATTTTTAGACTTAGTAGAAAGATGTGTCAAAGTTTTCATGGATGATTTTTCAGTTTTTGGAAATTCTTTTAATCATTGCCTAGAAAATCTAACGTCTGGCCTAAAAAGATGTTGTGAAACTAATTTAACCCTAAGTTGGGAGAAAAGTCACTTCATGGTCAAACATGGAATTGTCTTAGGGCATGTTGTGTCTAATAAAGGAATAGAAGTCGATAAGGAGAAAATTGAAGTTATATCACAACTACCTCCTCCAACTTCTGTTAATGGTGTTAGAAGTTTTCTAGGGCATACAGGCTTCTATAGAAGATTTATAAAAGACTTTTCAAAAATTTGTAAACCTCTAAGTAACTTGTTAGCAAAGGATACCGAATTTATCTTTGATCAAGAATTCTTAAATGCATTTGATTATTAAAAGAAAGATTAATCACTTCCCCAATTTTAACCGGCCCTGATTGGTCTCTCCCTTTTGAGATCATGTGTGATGCTTCAGACTTTGCAATTCGAGCCGTGTTAGGAAAAAGGGTAGATAAAAAACCGCATGTGATACATTATGCCAATTGAACACTAAATAATGCACAACTTAATTATACAACAACCAAAAAAGAATTTTTAGCTGTTGTGTATGCATTGGAAAAATTTAGACCATATTTGTTAGGGTCAAAAGTAATAATATTTTCTGATCATGCGGCTTTAAAATATTTATTGATTAAAAACGATACTAAGCCTAGACTCATTAGGTGGATGTTATTATTACAAGAATTTGATATTACAATTAAGGATAAAAAGGGAACCGAAAATGTCGTAGCCGACCATTTGTCTAGATTAGAATTCTCACCCTTACTTGAATGTCAATTCCTTGATAATTCAATTCCAGTAAATGAAGATTTTCCCAATGAACAACTTTTAGCAGTCAAAGATTCAGACCCTTGGTATGCCGACTTTGTCAATTATTATGTATCTGATATAATAAACCCTGATTTTAATTTTTATCAAAGAAAGAAATTTTTGACTGAAGCAAAGAATTATTTTTGGGAAGAGCTTCATTTATATAAAATATGTTCAGACTCTTTAATCAGACGATTTGTTCCGGAAAAAGACCAACAAAGTATTATGAAATTTTTTCATGAATACTCTTGTGGTGGTCATTTTAGCGGAAATAAAACTGCTAGAAAAATTTCACAATCAGGTTTATACTGGCATACTGTTTTTAGAGACTGTGACCTATTTTATAGAACTTGTGATAAATGTCAGAGAACTGACAGAATAGGAAAAAGAAATGAAATGCCCTTGCATACTAATATGATTGTCTAAATTTTTGATGTTTGGGGCATTGATTTCATGGGTCCTTTTCCAGTCTTTAATAACTGTGAATATATTTTAGTGGTCGTTGATTATGTATCCAAATGGATAGAAGCCATAGGTACTAAAACCAATGATGGTAAAACTGTTGTTAAATTTGTAGAAGATCTTTTTGCCCGATATGGAGTACCTAAGGCCATAATCAGTGATCAAAGAACTCATTTTACCAATAAATTATTAAATAATGTTCTTAGAAAACACGGGGTAATTCACAAGTTAGCTACACCCTATCATCCTTAGACATCTGACCGAGTAGAGGTAAGTAATAGACAAATAAAAGTAGTATTAGAAAAGACCGTTAGACCCAATCGTAAAGATTGGGAATCTAAACATAAAGATGTTTTATGGGCATATCGAACTGCTTATAAGACCCCGATAGGAATGAGTCCGTACCGAATGGTATATGGAAAAGCATGTCATTTACTAGTTGAAATTGAACATAAAGCCTATTGGGCTGTCAAAGAATTAAATTTAGACTTGACCTTGGCTGGTGAGGAGAGATTGTTTCATTTAAATGAGTTAGAGGAACATAGGCTAAATTCGTACGAAAATGCTAAAACTTATAAAGAAAAGACCAAGAAATATCATGATATGGGATTGGCCAATAAAATGTTTCATCCAGGATTAAAAGTTTTACTTTTTAATTCTAGACATAGGTTATTTCCTGGAAAATTAAAATCAAAATGGTCTGGTCCTTTAACAATTGTTCGAATTTACCCACATGGAGCAATTGATATAAGAAATCCAAGGACCAATGTCAGTCGAGCGAACAATTGAATTAATTCATCTCGCTGACAATGCACCACCAAATGATTAGGCTTGCATTTAGGTCGAGCCAAAGACGTTAAACAAGTGCGCTAAGTGGGAGGCAACCCACTATGATAAATTTATTTTTCTTTTGTAATTAATTCAAATATGTTATTCTCCATTAAATTTAATTTTGGACATTTAATTTTAAAATTAAATATGCCAAAATTTAAGTTTGGGAGAGAAAAGCATCTTAGTATTGTATTTATATGTTGCTAATATTGCTAGTTTAGAGTTTTTGTAGAATTTTTAGAATGCAGGAAAGTAACGGAACTTAATGGATGGATTTAAGTGTAAAACTGCCGAAAAGGAGGAAAGAAAAACAAAGGAGATACATTCTGCTTACCTTCCGGACGCAAGGTGTTTAATACCTTACGACCGCAAGGTCCCCATAAATACAGGAAACATGACCGTCATGCAGAGTACGAGAGAATTTGTGCCGGACATGACTACCTACCTTGCGGACGCAAGGTAAAAGAGACCTTGCGACCGCAAGGTCCCTTTATAAAAGAAACCGCCAGGCTTCAACAGCAGAACACCCGAAAATCTCCTCCATCGTTCAAAGCAAGCAGTAGCAGCTCTTTTCCTTCTAAAATTCTGGCAAGAAGCTTGTCAATTCAGGCCTGATCTACAAGAAACTCTCCCTCCATTCTTCCTCCATTGCACTCCATTCAAGGATTGAAGAAGGAGACTCCATTTTTTCCGGCGGAAGAAGCTTCAATTCCGGCGACTCTTCACCTTCAAGTTGCAAAATTCCAAGTAACTCTCACCCTTCTTTTATTTTTACGTATAAAATAATTTGCATGTTAGGGTGCTAGAGTAGTTTACGTAGAATTAATATTTTTGCATGCTTTAGGTGATAGGTTTATTTTTAAAATTTTTAGAAGAGTAGAAATTTTTACATTTTAATTTTTGTGCTCAAACAAAAATGGACCCAAAACGTAGAAACAACGACCCTTCTACTTCTCGCCCCGTCGAGGAGGAAGAGCAAGTTTTGACCACCGCCGCTTCATATCCTTTGATGCATCGGAGAGCTACTCCGCGAAGCTCTCCAAGTCCTTGATTCCCGAGAGGGGATATAAGGCTGAAGAATTTGGCTTTCATGATAATTTTAGGGCTCGTAGGTGAGGTCTGTTGATTAAGTCTCCGGAAAAGGCAATCGTGCTTATTGTCCGTGAGTTCTATGCCAATGGGCAAATTGGCATAAATAGTGGGGTTGAAGAGGAAGTTTTTGTTAGGGGCAAGGAGGTTAGTTTTGAGTCCCATAGCATTAACCTTTTCTACAGCACCTCCAACTTTGTGGAGGGTGCCGATGACTATAGCCGCCACCTTTCTGCCCCTGTCCCTGTCGAGGTGGTCAATGCGATCATCTCCCTTCCTGGTGTGGCTTGGACCCAAAACCGTAACCCACCTTTCGGTCCACGCACCATGGAGAAGTCCTTCCTGTTGAACACGGCCAAGCCCGTGTTCAAATTTATTAGCTCCCGCCTTATGCCCTCAAGTCACCAACACACGGTGACTTGGGCTAAGGCCATCCTGATCCACACCATCCTGACCGGTGGGTCCGTCGATGTCGGCCGCCTGATCAACAGCCAAATTAGGACCCTTATAGGAGGTACGACAAATGCAGGGTTCGCGTTCCCGCATTGGATTACCGGACTATGTAAGGACGCGGGAGTTAGGTGGCCTCGTGGCTCGGAGAGGCTTAAGAAGGTGCTCGCTATCACTAGGGAAATTTTGTTTGAGCACGCTCACCAGCCGCGAGAGAGGGTTCCTCACGAGGAGGAGGACCCGCTAGTGGGGATCTCCAACAGGCAAGAGGAGATTGCCCTCGAGGTTGATATGATAGAGCAGCATTTGGCACTCATGCGTGCCGACCAAGAAGATTTATTTGGTTGGGTCAACCTTGTGGGGCAAAATGTCTCCAACTATTTTGGGATGCCGCCTGACATGATCCCCGAGTTTCGTCGTCGTTCGTTATTTCCTCCTGACTCACTGTGAGTCGAGGCCCAAGTTTCTTCCTCTTTCGTTAGGTGGGCCTGCTATGTCCTTTTTATATTTGTCCTTCCCCATCAAGCTTCTCATATGTTCCTCAATTTTGAGGACAAAATAGAAATTAAGTTTGGGGGGGGGGGATTCTAAGCCCAAAGTCTTAGTAGGTCCTAGCCTAAGGAGGAGTGAAGTTGGGCTATGTTTTTAGGGTGGGGAAAATTTTCTTTTCCCTCTATCATGTATTCTCCTCACCTGCTTTTCTTGCTTTTGAATTTTTCTTATTTTCGGAGATGTTGCTTTGACCAGAATACTATAATATTGGATGCATGTGGATTCCCTTCATGGGGATCCATCATCAATTGTGTCACCAACATCTCCAATTTTCTTTACAAAAAAATAAAAAAAATAAATAATTAAATAAAATAAAAAATATTTTAATTCAAAAATTTCATCCTCGAGTTTTTGGTGTGGTAGTACTAGTCGATGAGAAGTTAATGCAATGAACCACATAACTTATCCGTAGATCCTTCTGGAATTTACTTGATTCTGCGAACCCCTGATTTTCTCCAAAACCTCTATGCACCTACACCAGTCATAATTATGGATTAATTAGAATAGTTTTATAAACTTTATAGCACCTACTTCATTTCAACAAGATATGCACATGAATATGATGAATAGCTATCCGAACATGATTATTGCATTTAATTGTAACTTAGGGTCAATTGCACGAAAGTTATATCCCTTAGATTTTTCTCATTTATATATCTCAAGCATACTTTCGAACCGTGTCTGCATGTTAGTCTCAATTGTCCCTACCATCTGCCTTAGCGAATGCTTATGTGAAATCCAGTGACGTTAAACATTCAACCCCACAATTCCCATAGTTGATATGAGATTTTGTGTGTCTTACTTGCTTTAAAAAAAACTGCATGAGCATTTGGCATTAAGAAATGACTTAGGCCATCTTTGGACCGTTTTAGCCTAAATATTTTCTGACCTTTACTAAAAATATCCCTAGTGTCCCCTTTTGAGCCTAATTAAAAAGAATGGAGTGTGCTAAGCACACATTAAACCCCCATTCGACATCGTTTCTATTACTCACATTAACTTAACCTTAAAAGCCTATACACTTTTAGCCTACCCTTTGAGAGAGTAGGATGTGGGTGGGGAATTAATTTTATGAGACCCATTTTTCAGTCAAGCAAGCTTTCTGAAGACTTCTTCTTCTTGTTGTCATATATATATATATATATATATATATATATATATATATATATATATAGATCGGCGAAAAATGAAACGGGAGAAGAAGAGTGCAAGTAGAGTCAAATGAAAGCATAGCTTTCAAGAAAATATGTTAGAAAAATATGCTGCTGAGAGAAATGATGACATGTTTTTAGATTATATATTGCCCAAACCAAGTTTGGGGGGGGGGGGAAGAAGAAAACTGAAAAGTAAAAGAAAAAGAAATTATACCCCCCACTTGTAGTCTTCGCAGGTCCTAGCCTAAATAGGGAAACTTCCTTTTCCTTGGAAGTATGGGGGATAAAGGGTAGTCTTACTCTCTCACTTTGAATTCCAATCCCTTTCCTTCAAAGATCCCAATATCATGGCCTTACATTACAAGCTAATAAAGACCTAATGATCTTCTTGCCAATGCTTGTGTGTGTTTTCTCTGCTAAGTGAGTCATATAGAATTGATCAAACACTTCATATTCACATTATTTCGCTAAGAGCTCATTGTGTTAGCATAATCTTAGCTATTACAAGTAATTGGGATAGGAAAGCATTGCATTTCATACATAGAAGTGCATGGGTGGATGTATAAGTTTTTGAAATCCTTGGTGACCTCTCTTTCTGTAATAGACCGGGTTTGGATGGTAGATCTCATATTATATGTGTAGACACCCCAATTTCGTACCCCTGGTATGTGACATGACATAAAATATCAAAACCTGTTAAAACATTAACAAATGTCAAGTTACAGGGTCAAAAGTGCAAAAGGACAAAGCAGGATGCGCAAAAGGACGAACTGCAGGGACCAAAGTGTACAAAAAATGAGAAGTTTGAAATTAGGCATGGCCACCATTGAAATTGGGCGGGGCTCCCAATTTTCTTGGGTGTGGCGCCCAATTCCTCTTGTTGCGCCCAATTCTGTTCTGCGCTGCGCCCATTTTTCTCATTCATTTGCCGCAAAATGCAATTTCTCCTATGCAATGTACAAGCCGGCTGATGCGCGAAGAAGGAAATTAAATTCCGTCGATGTCCTCAGTTCAGCCTATAAATACAGGCTCTCAGCTCTTCATTCAGCACACCTTTCATCGATAAAAAATTCTCCGCGTTCTCGTTACGCTGGAGAAATAGAGAGAGAAGTAAGATAGCGAGCGATCACCTCAAAAAGCCTCGAAACTCTGCCAAATCTCCTCCAAACACAAAACCAACCGATAGAAGTGAGCCTTAGGCCCCCAGCTAGGTATCCACCCTATTTCCCCGGCCCAAAAACCATAAAGTAAGTCGTTACTCTGCCCGAGTAATAGGCTGAAAATCAACCCATATAAGCCGTTATTCCGCCCAACCAAATAAGCCAAAACCACAAAAAAACTAAGCCGTCATTCTGCCCGAGTGAGTGAGCCAAAAACACCATATATAAGCCATCACTCTGCCCAAATCACATCAGCAGCAGCAATAAAATGTCTCCCTCTCCCGAGAAGGACAGGACGAGCACACCCTGCTCTAAAAGGTAAAAACTTTTAAGGGCGTTATTTTATTTATCCATTTACTTTTCTGCTCATTTATTATTTAAAGTCGTATTTAAAATCCGACCCAATGTAGTCAATATAAGCCGTTGTGCTGCCTGTATTAGATTAGGAAATATTATGTAATAGAGCCGTTATTATGGCCAAATATTTTCAATTATATCTGTAATTATTTGTAAAGAGACAGTTGCAAATCTGTAAATAATGTAGACAAATGGATGTATTTGTAGGCAGTTAATGCTTTATTTATCTGTTAAATAAATATAACAAAAAACATACTTTAGCCAAAAGTTGTTTTGAGACCGAAAGGGCGAGTTGGGTGCCTAGCACCTTCCCAACTCGTAACTTAGCCTCCGGACCCGCTTTTATTATCTCTGGTTTTCTTTTTGGTTTTGCTTTATTTATTCCTTAAAATAAAGATGTCGACTCTAAAACATTTTGGATCCAGTAGGGCCGCGCTGTGGCGACCCCGACCCCGACCCCGGACCCGAGATGGAACCGCGGACCGGAGAGCCAAACAAGACAATACAAGAAGGGAAGAACACGCAAGGACTCAAAATATTTTATTTTTAAAACTGACGTGACGCAACATTTCAGTCGCAAGAGAACTCGACACAAAAGGTCGGTATTTTCAAAATCATTTCACCTGATAAAACAGTTAAACATTTAATCCAAGTCTTCGGCGACACTACAGCCGGAACCCAAGCTAAGCAGTTAATACGACAAGGAAATAAATAAGAGCTAATAGGATGCTCAGCGGAAGACTATACGTAGTGAACAACACACGATATACAAGGCACGGCTAGTACAATTGCCGGCATCAAAAGAGTATACATACTACAGGAGTTAATACTACAAGTAGCTAACAGGAATACTCGAGTACAAGTCTATACAATCCCAAGCATAGTCTAGATGACTAGCTTATACCCATCGTCCTTGCAAAATACAAAAGAAGATAAGAGGACCTCTAAAACCACCTCTTCAACCGCAAAAGTCGGATCAAAAGAGAACTAAGGTGTACGAGCACTGCGAGCTTCAACAAGAAGGTCCTGTCCTGCTAGGATCTAAAAAAGTACAGGGGAATGGGTAAGTCATAAAGACTCGTAAGCTATCAATCATGCATGACATGGCATTATGCAACACGTTAGGCAAGACAATATTTCAATCATGTAGATGAATTATTTAAGATGCACATTATTGCACATAGTTCACATAATATGAGGATATAGAGCTGGGCCGCTACGTAGACCTGCAAAACAGACACTTTCGATAGCGTGCGATAATCGATGGTTGTGATAATACATCGATCTCCGAGAGATGCTCGGGAAACAATAGTCATTCTCAATGGGCGCGTATTGGTTGGCCAAGGAGAGCTCTTCCCCACGGTGGCCCGCCGTGGAGGCGTGTGTGCGATAACAAGTATGCCAGCTGGACTTATGCAATGCCAAGTAGTATTTACTCAACAATCAATCAATATGGAACGAGTCCGACAAGAGCGTCCTCGTTCAAGATTAGTATATAATCTCATCAATAAACAATCAAGATTGAGCTCGACAAGAGCGAACTCAATATATCAATTATCAAGTATGCATTTATTATGTCATAAAGATACAAGCATGACAGTCAATTCATTTCAATAGTCTAGAATTAGTTTTCTAGTGTAACGCATGTAATAACGTCGTAGGGATCGATCATTGAGCCGGTATTGTTCGATAGCTCACTAATGTCGACTCCGTTGAGTCATTTCTATAATTCAAACCAAATAGAGTTAAACACTATTTGCATTTCCAACTCTTTTCTAAGTCATCGCATCAATTAATCTAGGTCATTAATCAAGTATAACAATAACCCAAGAATAAACTCATTCATGGAACCTAGAATCACATTTTCCCCAAATAAGAAATTCTATGACCCAAGAATAATAATTATTCTAATATAGAGTAGAACACTTTTACTTCTAGGCTTAGTGTCCAAATCGAGACATTTGCATTCAGCAATGTATCATTTAACATGGAACAAGGAGAGCAATGATTTAGCATGAGAGGTTATCTCTAACATGGACCTAAGAAATCATGAGCTAACATACCTCAAGCCAAGCAAAGCTTATAGCAAGAAGCAAGAAAAAGCGATCCGATCGCTCGGCGGTCTCGGAATCGCAAGCGGGTCTTGAATCTCTTGGAAGCCAACCCCTCACGCACTAATCTCACCAAGACTCTCACGCACAAGCTCGCCCTAGGCCGGAGAAGACGAAGCAGAAGAAATGATCGTAATGTGAAGTCTCCAACTGATGTAATAGAGATCAGCTCAATTATGTGTTAATGGAATCCACATGTCACTTGATGAATGGTAGAAATAGGTTTAGTAATCTTAATTAGGCTTAGATTAGGCTAATTAGACTCTAATACAAGTGGTTTAAGTCACTAATGGTAGAGGTTTAGTAAGGGCACAATCGTAATCAGCCAATGTTGCAGAAAAATCCCGTTTTGCTGGATTTCTTCACTGTTCGGTTGTGGAGGCCGAACATCCTTCATAATGTTCGGTTATCATGGCCGAACAAAGCCCAAAATGTTTGGTTGGCATGGTAGAACGATTCCTCAGGCCATACTTTAGGTCAAACAGGTCCAGATTTGCACGTATAACACGTATAAGGCATGTACAACTCCAAGAAGCATTAAAATGAGTATCAAGGGTCCTAAAAACAATTATAAATGTCTCTCAAGGTCTTGGCTAAGTCCAAAAGATCAAAGCCCGAGCAAGAACAAGTCAATCTAGAGCATACAAGGCAATAGGCGTTCGATACGGCAATTACGGTTCGATCAAGGAATGCAATCAAGTCAATCATGTTAGGGATATTACTAGCATGTTAAAAGCATATTCTAATCATGTTAAACATGTATGGAAGACAAGTAATACAAGTAGGTTTCGGGTTCTCACATCCTCCCCCACTTAAAGGAATTTAGTCCCTAAATTCATACCTGAATCATCAAATAGGAAAGGATATCTTTCTCTCATATCGAGCTCGGTTTCCCAAGTAGCTTCCTCAATGTCATGGTTCTTCCATAAGACTTTCACTAACGGAATCCGCTTCGTTCTCAAGATTTGCTCCTTGGTATCAAGAATCTTCACCGGTCTCTCATCATAGGAAAGATCAGGTTCGAATGAAATCTCATCGTAAACAAGGACATGCGATTCATCTTTCAAATACTTGCGTAGCATCGAGACATGGAATACATCGTGAACATCCGATAATGATGGTGGCAATGCTAACCGATACGCCAAAGATCCAATCCTTTCTAAGATCTCAAAAGGCCCAATAAATCTAGGTGAAAGTTTACCTTTCTTCCCAAATCGCTTAGTACCACGTCGAGGCGATACTTTCAAGAATACATGATCACCAACCTGAAACTCTAAGTCACGTCTCCGGTTGTCTGCGTAGCTTTTCTGTCTACTCTGAGCTGTGAGCAATCTGTCTCTAATCAGTT
Source organism: Codonopsis lanceolata (assembly GCA_013146195.2). NCBI lineage: Eukaryota > Viridiplantae > Streptophyta > Magnoliopsida > Asterales > Campanulaceae > Codonopsis > Codonopsis lanceolata. The sequence goes on along the minus strand of CM028378.1, from coordinate 83,792,179 downwards.
TCACACTCTCAGCTGACTGTTGTACCATCTCTGAACCCCATAGCTTAGCTTCACCAACTTCATCCCAGCAAATCGGTGAACGACACTTACGCCCATACAAAGCTTCATATGGCGCCATTTCAATACTTGGTAACTGTTATTATAAGCAAATTCAGCTAATGGCAAATGAGAATCCCAACTACCTTTAAAATCCATGGCACAAGCACGTAGCAAATCTTCTAGTACTTGGATCAATCTCTCAGACTGACCATCCGACTGTGGGTGAAAAGCCGTACTGAAATTCAACTTCGTCCCCAAAGCCTCTTGTAAAGCACGCCAAAATCGAGAAGTAAACCTGGGATCTCTATCCGATACAATGCTCACTGGAACACCATGTAGTCTCACGATATCCTGAACATACAATGCTGCCAACTGACTCAAACTATAAGTCATCGCAATAGGAATAAAGTGTGATGATTTAGTCAATCTATCCACAACAACCCATACTGCATCAAAACCTCGACGAGTACGTGGCAATCCTGTCACGAAATCCATGGTGATATGCTCCCATTTCCACTCCGGTATCTCAAGTGGCTGTAATAAACCGGCAGGTCTCTGGTGTTCAGCTTTCACTTGTTGACATGTCAAGCATCTAGAGACATACTCTGCAATCTCTCTCTTCATTCCATTCCACCAAAACTGTCTCTTCAAGTCCCTATACATTTTAGTACTCCCTGGATGTATAGTGTACTTGGCCTTGTGAGCCTCGTCAAGAACCATACGCTTAACCCCATCGGTGGCAGGAATGCAAACTCTACCTCGAAAAGTCAAAATCCCATCGGTGTTCATAGCAAACTCCGGTGTCTTACCATCACCCAAACCATCAATAATCTTCTTCAGTTCAGGATCAGTAGCCTGAGCTTCCTTAATCAACCCAAACAAAGCAGGCGTAGCACGAACACTAGCAAAGATAACACTATGCTTTCTCACAACTGGACTCCATTCGCGGACATCCTCAAGCATCTTCCACTCTCTCATCATCAAGCAAGACATGTACACTTTCCTACTCAAGGCATCGGCAACAACATTAGCCTTCCCTGGATGATACAAGATAGTACAGTCATGATCCTTAAGCTTCTCCATCCATCGTCTCTGTCGCATGTTCAACTCCTTCTGCGAAAAGAGATACTTTAAACTCTTGTGATCAGTATATATCTCAAACTTAGCTCCATAAAGATAATGCTTCCACTTATGAAGTGCAAATATGATGGCGGCTAATTCGAGATCATGCGTCGGATAATTCTGCTCATGAGGTGATAGCTTCCTCGAAGCATAGGCAATAACTCTCCCATTCTGCATAAGCACGCAACCCAAACCTTCTAGTGAAGCGTCGCTATAAATAACAAAGTTCTCCGAACCATTAGGCAATGCTAAGATAGGAGCTGTAGTCAACCTTCTCTTCAATTCCTGAAAACTAGCCTCACACTTATCACTCCATATAAAAGAAGAATTCTTCTGTGTCAATTTAGTCATCGGAGTAGCGATCTTCGAAAACCCCTCGATAAACCTACGGTAATAACACGCCAAGCCCAGAAACTACGGACTTCGGTCACCGTACTAGGCGTCTTCCACTTAGTAATCGCCTCAACCTTGGATGGATCCACCGCTATACCATCACTAGACACCACGTGTCCTAGAAAGCAACTTGTTCCAACCGAAAGCACACTTGAATTTAGCGTAAAGCTTCTTCTCACGCAAATCGAAAGAACCTCTCTCAAGTGAATCTCATGCTCCTCTCGTGACTTCGAGTACACGAGGATATCATCAATAAACACAACCACAAAGCAATCAAGATATTCATGAAACACCCTATTCATTAAATCCATAAAAAGCTGCGGTGCATTCGTCAACCAAAAGGCATAACCACGAACTCATAATGGCCATAACGTGTGCGAAAGGCTGTCTTAGGAACATCCTCCTCTCGAACTCTCAGCGATAATAGCCACTCCTCAAGTCAAACTTGGAATAAACAAGCGAGCCTCGAAGTTGATCAAAGATCATCAATATGTGGCAAAGGGATACCGATTCTTGATAGTAACCTGGTTCAACTGTCGATAATCTATGCAAAGTCGTAAACTACCATCTTTCTTTCTCACGAATAATACCGGTGCACCCCACGGTGACACACTCGGTTTAATGAACTCTCTATCTAGAAGTTCTTGCAAGCTGCTCTTTCAATTCTCTCAACTCATTTGGAGCCATTACGTAAGGCGCTCTAGATATAGGCGAAGTACCTGGGCTCAATGCAAAACTCTAACTCTCGGTCGGGAGGCAAAGCATAATCGGTAGAAAAGACATCACGGAAATTCACTAACTACCGGAACATCTTCTAATTTAGCGATCGAGACACTAGTATCAAGCACGCAAGCTAAATACCCGTACAACCCGAGATAAGAGTTGTCTAGCTGCGTAAGCGAAATAACATGAATACCTTTCATAGCAAGATCACCCATAAACACGAACTCCGGAATACCAGGCATGGCAAAAGTGACTCTCTTACGACGGCAATCTACTAAAGCATGATTCGCACAAAGCCAGTCCATACCAAGAATCACATCAAAGTCTCGAATAGGCAATACTACCAAATCAGCATGCAAGACTCGATCATTAACAAGCACGTCACAATCTCTATAAACCTCGAGGCGCCAATAAGCATTCACCCAATGGTGTAGACACCTCAACACGTAAGGCAAGCTGGCGAGGCAATACACATAAATGCTCTATGAAATGCGATGCGACATAAGAATGAGTAGAACCGGGATCAATAAGAACTCGAGCTCTATGACCGAAGACAGAGAGAATACCTCCGATCACGTGTGTAGACTCGGGAACACTTCTTGATCAAGTGCAAAAACACGAGCACGCCTTAGGGCGCCCATCATTATCTCTCTTGGATCTGGATTCTTTGCGAGAGAGCAGAACCTACGGATTGCGTCACTCTATTCTTAGGACAATCTACGAGCTTATGACTAGAGTCCCATGGCAACCAAGACAAGTGCCAAGCCTATACCTGCACTGCTCGCTCGAATGCCCAATCTTATTGCAATGAGAACAAGTCAAAGGTCCACTACTCTGAGTCGGCTGCTCCTGAGGAGTAAAAGCACTACTACCACGACTCTCGCTGTCGTCTAAGCATCCACAGACTGTCGTCTATTCGATAATGAAAGCGGACGATTGCCGATGGCGGATCGATTTCGAAGACTGACCTCTCCCGAATCTTCTTGTGAGGTCACTGCGAAGCTAGCTGTTGAGAAGACTTACATGCGTGCTCCTCAATGTCTCGCTCATCTCAAAAGCACGATCTCTTAACGCTCCGATAATCCTCCAGCGAGAGAGATAACAAGCTGTCTCCTAAACTCAGTCTTCAACCCCTTCACAAACTTATGAGTCCTGTGTCTCTCATCTGGCACCAGATGTGCACAATAACGGGATAATTCAGTGAACTTAGCAGAGTACTGAGCTACAGACATGGTTCCTTGCTCCAGATCTTGGAACTCTTTCTCTCGTCGTCGTCTAACCACAACAGGCACGTAAGAAGCCCTAAACTCCATCTCAAAGTTAGGCCATACTTGAGCCACTCGATTCAACTCCCAACTATCACGTAGAACCTCCCACCAATGATTGGCGGCTCCTCTAAGCTTATCTGCGGCTAACACAACTTTCTCCTCATCAGGTGCAGGGTCCATAGCAAAAGATCTTCTTCACGTCCTCTAGCCATAACTCGGCGGCCATACTAGCATCCGATTCTCCTTCAAATGATGGAGGCTTCATTTTCAAGAACCTCTCTAAGATAGCATTATTTCGCACCCTTGCTTCAGGTATAACTTCATTCCTTGGTGGCGATACTCTCGCATTCGGTTCTGGCGGTGGCGGTGGAGGAACATTCTGACCTTGACCTATCTGAGCCATCTCAGTCATAAACTCTGTCATGCGGCGATACAAATCTGCCATCTGAGCATTCATGCCCACTGGATTCGGTGGTGGAGGTGGCAACTCCTCCTCGGGTTCATCGAGGAACTCTCCAGGTGCGCCTCTACCTCGGCCTACACGATGCTGCTCTAGGATTCACCATCAAGCACCTATAAGAATTCACTCGGCGTTAGAACATCACACAGAAATAACCCACCTAGGCCATGGAACCTATCGACCAATAGCTAACGACGACTAACCAATAACAAAAGCTAGCGAGCTACGATACCAAGCGTGGCGACCCGACCCGGACCGAGATGGAACCCGGACGGGCGCAAACAAGACAATAAGACAAGAAAGGAGGAACATGCAAGGACTCAAAATATTTTTTTAAAAAGCGGCGTGGCGCAACATTTCGGTCGCAAGAGAACTTCGACACAAAAGGTCGGCATTTTCAAAATCATTTCACGATAAAACATTTAATCAATAAATCCAAGTCTTCGGCGACACACTACGAACAACTAAGCAGGATAAATATGACAAGGAAATAAATAAGAGCTAATAGGATGCTCGGCGGAAGTCTAAGCGTAGTGAACACTAACAAGATATACAAGGCACGGCTAACACAATTGCCGGCATCAAGAGAAGTACAAATACTACAAGAGTTAATACTACAGTAGCTAACATGAATTACACAGTACAAGTCTATAAACATTCCCAAGCATAGTCTAGTTGACTAGCTTATAACCCATCGTCCTTGCAAATATACAAAAGAAGATAAGAGGACTTCTAGAACCACCTCTTCAACCGCCAAAAGTCGGATCAAAAGAGAACTAAGGTACGAGCGAGCACCAGTCTCAACAAGAAGGTCATGTCCTGCTAGGATCTAAAAAAAATACATGGGAACGGGTAAGTCATAATGACTCGTAAGCTATCAATCATGCATGACATGGCATTATGCAACACGTTAGGCAAGACAATATTTCAATCATGTAGATGAAGTATTTAAGATGCACATTATTGCACATAGTTCACATAATATGAGGATATAAAGGCTGGCCGCTTCGTAGACACAAGCAGACACTTTCGATAGCGTGCGATAATCGATGGTTGTGATAATACATCGATCTCCAGAGATGCTCGGGAAACAATAGTCATTCCCAATGGTGCGTATTGGTTGGCCAAAGAGCTCTTCCCCACGGTGGCCACCGTGGAGGCGTGTGTGCGATAACAAGTATGCCATTTGGACTTATGCAATGCCAAGTAGTATTTACTCAACAATCAATCAATATGGAGCGAGTCAGACAAGAGGCGTCCTCGTTCAAGATTAGTATATAATCTCATCAATAAACAATCAAGATTGAGCTCGACAAGAGCGAACTCAATATATCAATTATCAAGTATGCATTTATTATGTCATAAAGATACAAGCATGACGGTCGATTCATTTCAATAGTCTAGAATTAGTTTTCTAGTGTACGCATGTAATAACGTCGTAGGGATCGATCATTGAGCGGTATTGTTCGATAGCTCACTAATGTCGACTCCGTTGAGTCATTTCTATAATTCAAACCAAATAGAGTTAAACACTATTTGCATTTCCAACTCTTTTCTAAGTCATCGCATCAATTAATCTAGGTCATTAATCCGTATAACAATCATAGCCAAGAATAAACTCAAGTTCCTAAATCATGGAACCCTAGAATCACATTTTCCCCAAATAATGGTCGAAATTCTATGACCCAAGAATAATAATTATTCCTAATATAGAGTAGAACACTTTTACTTCTAGGCTTAGTGTCCAAATCGAGACATTTGCATTCATGGTCTATAATTCCCAAATAATCATACTCTCTAGAACGTATCATATTCATGGTGGAACAAGGAGAGCAATGATTTAACATGAGAGAAGGAAGCAAGAGGAGGTAGCATGTTATCTCTAACATGGACCTAAGGAAATTCGATAGCTTACCTCAAGCCAAGCAAAAAGACGAAGCAAGAAAAAACTGATCGGTGACAATCGCTCGTATCGGGCGGCTGGCAGCGGTCTCGGAATCGCAAGCGGGTCTTGAATCTCTTGGAAGCCAACCCCTCACGCACTAATCTCACCAAGACTCTCACGCACAAGCTCGCCCTAGGCCGGAGAAGACGAAGCAGAGAAATGATCGTGAAATGAAGAGTAGAGCTGATGTAGAGAAATCAGCTTGTTTAAGTGTTAATGAGGAACACTTGTCAAATGATGAGTGATAGGAATAGGTTTAGTAATCTTAATTAGGCTTAGATTAGGCTAATTAGACTCTAATACAAGTGGTTTAAGTCACTAATGGTAGAGGTTTAGTAAGGGCACAATCGTGTCGGCCAATGTTGCAGAAAAATCCCGTTTTGCTGGATTTCTTCACTGTTCGGTTGTGGAGGCCGAACATCCTTCATAATGTTCGGTTATCATGGCCGAACAAAGCCCAAAATGTTCGGTTGGCATGGTAGAACGATTCCTCAGGCCATACTTTAGGTCAAACAGGTCCAGATTTGCACGTATAACGCGTATAAGGCATGTACAACTCCAAGAAGCATTAATATGAGTATCAAGGGTCCTAAAAACAATGATAAATGTCTCTCAAGGTCTTGGATAAGTCCACATATCAAAGTCAGAGCAAGAACAAGTCAATCTAGAGCATACAAGGCAATAGGCGTTCGATCACGGCAATTACGGTTCGATCAAGGAATCTGTCGAGTCAAACATGTTAGGAATATTACTAGCATGTTAAGAGCATATTCTAATCATGTTAAACATGTATGGAAGACAAGTTATACAAGTAGGTTTCGGGTTCTCACACCTCTCCTCGGCTTGGCGAGGAGGTAAATAGGTATGAGGCATTTAGAGACCCCAAATAAAAGTGACCTTGGCTGAAATATGAAGCTCATGCCAAGCGTAGCCGCAAATCTTGATGAAAGCATGATGGACGCCTAGGGGAGCGTAATGTGCTAAATACTCATAGAATGCTGAGCGTAGTAGTGATGCCTTGAGGCTGGAGCACAATATGAAGCTCATGAGAGTGTAGCATAAAATGCTGATGAAAGCATGATGGATGCTAGTGGAGGCGTAACGTGCTAAACACTCGTAGAAGCTTGTGTCGGCGTAGTAGTGATCTTTGGCTGGAGCACAATATGAAGCTCATGCAGTGTAGCTGCGGAAAATGCGATGAAAGCATGATGGACGCTAGTGGAGTGTAACGTGCTAAACACTCGTAGAAGCTCGTCTCGGCGTAATAGTGATCTCAATGAGGAGCACAATATGAAGCTCATGCCGAAGTGTAGCCGCGAAATGATGCTTGATGAAAGCACGATGGACGCAGTGGGCGTAACGTGCTAAACACTCGTAGACTCGTCTCAGCTCGTGCGAGCTAATAGTGATCTTTGATGGAGCACAATATGAAGGTCATGCCGAGTGTAAAGCTGGAGGCGGAACATGCAGTAAGCGCGTGTAGGCGCGGTCGACCGCGAAGTTAACTCGAAGGGAGGACGGTAAACTCTCGGCGGGAGGACAAAGGTCAACCAGGGAGGCTCAAGGTAGAGCCACAGAGTAAACTCGAGGTGGGAAGCATAAAAGCGTAAGGCGTTGGTGGCCTTGTAAGCGCGGTATACAACTCAGAAATATAATCCGCCAAGCATCGAGGGACAAGGGTAAGGCAGAGTAAAGAAACTGAGTGGGGAGTGAGCTCGGCGTGCACAAGAAATATAATGTGTAGCTTGTCGGATGCAAGAAATAATAATGGGCTCGGGGCTTTATACGAACATAATCTAAAAGCTCGAGCTCTGGCGCTGGCGTTGCGTCAGGAAGGCGGATGCAGAAATAATAATGGGCTCCACGGCGACATAATCTAAGGCTCGAAGCTCGAGCTGCTGCAGCGTGGCGTTGGTAGCACGTGAATAATAATAAATGAATAATAATCGGAAGCTCGGCGGCGGAAAATAATCCGAGCTAGCGCGCAGCGTGTCGTGCACGAGCACGTGAATAATAATAATATGAAGCTCAATGGCATAATCTCGTATGGCATATCGAGCTCGGCGCGGCGTCGTGCCGAAGGCACGTGAATAATAATAATATGAAGCTTGGCGTAGCATCCGAGACCGAGCATCTAGAATGGGTCCTTGTTGATAGCTGCCCATGTAATGCATTATGCATCAAGCGGTAGTAAAAAATGTGGGCGCATGGTCTGAGATGTGACCTCGGCGAGGTTCGATAGGCACGTAACCTTGTAACTAATCACATAATAGTTTGTAGAGGAACGACTCGCGTTATTGATCGTGGTTGCCGAGGCTATGTGACGTTTGTATTTTGTACGAAAGTTTCGAGGTATCTTTGTATAGGCAAAAATCACGTTTTTGTCATATAACGTTTGTCATAGTCCAAGCATACGATCACTTAAGAAAAGATTGTTTGAATATGGGCCTATTATGCGAGAATAGTAAATTAATCATTGTGGCGACATGTCGCACTATTAGAAGATACGATGAATTTATAAGATGCAAGTATTTGAGTGTGAAGCTTTAGAGAATGCATGCGTCATACTAACATATGATAGGCAGACTAAACATGCTATTTCGAGCTAGTAACTTTGAAACTAGCAATTTGCGAGCACTAAGCGAGGAATTTTTTATAACTGTTTGGTATGGTGGGCAAGTAGTTAGCTCGGCATAAATCTATTTAAATCTGTATGTTATGTTTCTCATAAGTAGGGGACCTCGAATCACATTTAATTGTCACGCTATGCCGACAAAAGTTAAATAATATAATATTTAAATTGATGAGGCTAACGAGCCCGTGTACATTTAATCAAAGTAATGTTGTCAAATTTATAAGAAAATATTTTTACTTGCTACGGGGAGCGCTAAAGCATGCTATTATCAAATAGTTGCGTATAATAAATCATACCTGACGAGGTAGTATATATTTCTTCTAATAGATTAAGTTATGTTATTGCTCAGCATATAATTTCAGCTCATTAAAGAATTTCAACTCGTCAAATAATTTCAGTTCGGCATATGATTTCGGCTCGGCATATAATTTCAATTCGGCAAAATATTTCAACTCGGCAATTAATTTCGGTTCGGCAAATAATTTCAACTCGACAATTAATTTTAATTCGGCAAATAATTTCAGCTCGGCAATTAATTTCGGTTCGGCAAATAATTTCATTTCGGCAATTAATTTTAATTCGGCAAATAATTTCAGCTCGGCAATTAATTTCGGTTCGGCAAATAATTTCAACTCGGCAATTAATTTTAGTTCGGCAAATAATTTCAATTTGGCAAATAATTTCAACTCGGCAATTAATTTCAGTTTGGCAAATAATTTCAACTCTCAGTTAATTTCGGTTCGGCAAATAATTTCAACTTCGATAAAATAATTTTAACTCCTGACAAATAATTTCAATTTGGCAAATAATTTCAACTCGGCAATTAATTTCAGTTTGGCAAATAATTTCAACTCGGCAGTTAATTTTAATTCGGCAAATAATTTCAATTCGGCAAATAATTTCAATTCGGCAAATAATTTCAACTCGGCAATTAATTTCAATTCGGCAAATAATTTCAACTCGGCAATTAATTTCGGTTCAAAATAATTTCAACTCGGCAATTAATTTAGATTAAACCCAAATAAATTTCTTCAGTAGTTAATTTTAATTCGACAAAATAATTTCAATTAAACAAATAATTTCGGTTCGGCAAATAATTTCAACTCGCAAATTAAGGCCAAATAATTTAATATAATTTTAGTTAAACTGCATATTTCGGCATATAATTTTAATTCGACAAATAATTTCAATTCGGCAAATAATTTTATTTCGGTAAATAATTTCGACTCGACATATAATTTTAGTTTACTAGTCAACAAATCTCGCTCATTTTGTATATTAGCTTTGTGTAAATTTTTTTTAAATATCTTCTTTTTTTTTTAAGGTTGGAGGGACATAATTTTTTAATTCCTTTGAAAGGCTACAATTATATATATGATGCCTTTGGTGTGGCTTTGAACACCCAGCCTCTCGGTTGAGTAGTTAAGTCCCAGGGGCCTCCGGTAGGGCTTGAATACTCAATCTCTCCGTTAAGATAAGCGAGTAGCTAAATGAGGCCTTTGGCTAAGGCTTTAACAACAACGATGCCTCTGAAGAGGCTTGAACACCCGACCTCTCTACTGAGAGTTGTAATGTCCAGGGTGTCTCTAGGTGCGACTCAGAACACCCAACCTCTCTTAGAGAGAGAGTGAGCAATACCAGGTTGAGCTAGATCTCGTTGGTAGCTT
>CM028378.1:83754497-83781827 GCA_013146195.2 Codonopsis lanceolata | reverse complement strand
GATGATATAAGATAGTACAATCGTGGTCCTTTAACTTTTCCATCCATCTTCATTGCCCATATTCAACTCCTTTTGAAAACAAGTATTTCAAGCTCTTATGGTCGGTGAAGATCTCAAACTTAGACCCATACAAGTAGTGTTTCCACTTATGCAGCAATGTCATGACCAATTCCATATCGTGTGTCGGATAATTGCTCATGAATAGATAGTTTCTCGATGCATAGCGATCACCCTCCCATTCTCGCTGCATCAAAACACAACCCAAACCTTCCTTAGAAGCATCACTATAGATCACAAAAATTTCTCCTCCACTAGGCAAAGCCAAAATAGGTGCCGATGTCAACCGATTCTAAGCTCTTGGAAGCTAGACTCACATTTCTCGCTCCAAACAAAGCAGACGCTCTTCTCGCGGTCAACCGTCATAGGAGTCACAATCCTAGAGAAACCCTCAATAAACCTTCTAATAACCCGCTAACCCCAAGAAACTCCGAACCTCTAACCGAACTAGGCCTCTTCCAATTCGTCACCGCTCAATCTTAGAAGGATCAATCCGGCTATTCCTAAGGCCGAAACTATGTGCCCCAAGAAAGATACTTCTCAAGCCAAAAGGCACATTTGCTAAACTTGGCGTAAAGTTGTTTCTCCCAAGAATAGACAACACAACCCTCAAATGTCTCTCATGCCCTCCCGAGATTTCGAATATACCAAAATATCATCAATAAAGACTACAACGAAGCAATCGAGATAACTGTGGAAAAAACACTGGTTCATCAAATCCATAAACACACGGGCGCATTCAACCCAAACGGCATCACCACAAACTCAAAATGCCCATATCTAGTGCGAAAAGCCGTCTTCGAATGTCTTCCTCTCTAACCTTCAATTGGTAGTAACCCCATCTCAAATCAAGCTTAGAGTAGACAATAGACCCTTGCAATCTGGTCAAAAGATCATCGATGTGGGGTAGAGGATACTTATTCTTAATAGTCACCTTATTCAATTCTGTAGTCTATACACAACCGCAAACTCCCATCTTCTTCCTCACAAACAAGACCGGTGCGCCCCAAGGCGACACACTTGGTTTAACAAAACCAATCTCTAGAAGTTCTTGCAACTGGGTTTTCAACTCCCTAAGCTCCGCGGGTGCCATCCTATATGGTGCCTTAGAAATCGGTGAAGTCCCCTAATAAGCTCAATGCAAAACTCTAGTTCTCTATCTGGCATAGCATGATCGGTAGAAAACACGTCGGAAATTCACACACTACCTGACCTCTTCTAAGTTAGCGAAGACTTCCTCTTATCAACTACGCATGCAAGATAACCCGCACACCCTTGAGACGTAATTTTCTAGCCCTCAATGCAAATAAAGTGTACGTCACTCGAAGCATGATCACCCACAAAAGTAAACTCGTGCACACCCATATAAAAGGTAACCTCTTTCTATGGCGTAACTATAGCATGATAAGCACATAACCACCCATGCCAAGAATCACATCAAAATCACGATAGGAAGAACTACCAAATCAAGATGCAAAGTGTGGTCACCCACCAAAACATCACAAGATTTAAACACTTCAGACGCGAAAGCATATATTCCCCCGAGCGGGTAGACACTTCAAGCAAATATGGCAAAGGTTGAGGCAATACGCAAAGATTCTCAATAAAGTGCGAAGCAACATATGAATGCGAAGACCCTGGATCTATGAGAACTCGAGCCTTATGATCGAATATAGAAAGAGTACCTCCAATCACCGGCCAGACCTCGGCTCGCACGATCAAGCGCAAACACCCGGCTTGAACTTTAGGTTTACCATCCCCATCTCTTAGCACCGCATTGTTGCCTAGGCTACCCGACACGCCTTAAGCTTCGGACAATCTTTCTTCATGTGAGTTCCATCTCCGCAATAATAACACTTCCCATTTTTCCCAAGACCTCTCACCGTGTGCCTGCATCTCTCGCAAAATGAACAAACCATAGCTTCACTACGCGACTTTCGCCGCCCCTTAGATGAAGAAGTATTGTTACCTTGTTTCCCGATCTGGCCTACCTTGGCCTCCACTCTCCTATCACGGTTCCCTTGATAACCCCTTCTATTACCCGAACTGCTTCCGACATCGGTTCCAGTAGTTCGTGCATTACTAGCATTATTCTTGACCTCGTGTTCATCAATGTCTTGCTCAACCTCATATAAGCTCTATCAACTGCGGTCCGATAATCGGTGAGCTTAAGCGCTAAAATCGCTTTCTAAACTCGGTTCTTAACCCCTTCACAAACTTGTGTGTTCTCCTTGCCTCCGTGGGAATCGATACGCATATCGCTCACTGTGAACTTTTGAATACTCGCCACAGCCATGCTACCTTGCTCAAGATCATAGAACTCCTTCTCTCTTTGATTGCGAACCACATCCGCACATACTCATTCTTAAATCTCTTTAAATTGGCCCATGTAATGGGAACTTGTCGCATTTCCCAACTCTCTTCAACAACACCGCCCACCAATGCTCTGGGCTGCCCCTTAAACTTAAAGGTTGCTAACATCACTCTTTCTTCGTCAACACCCCAACATGGACAATATCTTAATCATTTCCTCCATCCATAACTCGCCTTCTGCTTTGGTTCTCCAAGAAATGAACTAGGCTTTAGCTTAAGAAATCTCTCAGAGAGTAGTGTCACCCTCGGTCTCTGCAGAGGTGGTGGTACTCCTCCGCTCGCTTCCCCGGCCCGGCCTGCCGTAAAAAGCCAATCCTGCGATGTAGTTCAGCCATATCCGGAACTTCCGGATCCTCCTGGCGGTGGTACCTCATCGTGTTCAACCGGAACTCTCCTAGGCTCCACTCTCCCTGATTAACCATCTGACTCTACAAGAATTCACTCGACGTAGAATCAACACACAATTAACTCAACCCAACTAGGCCATGGAACCTATCCCGGCCGATACTAACCTATAGCCGATACCAACTCCAGGACGATCCTAATCTCTGATCTCAATGCGAGATCCCGAGTCGCCATTCAAATAGATAATAACACAAGCATGCATGTAGGATCATAAAATTCATGTGGCGCAACATCGCATACATACAACAACCCGGCCACACTTGGCCGGAAAAACAACCTAATTTAAACAAGTCTTCGGCGACGTTACAGCCGGAACCCAACAACTACTCCTACAATTATTAACACATGCTTATAATATCCTCAACGGCCACAACATGCCGGAGACAACAACAACAATAAATAACGAGCTTTAGCGGAAGAAACCGTGAGTGAACCATACACATATAAACAAAGGGCTCGACATATAAGCTCGGCACCAAAGATTACAAGTTTTAAGTAGTTAAGTTACAACATCATTAAAAACAACATAAACCCCAAGCCAAGTCTACATGACTTGCTTCCCAACGTCCTTACCAAAATAAAAGGGCTAACAACAAGTCCAAAATATTGACCTTTAGAATACAATATCCAAGCAGAGGAATAAGGCGAGTCTATCAGGACCGTCTCCTCGCTCGGATCTAAGGAAAGACAAAGCAAACAAATAGGGTAAGTCGAAAGACTTAGTAAGTTACAAAAATGCATGTTCATGTTATAGCATGACATATATCTCATTTATCATACATTATCATCATATAGCACATAGTTCACGTAAGTGCGGGAAAGTAAATCATACAAGTAGGATATGATATAGTCACGGCCGCTTCGTAGCTCCTGCAAAACATTCTGTTACTGGTTCGTGCCATCGATGTTATGTGAATTCATCGACTTATACCGAGAATCCTCTCGATCTAGATAGCAAGCCAATGCGGCACTTAAGCGTCACGGCAAGGGGCTACTTCCCCATGCGGCCCAATGTGAAGTGTGTGTGAAGTCCCAGTGCGGCGATCCATAGCGAGCACGAATCCCATAATTCGTGAAGCGTGCATCGCCCCACCTCGACTTAGATAAACAAACCAAATAATGCCAGCTGGACTCAATGTGATGCACAAGTAGGTATTTACTTGACTAAACCAATCAAAGACCGAATTCGACAAGAGCGAACTCGACCAACAAAGTAGGGTATCAATCTCTACTATAAAATCATATCAAGGCAATTAAATTGCACAAAACCAACCTTTCATAGAAACTTGTTATAAACAATCAAACCCATCTCATACTTGAGTAAACCAATCAAACGGTGTCCAAACTTCGTAGGGATTGAAACTAGGGTTCAACACGTTCAAATATTCCCTAAAGTCGACTCCGTTGAGTCTTTGCTCTAAATTCCCAAATTTGGAGAAATTGAAGCTATATGCTTCATAACCCAACCTAGGTCAATTCTAGGTTCAACAAGGTATTAAACTCACCAAGGCAATGCAAAGTGATTCAAGTTCATCATAGAGTCCAAAATTTAGAATAGAACACATAACACTTTCACAACATTTCAAGAAGGCATAACTAGGGCATTCTCATAAATCAACACTTCCAACATAAATATCATACATGGCTTTAACATGCTCAAAACCTTAAATAGACAAGATGGAAGAGTATTATAAACATTCATAGGTAGGAAATCATCCTAATCATGCTCCTAGCAAGCTCATAGTTTCAACATACAAGAATATAGCATGAAAAGCAAACAAGTGCCCTCATTGACCTCAACCAACATAGACTTTGCTTCCTTAGGGTCAATGAGAACTAAGAGAAGAAGAAGCTAAAGAAGGTAACTTACTAGTTATTCACCAAAGAAGGAAATAGAAGAAACTATTCGGATGGAAATGCTCCCCTTGATGAGCTCTTCAACTTTAATGAATGGCTCTTGGGCAAAGGATGAATGAATGATTGAAGATGATGAAGAAGACCTCAAGGAACCATGGAAGAACTAGAGAGAAGGTGAAATTCGTTTTTGGAAGAAGCTCTCAGCAAATGAAGAGGAAGAGAGCTGATTTGTGGTTTATATTGGTCAAAATGGTGAGTGGGACAAGTGTCAATCACTTGTGGTCCCTTTTCCAATCAGATTTGTGGCTTAATGACCAACTAATGGACCCTTAATCCAACTTAAAAATCTAGTTAGGGATGTTAGGACATAAGTAGGAAGGGTTAGGGAGGTTTAGGATAGGTTTAAGTAGGGGTTGGAAGTGAACAAATCGTCAAATTCCGAAACAGGAGGAAATCAACCCGTAGCAGCAAAACAAGTGAGGCGGGCGCCTCACCAACTCCCATGCGGCCGCCTCGGCTCCAGAACCTCTAAAACTTGGTCTAAACTTGATCTAAATGGTCCCAAACTTTTGGGCAACCATTCTAAGGTCTAACCCTACTCAAAACACGTCGGAAACGCACCCGAACAACCCCCGAAACAAGATAGGACAAGGCGCGAACCACGCGACAAATGAACAACGGATCAAACTACAATCAAACGCCAATCAAACTAGGATGTCTTGGGCATGAAAAAGGTTCGTTTCAACATGATTAAGACTTGAACATAAAGCTAAGAACTCAACGAACACTTCGTACGTCGAAATAGAAGCAAATACGAGCAACGAGAGGAATCGCTAAGGCTAAATTCAACGCGATTAAACCGGCGATTCTACAAACAAGTTTATATGATTCTAAACATGTTATGAACTTCTAAAATGATCTATGAATGATTCTAAGACATTTATATAACAAGTAAACATGCTCACAATTCAACCAAGAAAGTAAGAAGACAAGCATACAATGCACATGCAAGATTATGGGGCGTTACATGCTTATAATTAAATCACATAGGATAAGGATATACGAAGAGCCGGGCTGCTACGTAGTTCCTACATACAAGCGTTATCTAGAATGTGAGGTGTCGGATATGTGTAAGTACATCGACCTTCCGAGGAGATGCCCGGGATAGACACACCAACGATGCTCTAATGGTTACAGCAAGGGGGCTACTTCCCCACTGTGGCCACAGTGGAGGCGTGTGTGAACAAAGACGGGTATGCCAGCTGGACTCATGCAAATGCCAAGTAGTGTTTACTTAACAAATTCTCAAGTAGTGAACGAGGTCGACAAGAGCGATCTCGTTCATGACAAGTAAATTATTCTCATCAATAATCACGTAGGATTGAGTTCGACAAGAGCGAACTCAACATGTCAAATAGGCATTCTATATATGACATCTAAAATCAAGCATGGTAATCAATCCAAATTCAAAAGTCTAGAATTATTATTCTTAGTGAAACGTGTTTAGAACGTCGTAGGGATTGATCATTGAGCCGGTATTGTTCAATGGCTCACTAAAATTGACTCCGTTAAGTCGTCTTTAAAAAATCATCCAATAGAGTTTAAATGCTAAATGCATCCTAAACCCTTTTCTAAGTTCTCGTATAGGGTAGATTAGGCCATTAATCCACTTAATAACCATAGTCAAGAATTATCAATAATTCATAATTCATTGAACCTTAGAATCATTATTTCAAAAGTTATTAAAAGTCATTTGTCCAAGAACATTAGTTATTCCTAGTGAGACATAGAACACATTTAATTCTAAGCATAGGACCAAATAAATAGGATGAACAATTCATAGCTCATGAAACCCTAAAATCACAATCTCTAAGAGTTGTCAAAATTCATTAGTCCAAGAACAATAGTTGTTCCTAAGGAGGCATAGAACACATTTAATTCTAGGCATATGACTAAATTAACAAGATGACATATCATTCAAAAATCTCATAAACTCAAAATTATCATCAAACATGGCATGGACATGGTATGAGCATGGGAATCATAAGAAGAGGGGGAAACATGGCATTTCTAGCATTCATCTTAAGGGTGAATCAATAGCTTACCTTACACCCAAGAAAAAGATGGGATGAGCACAAACTATTCGGATGGAATCGTGCTCCTCGTCGATAGCTTCACTTCGGTGGTCTCGGTTTGGCAATCGGAGGTCGGGAGCTCAAGTTATGGGAGAAACACAACCCAATCTCACCTCTCCACACACACACAAAAGCTTAGGGAAGAGTGAGAAGGAATGATCTGAAATGGAGGGATTAATGTTGATCACAAAGTGGGAGGATTTTATATGGCATGCAATTTGTGGGTGGAAGTCCACATGTCACAAGGAAAGAGCTTGCAAATCCACTTGTCAAGTGGAGGGGGATTTAGGTTAGAGTTAATCCAACTTAATTAGGGTCTAATAGGGAGGTTTAAGGTCAATTAGGATGGGGGGTTAAGGGTCTAATTGGTCACAAATCAGATTGCAAGAGAAAAATCCCGTAGGTGAAACCAGCTTTTGAGGCGGCGGCATCACATATGGCCATGCGAGCGCATGGCCCTAATTCCAGCTTATGTCCATTTTGCAATGCTCTCAGCACTGTCCCGCGAGCTAGTGATCAAAAAACCGATGCGAGCGCGAGGTCCAGCCCTTGAACTTGGTCTAAACATGTCCTAAATGGTCCCAAACTCATGGGCAACCATTCTAAGGTCTAACCCAACTCAAAACAAGTCGGAAACACACCCGAACAACATCCGGAACAAGGTAGAACAAGGCTCGAATCATGCGACGAATGGTTAACGAATCAAACACCAATCAAACACCAATCAAACTAGGATAATTTGGGCATGGAAAAAGATTGTTTAAACATGGTTATGACCTGAATACAAGGCCGAGAACTCAACGAACACTTCGCACGACGAAATACAAGCAATACGAGCAACGAGGGAAATCGCTAAGGCCAAAACAAAGCAAGAAAGTTTATAAACTTCCAAACAAGCTTACTATGATCAAGATGAGCGTTCTAAGTCATATATGAAAGGTAATAGAACCCCAAAAAGTCTTGGTTAAGTGCTAACATGCTAAGGCGAACACTCAAAGCACAAACGGCAAGGTATGCAACGCATAGAAGGTATTCAAGCTACTATGAACATAAAAAAAAAATCCTAATGTAAGCATGACATGAACCAAATGAAGTATCTAACATGTTAAGACATATGACAAACATGTTATTATGGTATAATACAAGTAATGGGTTTGGGTTCTCACATTATTAGATTTATATGAAAAATTGTATCTATAATAAAAGAATTATTGGTGAGTATCGAGATATTTTAACGAATTTGTAGCATGTTTAGTTATTACCCATAAATAAAATAAGAGAAATGAGTTAAGAAAATGTGTCATAATGTGCAAAAGATGAAAAAAAATAAAAAATGAAGAACCATTTGATGAATCTGTTCGTTTTGTTAAGGATAATACACATAAATTTACCATTAAAACCAATAATGATTGGAAAAAAATAGCTATAAATATAATAAATAACTCACCATTAATTAAGACAAAAATAGTAAATTTGTCAGAAGCTAATTAATTCCATGAATAATTAAATAATAATTTGATCCCTTGACTTGTACCTATTTTAAAGTACCATTACCATTACAAATGTCGCCCAATATTTTCTAAAATGACAAATATACCCTTACTCAGTCGAGACACTAAAACTTTTTTTGAAACTAAAAAATAATATGGTTTTACTTTCTTAAATATGTTCGGGAAAGACATTATTAGATTTATATGAAAAATTGTATCTACAATAATAGAATTGTTGGTGAGTATATCGAGATATTAAGCAAATTGTTACCATGTTTAGTTATTACCCATTAATAAAATAAGATAAATGAGTTAAGAAAATGTGTTATAATGTCAAGAAAATGAAAAAAAAATGAAGAACCATTTGATAAATTTGTGCCTTTTGTTAAGGACAATTGTGACGACCCGACTCGGACCCCGAGGTGGAATCACAAGTCAAGTCGTCCAAATAGGACAACAATACATGCAAAGACTCAATCATAGAAAACGACGTGACGCAACATTTCAGATGAAGCGTGACTCGACACCAAAAGGCCGGACATTTTCAAAACTTTTTAAACCTGATATAACAATTAAAGACAAGTATATCAATTCATCGGCGACTTTACTAACACTACGCAGTTCATGCTAATATATCTCGACGGCTACAACATGCCGGAGAACAACATAATTGAATAAGAGCTAAAGTAATGCCCATCGGAAGTTTTAAAAACAGATGAACCATAATACAGCTATACAAGGCTCGGCGTACATGCGCCGACACTCAAAAATAGGATACATGAACTACAAATATAGACATAAATCCAAATAAACCAAGTTCCCAAGCGAAGTCTAAATGACTTGCTAATCCCAATGTCCTTACAAAATAGAACAAAAGAAGGACATCTAAAAACCACAACCTCGTCGCGTGCTATCACGGACAAGCGAGAATCCTGCTACACCTCAACGAGCGGTACCTGATCGGCTCGGATCTAAAGCAGTAAAAGGGAGGGGGTAAGTCATAAAGACTTTGTGAGTTAACAATTATGCATGTCATGGCATTATGCAACATACATAGCAAGATATCATATTTAATATCAAGTCACTCAAGCATTCATTTAATAAACACTTAAATCACATATCCATGGTAGCACGTTGTTTCACATAAATGCTATAACGTAAATCACATATAAGAAGGATATGTTATGGAACCGGTGCCGCTACGTAGCTCCTGTAATACACAACGTTAACATTCGTGCCAATGATACCCGTGATGAGTGTATCAAAGTACCAAGCTCTCTACTCGGTTACCGAGCTCTCTACTCGGTTACCAAGCTCTCTACTTGGTAATTAGACTTGCCAATGTGCTCTCTTGGTTACAGCAAAGGGGCTACTTCCCTACTGTGGCCAACAGTGGAGGCATGTGTGATAAAAAAACCCGGTATAACAACCCATCACTATCACAAGTCCCATAACTCGTGACGGCGATGCATTGTCACACCAACGACTCAATCAAATATGCCAGCTGGACTCATGCAATGCCAAGTAGATGTTTACTCGTCATGTAATCTCAAATAAGGAATAAGTTCGACAAGAGCGAACTTATTCAACAAGTAGTTGTTTACTCATTTAAGGAATCAAACAAGAATTCGACAAGAGCGAATTCAACATGGCAAATAGATACATTATTCTACAACATGCTCTCAATCATGCATTTATTTCACACGATCTCATAAACCGCATAAGAACTCAATCGAGTCTTAAAAGCACACAAACATCAAGGCATAAGCATCAATCCATCTCAAAGTATCGTAAGCTAATTCATTAGTCTAACGAACTACATTCGTCGTAGGGATTGATTTTGGAGTCGTTATTGTTCAGAACTCCCTAAATTCAACTCCGGTGAGTTTTACTACATTTCAACCAAGAAGAGCATTGATGCTATATGTATCACATTGCCCTTTTCTAAGTTCTCCGTTCATTTAGAACTCGATAACTAAGCCGTTCATGTTCTTAAACTAGCCTTAAACACAATCTCGAGTTTCAAACCCTAGTTTCGGCGATTTTGTTAAACCTTGAATTGAACCGAATTCTTTCACAAGAGTTATTCCCAAGCTTAATACAAACAACATTCATGCTTTAATAAATGTCAAAATCATAACTTCATAGAGATTTCATAAAATCATACTCACATTTTATATGTTGAATTGGAAGTTTTGTCTTCACAAAAGGTGTTCATAATCAACCCTAGAACAACTATAATGAAGGGGTCATGCTATATTATTGAACATGAAAAATTCTGAGAATTGTCACTCACCTTAGTCCTATGATTAATGGAGTAAAGGTTGATTAAAGAGAGGATTGTAGTAGAGAAGATCGAGAGCTTCGATTTGGCTGTCTTGGTTCGACGATCGGACCACCGGATCTCCGGGAAATGGTCCTTCAAATTTGTGTGACCTCCATGGACGAATTTGAGCTCAAGTCTCTGAAGTTCAGCTTGTTTAATGATCAACAATGGCTGAAGGCTGAATAAATGACTTATATACTTCCCAAGATGGCCCTAATCCAAGTGAAGGTTGATAAATGGCCTCTCATTGGCCAAGGCATGTGAGCCATTGATAAGCAAATGATTAAAGGCTCAAAAGGGTTGTAAACAAGTCAACAAAGGTGGGCTTTGAGTCACAATGGACGTCCAAGGGCAAGGGTGCAAGGGTCATTAACCAAAACACTCAAAAAATCTATCAAAGCTGAAAACTGTCCAATTTCCAGATTATTGTTACTGGACAGTCGATCTTGTAAAATCGACCATAAATATCTCATACCTCCAAATGAGATGATTATTGATTATTATGAAACTAGACTATTTAAACTATAGTTTAGCCTTTTAAATTACTCAATTTGGACTTATATTAGTCAAAATATGGCTACTACAAGATCAAGTACAAAAGCTGATTTCCTGAAAACAGAATTCTGGCACAGCCATAAGTCAAGACGTAAATGAGGTACTTATACACCTTGGAAAAATACCATATTTTACAGGGAGTATCCTAACATATGTAGGTAAAACATACTAAATTTTTAGAAAATTATCTTTAGTAGATTAGTACCATAATTTTCCCGAAGTTTGCCCAAAAACCGAACTGAATCTGAGAAGTAATAAGTTGGTCATCTTATTTCCAAATGCAACAAGTCTATGAATGAAATGAAGTCTCTAACATGTCAAGACCTATTATAAACATGTTATAATGATAACAAACAGAAATGGGGTTTGGGTTCTCACATCCTCCCCCACTTAAAGGAATTTAGTCCCTAAATTCATACCAGAAATCTCGAACAAGTAAGGGTATTTCTCCCTCATCTCAAGCTCAGTCTCCCATGTGGCTTCCTCAATAGCATGATTCTTCCACAAGACCTTCACTAAAGGAATACGCTTGGTCCTCAAGACTTGTTCCTTGGTATCAAGAATCCTCACCGGTTTCTCAACGTATGAAAGATCGGGCTCAAAGGTAATGTCCTCATAAGTAAGAACATGTGACTCGTCCTTCAAGTACTTACGAAGCATGGAAACATGGAACACATCATGAACACCCGATATAGACGGTGGCAACGCAAGTCTATAAGCCAAAGAACCAATCCGTTCTAAGATCTCAAACGGACCAATAAACCTAGGAGAAAGTTTCCCTTTCTTCCCAAACCGCTTAGTACCACGCCGGGGCGATACCTTCAAGAACACAAAGTCACCAACCTGAAACTCAAGATCACGTCTCCGGTTGTCTGCGTAGCTTTTCTGTCTACTCTGTGCTATAAGCAATCGGTCTCTAATCAGCTTCACACTCTCAGCCGACTGTTGTTTTAGCTTGTCTTGACGGCACGACCTTGGGATTCCGCATTGGAGTCCGGGTCGGGCTGTTACATAATCAGCCGAGAAAATTCACAATGAACAGAAAGACATGTCATATCAGCTTTATTTATTGCTTTACATCTGAAAAAAGAAACAAAAACTTTACTGTTTTTTACCTACCGCACACACGTAGAAAAATTTCGAACTGCTACCCTACACCATGGCCATCCTACCCTCTGCATCGGCCAACGTTAATTGCATATAGATTCTCAAGACACTTCATGGACCGATCGATTTTTTATATCTATTAATTATTGACCAATCCCTGTTGCCAAAAAAAAATTTAAAAAAAAGTAAAATAAATGCACAGGGACTGACCAATAATTTTCATGATATTCGACCTAGACCATTTTTGAATGGTGGATCCCGGAAACAGTATAGACCATTTGCCTAAGATCAGTCCGGTCTTTGGGAGTCGAAAGGCAGGTGGAATACGAAGGTCATATACTTTGGAGAAAGAATCAACTGTTCTTGGAATAGTCCTGAAACTGTCAAAACAAAGCGAGTGCTTGTCCGATCAATTATAGGAAAAATGAATAATAATAAAATATTAATAATAAAGACACACTGTACTCCAAACCCAGAAAGCCTTCAGCCAACCCCTTCTGATACCATCAAACTCCTTTCCTCATAAACCTGACCCGAGTTTGGAAAGGCAGAGACAGTACTGGTCGTTTGATATGGGATACAGACACAGGGGTCAAATCATAGAATATCTATTCAGGGTCAGATCCGAAAAGATCAGAATTAGTTCAGAGGGTACAGATTTGAGCAGAATGGCAGCTAAAAATGAATAGTCTACAGTGGGTTCCGATACGGGGGCTCCAGGGTATGCTCCAACTCTGGCCATGCAACAGTGGTTAGACCAAAATTTGGATGCACGGAATGATCGCTTACTAAGCTAGATAGCAAATCTCATGCAAGGTCCATAGCCCAGTGGTGAGGGAACTACTTTCCCTACAACCCCTCAAGATGCATCTACTTCTCATGTTCCTCTAAACTCAAACACTCAACCAAACACCAACCCACCACCAAACACCACCAATACCCCAAATCCAAATTTTCCACCAAACCCCTATTATCCAAATTTTGACCCTTTCTCGCCATACCTACGAAATTCTTTCTCAAACACCAATATACCCCAAAATCCAAATGACCTCCCATTTCCCATCACCAATCCACTTCAAAACAACCCACATATGGACCCCAGAAGCAATACACAACAAGGCCACGTAACGACCTACTTTCCCTTTAATGACCCTGGTCGTCAAACAGAAACCAACAACAACCCACCTCCTCAAAATCCTACTAGCATATACCAAATCCCAGCACCCGCGAATAACCTACTTCCCCAAAATCCTTACCAAACACCTCCTCAAAATCCTTACCAAATACCACAGCCATAAATAAACTCAGCCTTTCCCAATCCTTCCAGCATATACCAAAACCCAACTCCCCCTCCTACCAAATTAGAGGCAGACATGGAGAACTTAAAAGGAACGGTGCTCAAAATTCTAAACAAAGGAGAATTTTCTACACGGGCATTAGCACTACAACCTTCAGCCATACTACCCTCAAAGTTCAAAATGCCCGATCTAGAAAAATTCGATGGGACTGGATGCCCTATGTCTCACCTAAAATCCTATTCTACCGGCATGCAGTCAAGAGGGGCTAGATTTGAAACCATGACCTCCAATTTCCATTTCACCTTGATAGGGGCTGCTAAGCAATGGTTAATGCTAGCAGATAATAGCACCATGGGCACCAAGGACTAAATAGCTGAGGAATTCCTAAAGAGGTACAAAGATAATACTACCTCTGAAAATAAACGAGATCTTGAGGCGTGCACCCAATGGGAAAAAGAAACCTGCGCAGACTTTGCAGCCAGGTGGAAAAGAAAAATAGCTCAAGCATTGGACATGCCTGATCCAGCTGAATCATCTAGGATGTTCATCAAAAACCTCCAACCTACTTACTTGAAACACATGCGGTACCTGCCCTATAGTAATTTCAAGGAAATAGTGGAGATAAGGATCCGTATAGACGAAGATATACGGACTGGGCATTTAAAAACCAACATGCCTCCCAACTCTTTCCGTTACTCAAAAGGAAAGACAACCGCATCAGGATCAGTTGTCAATATGGTAGGAAATGCACCCGCTATACCAACAGCTAATTTCCCTACCTAGAGCTATAGCATTGTTCCATGGTCCTATGGAGCAGAAAGGTCCGTCAATACAGTAGGTGGAAACAATGGGCCAAACAGAAACTTCAAGGGTACGAACAGATGAAACAGGCACTACGATAAGCTCCTCAATGCAAGCTAAATAGCACAGGGAGTGCTAAAACCTATAGAAAACTACAGGCCGCCGAATCCTCTGCCTAACACATGGAACCATGCCCTGTACTGTGAATACCATCGCTACAGTGGTCACATCACCGACAAGTGTTACGTGCTCAAAAACTCAATCCAGGACTTAATAGATGATAAGGTTATTGAAAAACCTCCCCCCATATCAAATGTAGTCAATAACCCTCTACCTCAAAGGAGATTGTGTACCCGATTTTGAAAGGAATAAAAAGTCATTACCATATATCGTTGTTCATTTCTTTCCACCCATAAAAGAGCCTAGTTGCAACATGCTTTCTTGGGACACTATCCTGGGTAGCCAAAACTCCTGTATCACTGAAAAAGCCACTTGGACCAGTGGGGATGTCAGTCACCTTACCAGATCTGGTCGAGCCTAGCTACCAACCAAACGAAGAAAGTGGTGACCACTCTGACAAAACATAAAGAAACAGATACTGGGGCTGGAAATATGGAAGACTCCCTGCTAGCTCAAATGAAGAAAACCCAAGCCAACATATCTATCTAGGGCTTGCTTTGTGCTTCCAAAACCCATCGGGATACGCTTACCAAATCTTTAAGTTAGGCAGTCATTCCTATTGAAGCCTCTCCAAACGAGCTCACCCAAATGATCGGAAACATACACTTTGGAAATGTGATTATGTTTACTGATCTAGATCTTCCAAGGGAAGGAACCAACCACATCGACGCTCTCCACATCATTGTGGGGGTCATGGAAAAAAGGGTTCCCCGAGTTGTAAAAGATAATGGCTCATCTCTAAATGTATGTCCCACAAGAACGCTAGCCAAACTGGGAACAAAATATCAGAGCTGACTCCTTCATCACAGACAGTAAGGGCATACGACAACACTAGTCGATGTGTCCTAGGGGTGGTAACTTTGATAATGACTATTGGGCCACTGACTATGCCAATTGAATTTCAAGTCCTAGACATACCAGCTATTTTCAGTCTATTGCTGGGACATCCTTGGATCCATGGAGTTGACGGGGTAGCCTCATCGCTACATCAGCGGGTCAAATTTATCCACGATAACCACATAGTAATCATTCTTGCCGATAGGATCGTGGAAAACAAAGAAAGCGGTGACATCCCGATCCTCGAAATAGAGCACGATGACACGGGTATCTTCCTCAGTGGTTTCGAGGTTATCCCGCAAGCTAGAGTCAATGCCATTGAATATGGGCGAGAGACTGACATCACTGGAAAGAAGACTACGCCTTTAGGAAACATGATCCCACTGAACATGTTACGAAAAATGAATTATATGGTTGTTCTGGGTCATGGCAGAAATCAACATGGGCTTGTCAATCTACTCCAAGATGAACTTAAGGAATGTGTCCCTCCATTTGGTCTAGGATACAAACCCACGCCAGCCGAGCTAGCTGCAGTCATGAGGCAGAAATGTGAGAAAAGTAAAGCAGAACGAGAAAGGCGTCCTTACATAGACCCTCCTCTCCAACCATACAGAAAAACATTGAATGGTTACTTTGTAAGGAAAGGAGAAACAGATGCTTATCTCATGTTTCCCGAGCCCTGGTTAGACCAGAATGGGAAGAAACGCCCTGGCTGGGAAATCTATGAAGATGTCAGTCTCGCCACCAGTGAAATGGAACAGGTTACCCTGGAGCCCCGTAGCCTTGCATATAAAACTTTCACATTTGAAAACACCTGGTCTATAGACCAAGACGACTACGCCCTAGCCCTGTTAGATGAATATTTTCTAGGGGACAGTTTCCTGGGAATGATAGATGAAGGGGCTATAGCTCCCGGCCGAATTCGATTCTATTACTGATAACCCCCTGTAGAACTGGTATACTACGGCTGGTCTGTGGTCCGCTCCTAACGACCGCAGACCTAGTAGACCGTTTTAGATACACTCTTCCCCCTCCTTCCTTTAGCCTTGCAAATTGGTCATCTACTGATCCGCTCCCTGAAATTGAGGACCTCAAACCCCAGGACCTCAATAATGTAACCAACCCAATATAGTTTTCTCTTAATAATGAGAATCTAGATGTCTTCGCGTATTCCTTAGTTGCACCTTCGTTAAAAGATGAATTAATTAACATTGATAATAATTCGTTTAACGAAATGGACTTAAAAGATAAAAGTTACTTGCTTGAGCTCGCCAAGTCAGTCAAGCACCAAGAAAAGCATCAATCATTAGCATCAGATGAAGACTTGTCTGCTATCAATCTGGGGCTGAACAATGAAATCAGAGAAGTCAAAATCGGTAGCTACCTGAAAGGTTCAGAAAGGGTGGTACTGATCAACCTCCTCAAAAGAATTTGTGGACGTCTTCGCATGGTCCTACGAAGACATGCCTGGGTTGGACCTAGCCACTGTAGAGCACTAAATTCCCACTTATCCCGATGTTAGGCTAGTCAAATAGAAACTTCGCAAAATCAAACCAGGAATGGTCTCAACTAGTAAAATAAGAAATCATGAAACAGCTACATGTCAAATTCATCCGGGTAGTTGAATACCCGATCTGGCTATCAAATATAGTGACCGTCCCGAAGCTCAACGGAAAGGTTCGGATCTGCGTAGATTCTGCGACCTCAACAAGGCATCGCCTAAAGACGACTTCCCTCTACCCAACATCGACATTGTGGTACACGTCGTGGCCTCTCATAAAATAAGATCCTTTGTATATGGTATGCTGGGTTACAACCAAATCAAAATGGCAGTATAAGACCAGGAGAAAACTTCGTTCACCACCCCCTGGGGAACCTACTACTACACTGTCATGTCGTTCAGCCTAAAAAATGATGAGGCTACTTATCAAAGAGCTGCCACCAACCTCTTTCATGACATGATACATAAAGAAGTCGAGGTGTACGTAGAGGACATGATTGTGCATTTCAACAACACAGATGGTGCCCATATCAGAGACATTCGAAAATTCTTCAAAAGGTTAAGAAAACACCAAATGAAGCTCAACCCGACCAAATTCACATCCGGGATCACCAAAGGCAAAGTCCTGGGGTTCCTGGTCACCGAACAAGGCATCGAGATAGAGCCAGCCAAAATCAAAGCCATAATAAAAATGTCGCAGCCAAAAACTCCAACAAAAGTTAAAGGCTTCCTGGTCGATTACAATATATCAGTCGTTTCATCAGACAGCTGACCTCCATGTGTGAGCCTTTATTCAAACTCCTAAAGAAAGACACCGAGCGAGTCTGGGACGAAAAGTGCCAACTAGCCTTCAAAAAAATCAAAACATATCTTTCCAACCCACTGGTGCTAGCCCCTCCCTATACACATAAACCTCTCCTTCTATACTTAACCATTACATAAACAGTAGTAGGGGCTATGCTCGCCCACGAAAAAGAAAATTCCTACATTGAAAATGACATCTACTTTACAAGTAGGAAATTGAAAGGGAAAGAGATCAACTACTCAGCCTTGGAGAAAAGTTGCACTGGTCTAGTTTGGGCAACGCAAAGGCTCAAAGTTTACTGCAAGCCCGGTCCATCAAACTCATTTCCAGAATGGACCTGATAAAATACATCTTCGGCAAGCCAACACTTTCCAGCCGATTAGCCAAATGGTCGAATCTGCTCAATGAATTTGACATCACCCATGTCACACTCAAATCCATCGAAGGTAGCGTGATCGCGGACCACTTAGCTAATCTGACACTAGAAGCAGAAGATGCACCTGAGCCCAGTTTCACAAATGAAGGAGTGTTAGAAATTACCGATCACGATTCCACATGTAAAATGTTCTTTGATGGGGTTGTCAACAAAAGAGGTTTCGGCATAGGAATCCTTAATCGACCCAACAATTCCTAAACTCCATTGGCCATAAGATTAGAATTTGAATGCTCAAACAATACCGCATAATATGAGACATGCATTACCGGTCTAGAAGAGGCTTTCCAAAAAGGAACCAAAGAGTTAGAGGTCTATGGTGACTTTGCCTTGATCATAAATCAGGTCAGAGGGAAATGGAAAACCCAGGATCCACGGCTACAGCTATATCATGCCAAACTGACAACCCTAGCCAGCAAATTTGACAACATCTCCTTCCATTATTTGTCGCGAGATAAAAATCAGTTCGCCGATACCTTGGCCTCTTTAGCCTCACTGGTCCGAATACCCACATAAATCAACATCCAACCATTTATGGTTGAGAAAAGGACCACTTCGGCCTATTGTTTTAGAATCGATGCTACTTCCGAGAAGGATAATGAGCCCTGGTACTTAGACACTATAAATCTACTTCAGATCCACGCAGCTTAGACAAAAAGGGGAAATTCTCCCTACGAAGATGGGCATCACAATTTGTGATCAACGGAGGCAGTTTATACAAAAGGCATTATCAGAGTCTAAACCTATTATGCATCAATCAGGCCAAAGCCGAACAAGTCATGGACCTGCTGCACGGTGGTACTTGTGGACCACACATGAACGAGCATATGCTGTCAAAGAAAGTCATTCGACAAGGGTACTATTGGAGTACGCTAGAAACCGATTGTATTCAGTGGGTGCGTCATTGCGACAAATTCCAACGCTTTGCAAATCTACAACACATGCCCCCGGATATATTATACAACTCCACAGCCCCTTGGCCCTTCTCAACATGGGGAATTGACGTCATAAATCAAATTCACCCGAAAGGATCAAACGGCCACGAATACGTCTTGGTAGCTGTTGACAACTTCACAAAGTGGGTAGAGGCCTCTTCCTACAAGATACTAAAGGCCAGAAAGGTATCCAACTTCATCAGGACCAACATTATATAAAGATACGGGGTGCCTTTCGAAATCATTTCCAACAACGGCATGCACTTCGAAGGGGACGTAAACCGTGTGATCGATGAATTCAAAATCCAAAGGCACAAATCCTCCCCATACCGATCACAAGCAAACGGTGTCGTTGAAGCATCCAACAAAACACCAGAAAATATCATCATAAAAATGGTTGATACATGAAGAGACTGGCCAGAAAAATTGCCACTAGCCCTCTAGGGCTAACGTACTTCAGTCCGTACACCCACTGGGCTACCCCTTACTCTCTAGCCTATGGCATGAAGGTCGTGATGCCCATTGAAGTAGATATCCCATCATTAAGAGTCATGATGGAAGCAGATATAACAAAAATCGAGTGGGTCAAACAGCGTTACGAAGAATTAGCCCTATTAGACGAACGACAGCTGCTAGCCCTAGAACATACTCGGGCATACCAAAAGAGACTAGCTCGAGCATCCAACGAAAAATTCAAAGGCCGTGATATCCAAGTCGGAGATCTAGTACTTCGCGAGAAACCCCCTAGTTATGTCGACACTAGGGGAAAATGGAAATCTCCTTGGATGGGACCATACATCGTCAAACAAATCTGGTCCGGAGGTGCGATACTCCTCACCAACCAAGATTGGGAAGACCTTGTTCAGCCCTTCAACCTCGACAAACTCAAAAGGTACTATCCATGAGCTGAGAAATATCCGGCAACTGCATCCCTCTCCAGCTCACTAGATCGAAAACCTGAAATGGTAGTCTAGGCAAAAGTTAGAGCCAAAAAAAAAGAGAAAAATATACAAGGAGAATAAGGGCTTGCTAGATTGAAAACCCGAAATGGCGGTCTAGGGAAAAGTTAGAGCAAAAAGAAAAAAAACAGGAGAAATAAAGAGGGAAAGCAGTCTCCGACATTCAATCCCCAACATCTAATCTGCGACAGGCAAAAATCTTCAACATATTCAGACGTGATGGTCATGACTGACCAAAAAGAGAAAAACCACGACAGGGTTCATATGATAAAACATCAAAAAAATATAACAGAGTCCATTAAGGTGCAACTTAGGAATAAGTGTTTAAGACATATAGATTAACATTTATTTCCAATACAGTTACCCATATACATGCTACTTACATCCCCTATTCCCCCCAACTATCCCCTCTTTTCATACAGCTTAATCCAGAAATGGTCTATCATCGTCTGCGATGTCCTAGCCGTGACTAGATACTCCTGCGAGGAGCGAAAGAATCCCCAGTCTCATCAGCATGAGAACCTATAGAAGTGTCCTCATTCTCATCGTTAGCATCGCCATTATCCTGGACAACGGGACGACTTGGGCCAGCACCATCACCTTTATGAGCAGTACTTCTTCTGCCAGCCTGAATTAGGTCAGCCTCATCTGCTGCCAAGGGTTTCCTCACCGACTCACATTACTCAATCTTGGAGGTGCATTACTGGGTCCCGCCTCGTTAGGATCACGGGCCATTCGAGCACCAAGACCATGAACTTGCTGAAATTGGCCCCCAGAAAGCCCGAGGAACCACCAGCCCCGAGCTCTCCAGATCCTCTCCAATTTCCATCAACCGGGCATCTATGCCATTGGTCACCCGTCTTGAGAGGATCCGCCTCATCACATGCATAATGACATGGGAGTGTCCCTCAGCAGTCGCCAACACCCATGACAGATATTCATGGGACAAAAACATATGTTCAAAAAAGGCATAAGAAGAAGCCCGCAGGGGAAAATTGAGCTCCTACATATCCCGAATGAGCTCGTTCACTTCCCTGTCCATGTACAACTCTTCAAGCAAAGGACGATTCACGTCTGGAAGAATTTGCTTTGCTCTCAGCCAAACTGGCGAAGGACTCGGTACGCCAGATAGAAAGTGGTCTGCTCAAGACCAAGCAAGATGACCCGAGCGTAAGCCTCAGTAAACAAGAAAAAGTCGTGAATCCGCCAAATGGCGACCACCCGTGATGATCTCCACGAGCCAATACGAAGAAAATACTCTATCCATTCAATCTTCATAGGCATATTGTGGGTCCCAATGAGCACAATAATAAGCTAGAAGGGGGTTGAATAGCTTATTAACACTTTAAAACTTTTAAAGTAAGTTCCTTGAAAGTTACTTGCAATCTATGAAAAGAATCAAGTAGCGGAAGACCTTCAAGAAAGTTGTTCCAGTGTCCGCCGATAAGGACTACCTAGACCTTTTACGATTACTTAAGTTCTCAATAAATGGATGAAGTAAACAATGAAACCGAAAGCAGCTTCAATAATTAAACGCATGTAAGGAAATAACACAAGTATTTTGGGATGGTTCACACTATAATGAGTGCTACGCCCACCACCAAGGCAATAACCTTGGATTTAAATTGTGCACTATGTTTTCCACTTAGATCAATTACAAAGAATATCCCTAATGGATCGTGTACAAAATATTGACTTGTGTTTGTCTAGGGAATTAAATATCTCAGAATACAAGATATTTAATTGCGCGTATATAGTTGATGGAAGTAAACAACAAGAAGAATAAAACAATAAATGTTGAAGAGCAGCCTTCTTGTTGTTGACGAGGACTTCTAGATCTGTTGAGGATCTATTGAATGCACCGAAATGAAAGACTTGGAGTTGTATAGTTTCGAGCAATTCTTTAAGTGTTCGATTGATTCTCAGACATGCTTGTCTGCTTGTTCCAGCCTTCAATGGCGATTTAAAGTGTGCACTTCAAAAGATCCGTTGAAGAAGACGAAGACTTCAACAGCTTTTCATAAATGCATTAAATGCATGGGGTCAAAAAGGAATTTCATCTTCACGTATAACTAGAGCGTATAATCATTTCGAGATCTTCAAAAAGGTGGGCGATTTGGTGTCGATTCGAGAGATGAAGCGTAAAGTAGGGACACCGCTTTTATCGCTTTTACATTACGCTCAGACTAAAAGTATTCCTCGCTGAAAGTTGCTTTCGCGCGGCTTGACATGTCGTGAAAGACTTGGATTAATTCAAATATCATATGGGAATAAGTTTGAATTAATCCAGCCTAGCTTTGATCCGAGCGACACGTAGAAGAAGATCACCGACACGAGGTCTACCGATCTTAAGCTTTGAGCAGTCTTCCTAAGTGAAGTGGTCTTCCGATGTTCCCCGAAAAAGTCCTACAAAAACTATACAAGGCAAAGTTCTATACATTGTTGCCACGCTAATCGATACGCAGCCCGATTAGCCACAAGTATAAAACTAATGTAATGATCGATCGATATAAATTTAACATAAGAATCAACAATCTCCTCCTATTTATATCCGTCATCATTACTACAAATGAGGGTTTTAAAGCAAACTATTTAATAGATAATAGCATGTCTCGAGAAAGTTTATATATTACGTAATCGTAGACATGCCTCTATTAAGCGTAATAACACCTCGATGCAAGGGACTAATCTAAGTGCATACAAGAATAAGAGAGTCAAAGAATAGCACACAGATCGCAGCCAGCTTAAATCAATTTAAACCGAATGTTTAAATTCTAATATAGATAAACAATAAAGCAAAGAAGAATTTAAACAACATAATTTTTGAAAAAGCAAGTAATCATCTGTATTTATAAACAAGATGTTTACATTAGACGAGTTTTCAAAATAAGATAAATACAAAGGAAAGGGAAGAAAAGATACAAAAGCTACCAAGGTCTTTTCCCTTTTGTCTCAGCCTCCTTTTCTCTTCTTTCTCGCTCTAGCTCTTCCATTTCTTGGTATTCGGCATCCGCATCGCCGAGGTCCGTGGAACGAGAACGGTAGTCCAGCTTCTTCACGAAGACGGCCGTTTCTTCCATCAAGCATTCTCGTTGATAGATCTCATTTGTTTCTCCTCCGTGATGGCCGATCACGATCCCTGCTGGCATTCATAACGCCATGAGCAGTAGTTTCGAGCGAGGTTGTTGAGTTCCATAATAGAGTACGACGTGGCTTAGATGGAGAGTGATGGCGTGGAATAGCTCGTGAGAAAATGGAACTCGATGATACGACAACCTTCATCTCGTTGAGTTGCGATGTTGATCTTGACATCGGTGAAGTCGTGCCGCATCCGTCCCAAAACGAGTCCGCACATCCTCTTGAAATTGCCGAAGATGATTGGCGCATTTATCGCCGGGCCTTGGCCGCCGCAGTTGGTCGCTTCAGAGCGTGTAGAGATGCTTGTTAGTTCGCCTAACCGCCGGGTAGATGGCATCTAGCCGACAAAACTTCAAAGATTGGTTGGCCGATTGGAAGTAGAGGCTTGGCCAATGTGAATGGTGCCTGCAGAGGCGTAGTCCGCAGCCCGAAGGGCGCTTGGAGAGGGGAGTTCTCGAGGCGTAAGAAGAAGAGTCTTGGGTTGGTATGGTTTTGTGGAAGAGGATAGGCTATAGGGGAGGGTGGAGGGTGAGTTGGTGGGAATCAGCCCATATCGTCGTAATTTTCACCGATGTGGGAGGATTGGGGAATGGGATCGGTAGAGAACCGTAAAGAAGGGCAGGTAGAATAGGAATTTTGGTTTTTGGAAGAGAAGGTTGAGGAGGTTGATGAGAAGATTGAGGAGGTTGATGAGAAGAGGTGAACAGATCTATCGACGAAAGTTCAAGAGGAACTTGGCAGCAGCAGGTCTAAGGGTTGTGGAGTGGTTGAAGAAGTTGGATGGGTTTGGGGTGGTGAGGAGGGTGTGGATGGGTCGTGAGTAGTTAAAGGGTGAGGGAGGAGGAGGAGTTGGGGTTCCGGCCGGCTCCTCCCGATTTTGAGGCTCCTCCCGAGGGATAGACTCCTCCTGAGGTGGTGAATTCCTCCGAGTAGATGACTCCGTATGAATAGATGAAGGGTTGATGTATGGTTTGGGCGCCAGAGTTTTGGGTTCGTAGTGGGTATAGATGAAGGCTGACAGTGAGTGTTGGGCACTCCAGAGTAGTTGGTTGGTCGGGTAGAGGGATGGGTACCAAGAGTTTTTTTCCTCGCCACCGAATAGGAGACTCACCGCTTCATCTGGAAGAGGTTGGAGGATCGCCGGTGGTCGGTCTTCAAAGGTTTTACGAAGTCTCCTTCGCTTAGGTTTGGGAGGGTGCGGTGAGATGGTGAAAGAGGTTGGTCGGATTTGGCAGAGGGTCAGCTTGGGTAGATGGAGGAGAGGAGTGGCTAGATTGGCCTCGGTGCCTTCTTCTTCTCGGCCTTCCTTCATCTCCCTACGGATCCATTTGGCCTCGCTCTTCTTCGCTTTGAGCCGCCACTTCCGCCTTGTTTTTGGCTTTGCCTTTGTCGCTATTTTGGATCTTAGCAAAGATCTCGGCTCATCGCCCGCCCTGGCCTTAAGATGGAGGTCCGTGGCCACTTGATCATCAAATTTGGCGTATGCCTTTTGAAGGACTTGCTTGCAGCTACATGTGCTTCCATGTTGAAGCGGGTGACCAAGATAGGTGCAGGCTTGGCCACTTTGTCCAGAGAGACCGGCGGTAGACCTTTCTCGCACTCGGCGCTTGTTCTCGTATTCAGTGTATTTACCGAAAAACGAGGTCATGAGTTGTTTGTCCTGGCCACCGTATATAACTCATCTTCTTTCAAAGAAGAGTTGATGGCTGCATCATCCCTTAGAAGAGCGTTGATAAGTCTCGACGGGGGCGCTTGCAAGTGGGGTTGCCTTTGCTTTCTCCACCCACCGCTTTAGCTCGTCGAAGATGATGAGCCCCCGCTGAGACGAAGCCGAAGAAATATAGCACTTGTCGCCTGATCCGGCAAGAAACATATCATGCTCCACTCTTGAATGAAGCCCCTTGTCTAGAAGGTGGCGGTGGTGCAAGAGACGCCAAGAGGAACAAGTTCCGGAGCATTTTCCCTTGAGGCTCTCGAAGAGCATCTACTCCCCTCATGGCTTCCCATGTAAAGCCTCACCGTGGTTGCCGAAATAGCTCTCCGTAATGCACGCCAATTATGGTGAAATAGATTTGGCGTGACGAGATGGACTTCGAATCCATCCACGAAGAGCGCCGTTCATGAGCTCCATTCGCCGATAAAATTCTTTCCTCGCCAGAAGATACCGTAAGTTTTGTCGCGTTGAGGCGTAAGAGGGGTAGAATCCTGCAGGCGCCCATATCCTCACAAGCTTTTACACCGGCAGCTTATAGAATTGATTGACGTAAGGTCAATGCACATGCCAGAATGTATAGCTTAGTCCAAAGCGACAATGATGTCGTGAGCGCAGGATAGGTTGATATCCCGAAGATTTATGTTTGAACGGGAGGAATGACTTTTTTCAGGTCAAAGCCTTCCACGCCGTCGCGCTTGATTTTGAGGATCTTGCCTCGAAAGGAAAAAAATATAAGTTGGGCTTTTCATCTAGCACATCTAAACAAGTAGAATTTCAAAGATTTTCAAAATAATTCAAATTTTCAACCAAAAACTTGAAACCCTAGAATGTTTAGAGAATCCACACTCGAGAAAACATAATGTAAGTTTTCATAAGAATAAACAATGAATAAGCAAAACCATCGTTAGAATTCAGATTATAACAACAAAAATGGCGAATTATCAGATGAACTCGAAAAATGACTAGAATTCCAAAAGAATTTTAAGATTATAAATGCGTAACGATACATAGAAAATTTTCGAGTAGAGTAGAAAAACGTACTATTGTTGAAGATGAGAAGAAGAAACAAGAAGAAGAACGAGAATTTGCGTAAAGTAGGTATGCAGAGAGAGAGAGAGAGTAGAGAGAGAGAGAAAAGTTTCGTCAAGGAGTTTCTCGCAAAGTTTGGAAATGACGGCTCGAGGACTATTTAAAGGCGAGAAAATATCGCTTTTGAAAAGTGAACTTAAGATATTTTCTTAAGTACCAACTTTTGTCCTTGAACTTTTTATTGCTTTAGAAACCTCTTTTAGCGTAAAATAGACTAAGTAAGAGTACTAACCTTTAGGTCTTCCCTAAGAAAGAAGAACTTATGCCTTCCCATTAGTCTAATATCGGGTCTACCTAGCATGAAGAAAATATTAACACAATTAAAATTTAAGCATTAGGATCAATCATCCGTAGGTTTTGTGAGAATGTTCCGCCAATTGATGCTCGCTTGGAACATATTCCGCATCGATGTTACCTTTTTCCACATGATTCGAGAAAATGATAACGTAATATCAATGTGCTTTGTCTCAATGCATCATCGATTTTGGAGACCGAGATAGCCGATGTGTTGTCACACATGATTGGGCGCTTCCTTTTGATGTTAGTCCACTCAATTGTTGCTTCATCCATAGCAGCTTGAGAGCAATAATGTCAAAGCATGTATCTCGCTCTGCGGGTTGAGTTTGCCACGATCCTTGTTTTCGCAAGACCATGAGACGAGTCTCAAGCTTCCAAGAAATTGACAAGTCCCACCGGTGCTTTTCCGCTATTTCAAAGTCGCATAATTCTGATCCGAGTATCCAACCAGATTGAAGTTGTTGATTTTGAGTACCGATGCCTAGATTTGTTGTTTTTGAAACATATCTCGATGATACGCTTGGCGAAGCAAATGTGACTCCTTCGATCTCGTCGAATCTAAAGACAAACACAAACAAAGAAACATAATGTCGTCTACTAGCAAGAAGGGGTAAAGAAGTGAACCTATGATTCCTCGATACTTGGTCATGTTTCTTGCTTTCCTTTTCATCTTTGTCAAGATGACAATGTAGACATTGGAGTTTCAAATCTTTTGGTGAATCAAGACCAAACTTCGATTAGTTCCTTTCAGCATATTTGGTTTCAATGCGAAGATTCGCCTCAACTCGTTGTATCCGGCAGCCCTAGAAAATAGGTAAGTTCGCCCATCATGCTCATCTCGAACTTGCTTTGCATCGCCGAATCTTTTTGACAAAGCTTTGTTAGTTGATCCAAAGATGATGTCGCCCACATAGATTTGCACTGTAAGAGAATGGCTTCAGGCTTGAGGATGAATAGCAGTGTCGATTCTTCCTCTCTCACGAATCCTTGTTCGCTAAGAACTTGGATAGAGCTTCATACCAAGCTCTAGGAGCTTGC